>CP092864.1:168160676-168247884 GCA_030710605.1 Cordylochernes scorpioides
CCACTTGGATACCCTATATGAAAATGTCTGTGCAAATAATGGTTGGGTAAAAGATCAATCAAAATATATGGTATGAGAAACTACCTAGGGGGAACTGCACAATTGTGGTTCGATAGCAGACTTGCTGAATGCAACTTTAGCTGGGAAACATGGAAAGAAGATGTTGTATCCTCATTTGGGGATAACCCCATAGATAAAATATGATAGGGCGTTCAAGTGGAGCTATCGAGGCGGTTCTCTGATCGATTACTTCCACCAAAAACAAAGGAAAATGCGATTAGGGATTCTCGGCTTAAGTGAAAAGCTATTGATAATTGGAGTGATTCACGGACTACCCCCAGATATGAAGAATCAGTTGTCCACTGTGAAAATCGAAAACAAAGAGACTCTTCTTCAGCTGCTGAAAAATATCCGTCCCAGTTTGGAGAAAAAACCTTTTGAACCCAAGCCCTACCAGACAACTGGCAACACAGTGGTCAAGAAGCCAGCCTATTTTGCCCAACTTGATCAAATTGAGAAGGCATCACAGACAATGAACAATCAAAATAATTCTGTGTCTTCTCTTCAAAAAAAAACTAAATTTAGAGGGTTGTTCGATTCCGATGACAAAATCGATCCTATTTTTGTGTTGCAAAAGTACCGATTCTATGTTGCCCGTTATTATAAATGGCGTAAAACTTGTTGCTTTCTTGGATCCAGGTTCTTCTATCAATCTAATGAGAAGAGACCTTTTGGCCAAATATAAATGGAAAAGTTATCCATCAGAGACCACGATAACAACGATTGACGAAAGTCATGTCCGAGCTACTGAGAATATTGAGGTGGAACTTCAGGTTGACGATCAACAGAGAATGATGACGGCGACAATATGAGGGAGATGCCATTCGAACTGTTAATAGGAAAGCCCATCATGAGGGATCTCCGAATTCAATGGAAATTTGGGACTGATGAGATTAAGTGCTTGTCTTTGCGGTCAAAAAAAGTTATTTTTACCAGTGATGACCTGATCACTATATTCCCCAAGCTTTGCAATGTCTCCAAAAAGGAATTACCATTGCACGAGATCGACTTTCTATTGAAGCCCAATAATAACATCGTGGCGTCTAAACCTTACCCTATGTCAGATCACAAGAGAGCATGGACTGCTGGAAAAATCAAGGAGATGCTAGATGGGGATATTATTACTCCTTCTACTTCTGAGTACGCATCACCTTGTATTCTAGTTCCTAAAACGGACTCGTCCTACCGACTCTGTATTGACTTTCGAAAGTTGAATAAAGAGACCCTTTTGGACCCTTTTCCTTTTCCTAGAATCGACTCAATCATTAATAAATTTGGGGGCTGTCGATAATTTACAAAAATTGATTTGAAGGATGGGTTTTGGCAAGTCGGTCTAACTAAAGCCACGAGAAAATTTTCTGCTTTTGTAACACCTGAGGGACTTTATGAGTTTAAGAGACTACCGTTCGGGTGGAAAAATTCACCTCCTAGATTTCAAAGGGTTATGAGCGAGATGTTGGCTGATTTATTGGAACTCAGAGTGGCTGTTCACATTGACGACATTTGTTGTGGCGCCCCAACCCTTGAAGAATGTGCTTCCCTCACCTACAAAGTTCTCAATAGACTGAATTAATATAATATGACAGTGAACTTGGGCAAGTGCCAAATTTGTGTATCTGAGGTGGAACCTTTAGGTAGAATTATCAACGATAACTCGAAGCAAATGAAGGAGGAAGTAATCGTAAAGGCGAAACTCATGAAACGCCCATATAATCTTAAGTCACTACAATGATTTACTGGATTTACAGGTCATTTTCGGGCCTATATACCAAACTATGCCACGATAGTTCGACCGTTGGACAACCTGAAGAAAAAAGATTCTAGTTTTATGTGGTCTGATAAATGTGAAGAGGCCTATTTAAAACTTATTGATATCATCACGTCAAAACCAATATTGGCAATCCCGGATGATTCATTGCCTTATGAAATGTCAACAGATGCTTCATATTATGGAACAGGGGCTATTCTATACCAGAGAGACGTGAATAAAAGGAAGTCACTTCAACTCAGAGTGATTAGTTATTATTCATATACATTTTCCAAGGCTGAACAAATTATTCCATCACTGAAAAAGAATGCCTTGCTGTGTTGAAGGCTGTCAAAAACCTCAGATGGTATTTGGAAGGCAAGTCTTTTGTTGTCCACACGGATCATCGCGCATTGACACAGCTACTTTCCTGTGGCCATCTCCGGGATCGACTTGCGAGGTGGCAGCTGTTTCTGAGCTCATTCGAAATGAGAGTGAACCACCGTACTGGCAGGGAGCTCAGCGATGCAGACGCGCTGTCTAGATTGGCTGTAGAAACACCTAATTCCAGCGATCAAACCGTACTGTTTGTTAAACATCAGAGTATTCCTTCAAAATTAGAAGATCACGGGAAATATTTTGTCCCTCACGAACATCGAGCTTCAATTTTATCTATGTACCATGATGATCCCTTATCAGGAGGACATTCGGGGTTTTGGAGGACATATTATAAAATGAAGCAACGCTTTGTTTGGCCTGGTATGAAGAATGACATAAGGAAATATGTATCTTCTTGTCCTATCTGTCAAAGGGTCAAGTTCAAGTATAAGAGCCGTCCTTCAAAGATGAGTTTGCCCCATCAATCAAGGGTACCTTTCCATACTGCACATGTAGATTTCGCCGAGGCTCCTTCTAACATCAAGGATATGAATTCAACATTTTTACTAATTATTGACGAGGCTACTAGGGTGGTTCAAGCAAAGGCAATGAAACAACATGGCCGTGCTCTAATAAAATATTTCAACGAACATGAGGATCTGAAATCAGTGAGAACTATAGTCTCCGATCAAGGGAGATCATTTGTGTATGAAGAATTCCTTAGGTGGGCAACCTCCAAAGACATCCGATTAATAACTACTTCTCCTTATCACCCTGCAGGAAATGGTTTAGCGGAACGAGCTATACCAGATATAAATACCTTTCTCTCGTGCTATCCTCACTTCAAGGGGGGATGGAAAAAATGCCTTAGAAGCGGCCGTACGCTACCATAATAGATCCTACAACTCCTACCTGGGTTGCTCCCCTTTATTTAAACTTACAAAAACTTCCCCTGTTTTACCTGCCGATAAAGAGCTTAATCTTCACTGTCCCCTTTATGAAACAGAAAAAAAGTCAAATTGAGCAAAACCTCTACCGACAAAGAACAAAGTTTTATTTTAACAGTCGTAAGAAGGCCCTGCCACCAGAGATGAATATCGACGATTATATTTTGGTAAGACATCAGAAGGTTGGAAAGGAATGGAAGCTATCTGATCCGCATCGAGTGACAAGGGTAACCAAAATGGATGGCAACCCCCAAATATGTTGCATATGAGTCTGATGATAAAACTCCAAGAACGGCTCACATCTCCAATATCCAACCTTATCTGCATCGACATCCCAGGAGGGATGAAGTCGCTTGAAGTCGGGGAAGTGTTGTAATATACCTTATAATAATATTATAATCCACTCTGTTTAATTGATTTATTTTTGATTGTTCGGATTTGGCAGCACTGTAATTATTAATGTTGTTATGAATCTATTAAAAAAAATGTATGTTTGACATTACAAATATATATAATTAAAATTTGTTTATTAATTTAATAAAGCATATTTATTTATTTAATCGAAGAGGAACATCACATAAGTATTATACAATATAGGGTTGTTGGTTTATATTACCATATATATATATATATAGAGAGAGAGAGAGAGAGAGAGAGAGAGAACGCTTCACGATTTTGCGTGTCATCCTTGCGCAGGGGCCATGCTAATCTTCTCTGTATCGTTCCAATTTTAGTATATGTACCGCCGAACAAGCGTGTACGTAAGCGTGAGAGAGAGAGAGAGAGAGAGAGAGAGAGAGAGAGATTCAATTATTTTTATATATAAGATATTATATACATAGGTTATAGAGAGTTATTTTCTCCTGCCCCTCTTTTTTGTATTTAGATTGTCGTAATTCATGGAAGAGAGCTGAAAAACACTGAACACTCAATAAATAAATACATACAACTTAGAGAGATAGAAAAAAAGATTATTTTATTATTTAAGCTATAAATAAGAATAATGATTATCCAAACTAACAACATACATTATATATAACTTCAGAGAGAAGAGAGAAATGTATATATTCCAGTTTAAAATACCTTTATTTGGTGTTCAAAAAGAATGACCAGGTAATTTGTATTTGAAATATATATATTTGAGCTTCATTTCTATTTTACGTGTTAAATAAAAAATAGTATTTTGAAAATGTTTTATTATATAAATGATTGTTGCATAATCGAGAACGAATCCCCTTGAACCTTTAGTCTATTTACATATTTACGTTCTAAAATATAAAACATGGCAAATGTTCTGTGAACCTCTAGTTTACTTCTAGTCTCATATTGTCTACTTATTTTTTCTGATTATTGTATAGCTCTTGAATACCTCTTGTATATTTTTATTATATATAACTCTTTCATTTATTATCTATGTATTGGATGAGTATAGGTCATGCTAAAATTTACGAAATATTAGAAAGGGTTGGGTATAAGTATTGTTAGCGCAACGCATTTTCGTGACATAATGCCGTGACATATTTGCGTGACTAAACTTTGGACGGCTGATCATTGCAAGCGATTATACCGTGCTGAAAATAACACTTACCGTAAATATATATTTCATCTTGTACCATTCATTGACCTCCTTTATCTTTCCCGTTGAAATCGCTTTGATGGAAGGTTTTCATTATATCTCCTCGCCTCTGTACAGCAGCAACAACAAAAGTCTTTATTAGGGCCAACGCCCCACATTAGATACTCCCGATTGAATAAACATATATTTACAATCATACATTCATAGATATGTTGCAATCTTGTGGTGCTCAGCAGCTCCTACTTTCCGTTAACTGATTTGAAGAAGTTATATAGAAGTATGATGCAGGATCTATCCTTAGTTAATTTATCCATCGTATAATATATTGACGATGATTACTTGGTGCCGATTCTTGAGTGGAAATATTATTTTTCTTCCTGTGTATTGTTCTACATGTGGTCATATAGTGTTCATTCGTGATCTTCACTTTACAACATGCCAAGTCATCTTCTCCTAAGCATTTGATATGATTTCCTTGAAAAAGAGTAAAGAATATTCTCAAATGAGCAATGGATCGTTTGACTACAAGTGGTATATTACTGATTAGATAATCCTTTAGTAAAAATAACATATCAAGGTGCTTATAATAAGGATATCAATTTTAATTAATATTATCCTAGTTTGTGATTACTTTGCAGAGATTGATCTATTGCCGTTTTAATAAGTGAAGGGATTTCTCTGCTTAATATTGCAGATTTCGTACAATATTTCAACTAAGAAAATCCAGTAGAATCTATTATTTAAGTCAGGCTCTCAGTAAATCCTAGAGATTATATTATTGTGTAGGGGTCTTCCATAATTGTGAAAGACAGATCGTAGGTAATGTAGTTGTATCCATTTTCAGGCTTCTAAGCCAATAAGTCAGCTTCACGGCGGTGACTCTCAGCGAAATCCGTCCCGATTCCATCAAAAGGATATATCCTGGTGTATATCTTGGTAAGTTCAGTAGGAGAAGAATTAAAATATCCTGTATTTGGTTAATCTTTTTGCTTCGCTCATTTCCTCACACGGACGTAGGATATCGCAACGTCGACAAAACAATTGAATCCATCAATTTCATTGATGCGGGAAAAGAATTCAACTTCGAATTGATTAGAATTCCCTGGACTGCGCTGAAAGCCGCGAGCGCTTTACCTTTAAACTTGTTAAGTTTGTTATTGTAAGGGGGTATCACAAGTAAGAATATTTCAACGTAATAGTTAGAACTCTTTGACCCCAAAACCATTTGTCAGTTTGTGCCTGTCGATTTCCGTTTCATTACACCACATCTTAGATTTATCTTTATTCAAAGTCAGATTGTTTGCCTCAAGTATTTTAACTCATTAATTTGGGGCTGCAAATTGATTTTGAATTTGCCTATTAGCACTATGTGTCATCGAAATACAAGTATACAAGTATAAAAAGAAATGTATATTTCTATAATATCTGGGAAATAAATTCCCGCTAGATGTAAGAAAACATGTATCCCTATATATAGTCACGACCGTCTTTCCTTATCGGCCTCTGTCACGGATGCGCGCGCAAAGGGAGGTCACGTGCTCGCCGGCAGCCAATAAAAAAAATAAATAAAAACTCCCTCGGGCCGGATTTGAACCATCCCTATATATAGTCACGACCGTCTTTCCTTATCGGCCTCTGTCACGGATGCGCGCGCAAAGGGAGGTCACGTGCTCGCCGGCAGCCAATAAAAATTAAAAAAAACTCCCTCGAGCCGGATTTGAACCAGCGACCTAAGGATCACTGTTGTAACATCTACAGTCCTCCGCTCTGCCAACTGAGCTATCGAGGGGCGTTGCCCGGGTCATTCGGCTAGTGTAAATATACTCCCTATAAAATATACATACGTAATCAGCCATCTTAGTGTCTCGGCCCGTTGAGGAACCTTATTCTCCAAAGTACGTTTATTATAAGACGAAATAAAATATCCTTATTGCTGATAATTTGTCCATTTGGTGTGTGTTCCTCTCTGTAAATTTTGTCATCTGAAGTATTATTTTAATGAAAAAGAGACCTAATATTAGTCTATAAATTGTTCCACCAGGTTGCGGCTTGGCAGACTCTTCAACCTTGATCCTTTCCTGTGCTGGGTCTTGCATCTTACCAGAGCGTGTTTCAACCATCGTCATCTATCATTCGTCATCTAGATAACATAAGCAAATTTGCCATCTAAGATTACCAAGCATATTTTCCATGTTCCTCTCAAATGTAGCAGGGGCATTGCATAGTCCAAAGGGCATTACGTTGAAATCATATAGGCCATGTGCTGTAGTGAAGGCTGTCTTTTCTTTATCTTTCTCCTCAACCTCTACTTGCCAATATCCTGATTTGAGGTCAATTGCTGAAAGGTATTTGGATCCTTGAAGTGTGTCCAATACTTCATCAATTCTGGGAATTGGGTAAACATCCTTCACTGTTACATAATTTAATTTTCTGTAGTCAACGCAGAATCTGTACTTACCATCTCGCTTCTTGACCAATATTACGGGGAAGGACTGTCAAGTCCTATTTAATTATTTCACGCTGACATTCAATTTTTGCGTTCATTCTCTTAAGAAAATCTCGTCCAAGTATAAATATTCGCAAATGTGTTCTCATTATCACAAATTGATGTTTAATCGTTTTGTCATCAAATTTTATATTTAAAAAAATATAGATTTCCTAAGATATCTAATAATTTGCCATCGGGTGTCCGGAGCACATTTTATCAGGATTTATTATTTCAAGACCTGTATTAAGAGCTGTACTAAGGTCGACCACTGAAAGATCGGCGCCTGTATCAATCAAAGCTTCGCAGATACCGATTCTATCCACGTTAATGTTCATTTTATATTTGGATCTAAATTTTTAATCCCATTTATGGTCGACTTGCTTTGATTGACGGACTCAGGCGCGATGCTTAGTTTAAATCTTCCAATGCGGCATATCTATTCCTTGTAGGGATACTTGAGTACGTGTTATTACTTACGTCAGCGTAGAGCAGAGGTCTCGACTTCTCAGTTCCATTATCCATTCGGATTTCTTCTTCGACCTTGTCTTGTGTAACTATGGGGTCCTCTTCCACAATTCTTACAAACCTGACTCTGCAATACCGCGCTACGTGTCCCGGCTTGTTACACTTGAAGCATATTGGTCTCCCGTCTTCTGTCCTATTCCTGTTTGAATATGGACTCTTATTGTATGTTTTCCTTGGGTTGACCGGTTTTGGCTCAGGATTGGGAGTGTTAGATAGTCTAGGGGCAGATACCTGGGGCAGAGGCTTGTTCTGGTAGTACCTCGGAGTGGGGGCCTGGGGCTTGGAGGTGTTCTGGTAGTACCTCGGAGCGGGGGCCTGGGGCTTGGAGGTGTTCTGGTATGGCCTTCTGAACGACGTAGCATACTTCCATTGCTCTTGATGATGGGGACGAGGAGAGCGTGGTCCATTATATAGAGCTTTTGATTTTTCTACACGTTCTAGGTAATTCTTTTCGAACAAATCCAGCTTTTTACAAATTTCTAGAAGTTCGTTGATATTTCTAGGAGGGTTTAGGTGGAGGGAAAAAGAGTATTATTTCTTTAACCCACCAATAACCCAGTCTATTTTAGTCTCTTCTTCCATTTGGGGGTCGAACTTGTTGCACAGTACAAGGATATCCTCTGCAAACCTGATTGCAGGTTCATTCCACTGTTGCATCCTGTTCAGTCTCATCTTCATTTCTTCTTTGTTGGCGTCTGAGGCAAAATCCTCAATTAGGCGGCTCTTGAAATTTTCCCAGCTGGTGAAACTTATCTTGTGTAGGTTCAGCCAGGTTTTGGCGCTACCAATCATATTCATGGCAGCATAACGGGAGATAATTTAGTCTGCCCAATGGTACAGGTAGCCAATTTCTTCAAGAGATTCAATCCATGGGTCTTCCGTTCCATCATACTTGGGGATGTCGATGTTGGGATTCAGGACAACTGGGTCGGAACTTGCATCTCGACCAATTGTTGCACCAGGTCGCGGCTTGGCAGACTCTTCAACCTTGATCCTTTCCTGTGCTGGGTCTTGAATCCTACCAGAGCGTGTTTCAACCATCCTACAAATTTATATAAGCGAATAATGAGATAACTCTACTTTAAGTATCCTCCAGAATCCTTTATTTATTTCTCACATCAAAGAGAGCAGTGAAGTCACACAGTGTACCTAAATACAAATGATGATTCTAAAAATATTCTGTTTATAATACATATATTCTGTTTAATAAAATAAACAAATATAAAATAAAAATTTGAACTTAATATATAGGAAAAATAATATTACAAATTAAATTAAAATAGGTTCATTAGCCATGATGCAACAATATACAAAATCACATTTCGACGAGCCACTCCCTCGTTCAAAAGAAGCGATTTTCGCTAAATGCACTCTGTTTTTTTGAAAATTTGAAATAATATTTTGAATATAAATCAAGATCTTCCAATAAAACATATCGTTGAATGGTGAAACTAGAATGCTGTGGTAAAATTTCTCATTTTTGCAATAAAATCGCATAAGGGTGAAAATAAAGTAGCTAAAATGATGCAGCCTCTTGTAATCAAATCAACGATCGGCTCAGCTGGCGAAAAGGTCAGTATAATCGAAGCCAACATACTTTTGAAAATTCTTGAAAGATGTGGCATCGAGTACAAAGTAGAAGAAACTCCTTCAACAAAGAAACGAACTCGCGAATCCCCATCAGATTCAACATCACGTAGCCAAAAGACACCGAGAATGGAAGTTGTCTCACAGCATAATGAAAACGATGTCTCCATGAACGAGGTAACTGAAGTCCCTCAAAAAACGTCCGCAGCTACACCTCCTCAGGTTAACGAAGAAAACATTGATGGAGATGGTCCTTGGACAACAGTTACACATGCAAAAAAGCCAAGAATAACACCTGTAATAGCAGAAAATGCAACAGACTGGAAGTTGCTCTGCCAAGAGCTGAAAGACCTGCGCACAGATGAATTCCAATGCACGATCTCAGGAAATAAGCACATTATCAAGGCCAAAAATATTTCAGACTTCAAAAAAATCAGGGAATATGTTTAAAAAAAAACAATGGCGGCTACTCTTATAGACTCCAAGAAGAAAAACCGCTCAAAGTGGTATTAAAGGGCGTGACAACAGCCTACAAGACTGAAGATATAGCAATAGAACTTGCAACAATGGGCTTTACTGAGACCTCATAGACAATCAACTAAAAGGCCAATGAATTTAGTACTGGTAGAATTACCTAAAAATGAACATAACAAGAAAATTTACGGAATAACTGAACTTCTCTATCAGAAAATTGCGGTAGAATCTTTCAGAACAACAAACCGTGTAACTCAATGTTTCAACTGCCAGGGTTTCGGGCACGGTCAGCTTAACTGCTTCCTGAAACCAAAATGCGTCAAGTGTGCCGAGGAGCACCATTCGAAGGACTGCCCAAGAAAGTCAAGACAACTTCCCCCAAAGTGTGCAAACTGCGAAGAGGCGCACACAGCCAATTACCGCGGATGCCCTAAGTTTCCAAGAGTACATCAGCAACAGCCAAGATACCCTGGTTAGTACAAACCTAATAACCCAATTCCGATTTCAAAAAGATCTGAAACACTGCCAAAAATTGTAGAAAAACAAAACCAAAGCAATGCTGAGGTTGTGACAAGAAAAACTTCTCGTTCTGAAACTAAGGACCTGTGTGAAAAATTGATGCAAGTAATCAAAACATACCTACAATGAATTGTAAATTACCTTTTAAAATTATTGCTTGGAATGGTAACGGAATCAGATCAAGAAAGAATAATTATTGCACTTTTTAGAAGATAACTCAATAGACATTGCTCTGCTCAGTGAAACTCACCTTAAACCCTCAATTGATCTAAAGTTCAGGGAATATCAAACCATTAGAACTGACCGAATTACAGGAAAGGGTGGGGGAACAGCCATCATTATAAAATCCTTTTTTAAATATAAAAATATGCTGATTCATACTTCAAACTTGGAAAATACTTCAATTTTGATAAAACCAGATGGAAACACCCTCTTGCAAATCACAGAAATTTATAAGAAGCCTGATGCACCATTATTGGAAGAAGATTTGAACCAACTGATAAAACACAACCACGCAATAATCGTTGCAGGAGACTGGAACTCCAAACACCCTCTTTGGGGATCAAGGACTTCTAATAACAGTGGAATCGTGCTGCACAATTTCTCTGAAAGAGAAAGCCTCGACATTGTCGCACCTTCGTCGCCCACGCATTACAGTCTACTCGGCAATCCCGATTTCCTAGACTTCGCTGTTTTTAAAAACATTCCCTGGACCCCAAAGGCCAGAACCACCGACGATTTGTCACCTGACCATCTCCCTGTAATCTTTGAATTGAATTGTCCAAAGGATGAATTCACAACCCATCTCAGCCGAGTAACTAATTGGGTTCATTTTCAACAAGATCTAATCTCCACCACGCCCCCAGACTTCCCTTGAAAACTGAAGTAGACATTGATTCAGCAGATGGAATTTTAAACGAGAAAATTAATAATAGCTACTCGAAAAACACCATAGTCTCATCTTCCAAATTAATAAAGAACCCAAAAACCAAAGCCTTAATAAGGGAGAAAAATAAAGCTAGGAAAAGATGGCAATCAACCTGGGATCCAGCTCATATATATATATATATAGAGCTACTTACCTCAATCTTCAAGGAAAGGTAAATCAAGCCCTTGAAGCAGAGAAATCTGAAAATTGGAATAGTTTTTTAAGCAAACTTGAATCGAGCCCAACAGACTTCTGGAAAAAAAACTGACAAAATCACTAGTTTAAATGCAAATGGAAAAACCTTGCTGACCGACAAAGAAATTGGAAATGATCTTTCAGAGCATTTTTCCGAACACTTTTCCAAGGCGGAGGATGAGGTTCCGTCTTACCTAACAGATAACACTTGCCATCATCCCCAAGAAAATATACTATCAATGACAACGCCAAATGAAGTCAAGGAAGTGATTAAAAACCTAGGAAATCACAAAGCTCCAGGCCACGACAATATTACGCCGCAAATGACTAAAAACCTCCCCATCAAATGGATAGTTTTCCTCGCTGGGATCTTCAATGCTGTATTACACCTGTGCTACTTCCCGAAGACATGGAAACATGCCATTATCATAACCATTCCAAAAAAATCACCTGTCAAATCACCTGAAGATCTCAGACCAATCAGCCTTCTCTCTACCATCGGTAAGGTATACGAGAGGATTGTTCTTCGCAAATTGCAGACATACATGGATTCTATTAACTTTATCATTCCTCAACAATTTGAATTCAGAAAAGGACACTCCACAACCCACCAGCTAATCACAGTAATAGACTACATCCAAATAAGAAAGTCCCAGAAGGAGGCAGTAGGTGCTGTTTTTCTAGACTTTACCAAAGCCTTTGATAGAGTATGGCATGATGGCTTGATAGCAAAAATAACAAAAAAAAAAATCAATTTCCAAGGAATTTTATCAAATTCTTGAAAAACTATCTCCAGGACAGGACCTTTTCAATTAAGAAAGGGAATTATATAACCACGGCAAAAACAACCCAGATTGGGGTCCCTCAAGGCTCTATCCTTGGACCCTACCTATTCAACATCTACATCAACGATTTCCCTCCACATCCAAAATGTCAAATATAACTTTTCGCAGATGACGCAGCAATTTTAGCAAACTCCAAATCAATAGGAATAATAACTACACAACTCCAAAATTACATAAACAGTATAACCAAATGGTGCAATGATTGGAAATTAGACATCAACCCAAAAAAGTCTCAGGCAATAATTTTTCCTCCACTAGACAATAAAAAATTCAAGCCACAATCCATCCTAAAGGTAAACCAGAGCCCTATTAACTGGACTGACAGCGTTAAATATCTTGGACTTACCTTAGATTCCAAGTTGAAATTCAACATGCATGTCAAAAATAGCATAAAGAAAGCAAAAATCGCAAAAAAAAACATTATCAAGCCTGTTCAACTATAGAAGCAAATTGACTACAAAACAAAAGTTTACTCTATGCAGAAGTTGTATCCTCCCGATAGTGACTTACGCACTCCCAGTTTGGTGCAAATATATTACAGCCACAGACAAAAATAGGATAAACGCATTCATGAGAATCTGCCTTCAGACAAGTATAGGAGCTCCATTCAACCTATCAAACAAGATACTGAAGGAGGACTTGAACCAACCCGATCTAGAAGATATGTACCAAACTTCCGTTAAGAAATTATACCTTCAAATGCAAAATTCAAATAATCCAACCATACAAGATATTCTACAAAATAAAGGAGATATCAATCCCCGATTCCGACGACCTGGCCCTGACACTTAGTCAAGAGCTCATCGCCCAACAGCTGCCCTCCTGCAAGGCCTAGGGGGACCACCTCTACTCCACCAACTCGCCATGTGTAAATAGCCAGGACAAGGTGACTCGCGAGCTGTGCTCGAATGTAACACCTGTAAATTGAGACGAAATAAATAAATAAATAAAAACATATCGTGTCCACATCAAGAGATCTAATTTTTAATTTTGGAATATTGTTTGCAAAAATATTTATGAAAATTTCCGAGAACAAAATAAAGAGCCTTGATATTTTTGTTTGCTATCACAAATATACACTGAGCACTCTTATTCTAGATGAGGTTTGGATTGCCTTTGATAAACTATTTACCTCAAAATTCCAGATTTCCGAGGATTCCCAATTTGTGCACTAAGATTAGCACCAAACTTGAACATCAAGAGAGCAATCTCTATATTAGTTGTAATTGAGGATTCCATGAAAAATAATTGATAATTTGATCAAAATTGTTCGAGCGAAATTTTTAAAATCATTAAGGTTGCCCTGGCAATAACACTAATATAATACACTGCGTCTTGTGATTGTAAAACAACACTCGAGGTTTCACCGCATGAGTATGAACGGAAAAATACGTCCAGGGTAGCCTAGTGGACATGGCATCTGCCCGGTAAGCGGAACATTGTGGGTTCGATTCCCATCCCTGGACACATTTATTTTTCTGTTCATCATTACTCTTCATAATTCACCCTTTCATACCTCTTCCAAAAAGGTTAGAAATAGTCAATATTTCACCTTGATATAAAATTTGATTTTTCATTGAAAAGAAACTCATGCGGTGAAACTTCGAGTGTTGTTTTACAATAACACTAATGTCTTCAATGAATTGGTTGAAATATTTCTTCGCTGAACAAAATGACTCTCTCATCTAACAATCCATTACCAGTTGGCATTATAGGATTTGATAAGAAAAGTAATTATGAATATCACAATGATATCAGTGTTTTAATCCTGATGTTCTAGGGATATTGATCTATTTATTTTGTAGTGGCAAATTTCAGCGGCGAAGGAATAGATCGATTTTTTTTTTTTTAAACCGAAATTATTTTGTGAAATTCAATTTTCAAATATAAGTATTTATTTTTTTTAAATAAGGAATTCCAATTATTCTTGAAATTTACTAAACATATTTATTTTATTTATTTATTTATTGTTACAAAAGCACAAAGTCCAAAGGACTATTGTGCTGTGCTAGTATTATTTACATATATATGATTAATTATTTACACGATGGATTAGTAGTGTTTTGTAAATTATTTTGTACAAATAGTTCTAAACTTAACAAAGTTCTCTTAAGATAGAGTATATACACAAAGAGAATTTGGTAATGTTTCAAAGTATCTACATACAATTTGATTAGTCAGAGGGCAAGTTAAAAGAAGATGCTCTGGTGATTCAACATCTAAGCGGCATTCACATGTTGGATCATTGATAACATTCAGTTTGAATAGGAAACTTAAGAAGGGCCCTTTGCCTGTTAAGAACAAAGTAGTGAATTTATCAGAAGAAATTAAATTTGGGACAGCAATTGGAAAGAATTTCTTGAACAGTTCATTAGATTGAGAAAGATAAAACTTAAATTTTAGATCCAGATATAGTTTATTTAATTCTTTTTGAAGGGGTTTTTTGAGTGTTTGATCTGTGAGAGAATTTGTCATATTATACTTTGTTTGTGATAATTCAAGATAATCGGACAGTAAAGGAGTTTTCGCTAGTATATGTGTGATGTAAGAAGATGAAGTCCTATAAGCATGAATGCATCTAATAAGAATTTGATATTGTATAGAATTCAACTTAGATCTTTTTGCTGCAGTGACAAAAGGAAACCAAATAATTGATGCATAGCGTATTGTAGAGCGTATCATAGCTTTATACAAGATCAATCTACGCCGAGTATCAATGCCCCAAGTACGTGCACATAATGAGAATAATATATTCTTAAGTTTCGTAGCTTTCATAATTATATTGTCAACATGTGTTCCAAAATTAATCTTATTCCTTTGTCTATGATTTTTAAAAAATTACTCCCAAAATTTTAACAGTTTCTGATGGTTGAATAATTTTTCCATCAAAATTAATGAGCAATTTTTCATAGTTATGTAGATAAGAGTATACCTGTTTTGTTTGGACTTAGTGAAAGTTTTACCTTTTCACACCAGGCTTTGATTTTTATTAGACACTAGCGGATGTACCCGGCTTCGCCCGTGATTTACCCGAGTAAAGGTTTGTCTAACGAATCTCTCGATAAAGTGAACATTTTTTCCCGGTCCCTTGAAAAATACTCGATAAGTTGAATAAAATCAATATTAATCGGTACCCGAGTAAAGGTCTGTCTAACGAACATCTGCTAAAACAATTCTCTATAAACTTATAAAAAGAAATAGATATATTTTGATAATTTGAAACTGATAAAGTGATCATTTTTTCCCGGTCCCTGTGTGCCGTGTCATTCTGAATTTTGTCTTTCCTAATTTTCTACATTAAAAAATCATCGTTTTATCTAGTGAACATTTTTTTCCCGGTCCCTTGAAAAATACTCGATAAGGTTGAATAAATTCATGGTCGTTTATGGAAGATGGACGAAGTTCCCGGAGGTCATCTTGGGCAAGCTCCCGCGAGGCTTTTTTTCTTGTCTACTTGGCATAGCTGTGTCACCAACTCTGCCCTGATTGGTCGGTGGGTACTTGGACTGTCGGCCAGCGGCCGGGCGAATCCATTCTCTCACGGGGTGGGGCAGACCCAAGGTCATCAGGAGCAGCAAACTTAAGCCTATCTCCGTCTCAATGGTGGCGCTGCTTGCGAGTTAAAGCTACAAATCTGCAAATAACTCTAAGGATATTAAAGATATTCAAGATATTATTTTTCGTAAACCTTTCCGGGGATATGCCTAATAATATCCCAAATTTTCACGGCGATTGGATGTATGGTTTTTGAATCCATAGAGGACACACACACACACACACACAGACAGACAGACATTCAATTTTATATATATAGATTTGGTAATATTGTACTGAAGAACATATGCCGATGAGATGATTCAGAACCTGCCAAATCCAACAATATAAATAAAAAAAATTATTTCCATTTGGTGAAAATCTTTCCATGGGAGATAGTAAGATGTCTTGCCATGTTTATCCCTCCCTCCCTCCCTCCAATGTAAAAGGCTCATTTCTGTGATTAGCACAACATTTTCAACCCTTTTTAGATTAATACATTTTTATAATATAGCTGTCATTTTAAAAAAAGACAGCCAATTTAGCTATCACCATATTCTTCACATTGTGATATAAGTGTTCCTTGTTTATATTTGGTAAGAGGTATTCTTTCTTATCTTCACTCAATCATATTTGGATATCAAGCTTGCAGAGTCTGCGTGACAGCCGATACAGCATAGCAGGGAGATTTGACAACCACCATGACTGGATGAAGTAGAATGTGTCTGCCTTCGCCATTAAGACTGGGAGCACTACTCAGTGGTAGGCTGACTTAGCTTTAAAAGAAATGGCCGCCTCTGACATGAGGAGCAGACACCATGGGGCAGCCGCTCCAAACATGGAGTACAAACACTGCTTATCCTGTATTCCTGGATCAGGAGCCCTTACAGGGTACTAACAGCCGAGCTAGCTGAGCTCAGGTTTTTTATAGAGCTTGTTAATGCTCCTCCTTTTTCATCCGGGCTTGAGACGGCAGAGGTAGAGTTTGAAAAGAGGTATAATATTTATATAATTGGTATAATAATAGCTGGGTGTAGGTCTGTTACATGAAAACATTACTCAACAAGTTAATTAAAATATAAAATTTATTTGCATTTAAAAATATATATATATAATTTTTTTATATGGAATCAATAAAATAATTTACCCTTTCAATGTAAAATACAATTTGAAATAGCCTAGCTATACCCCAACCATATCTTAGTTGTTAAATACAATGTTTACACACATTTTGGTTAATAAAAGAGGAAATTGGTGTCATATGATTGAATAATAACAAAAATGAAATAGCGGTTACTTTTTCTATTTAAAAAATAAAAAATTAAGTCAATGCTCTCTATCTTGCAATCATAAGTAAAAATATATATTCAAATATAGCATTAGATATATTTTTGCACAGGTTGGAAAATATAATAAAAATAGATAACACATTTTTGAAAGTTTTAAATTATTGCTAAAAATTATTATTTTAAAAGAAAATTATTGGATATACACATAATATTTTAAATACAGTAGAACCTCCCTTTAACGGGACACCCTACTAGCGTACACCTCTCTACAAAGGACAGTTTTCATTTGAAAAATAACCATTTTTACAATTAAGCAACTCTCCGGTAAGAGGACACCTTTTCCTAAAGGACACTTTGGCTCTACAATTAGGTGTCCTTTACAGGGAGGTTCTACAGTATTTTAAAAGAAAATTATTGGAGACATAAATAACATTTTAGATAATTAAAAAGGAAAGGTCACACAGTAAGGGAAAAATAGGGTTTAATTGATAGAGAAAATATTATTTTGAGTGTCAGTGTGGTGTGGATCTAAACTTATTTAAACAGATAAAACATCTACCATTCTTTTGCCATGAATTGTCAATGGGTGTCTTATTTGATACTTACAGTCCCAAAAAATATATAATAATTGTGTGAAATTATGTAAAAAAAATTACTTAATAAATTTGAATTAGGCACCAAAAAAAACAATAAAAGATCAATTAACTTTAACAATCTGAGCATCCGACTGCAGGGCAGGGAAGACAAAGATTACCTCTTTCTCAATGTCATTCTGAACAGCTACTTCTAACCCTTTCTTAATCCATAACTTTCAAGATCTAAAGTGGGACCATTGCTAGCAGAGCACTGAATAGTCAGCAGCCCACAATGTCAATAAGACAATTTCAACCCTAGTCTGTATCCCCTGTCTTCTTCAAACTTTCATAAAATTTACATCATTGCTGGGGTCAACCCTCTTATATTGTGTGAAATAACTTGGGTGTCCTCCATTAATCTGATGATGCCTACATCTTTTTGCTCCAATTTGTGAAGACAATTAACAAAAACAACCTTGTATTAATAAATAGTTGTATAAACTAAAACATTTGCTTGTCAATCATGCGACATAATATTCAATAATAAAAAAAGGTGTCGATGTACTAAAATTACTTATTCCTACATTCCAAAAGTTTTCAAAACAGAATAACAACATGTCAGAGATCCCTATAATACAAAGATTTTTAAATGCTGAATATAAGAGATTCATAAATACAACCCTGTAATAAAAAATGTTTTTTTTTAAATACAACTAGGATGACAAAAAAAACCACTTTGTTTCAACAACAACAAAAGAAATTCCTCAAGAAAAAAAAACACATTTTTATATTTAATAAAAATTTCATTACTCAGTGCAACCACCGAGCTAAAAAAAAATTGCATGCTGATTGGCTAATTAACTAAATCATGATTGGTTGATTAAGGTTCATCGATAGTAGAGAACCAATTGGAGGGTGAATAACCCGGCCACCATATATACATACACTGATTACAGTGTACATTGTAAAGTATTTACAAAAAGAGGCACCTCTCCCTTTAATTGTACATCAGAACGAACCTTGGTAAAAATTTTACTAGTGATAATAAAGAATGAGCCACAACACCAGTTTTGGCAAATTCAGACAACAAGCTGTATACCATGGGCCCTCATCAATACACTGGGGATTTCATAACTTGCTACATGAGAGGGGTTATGAAATTGGTCAAATTTACCAAACAGATATTTTAAGCTGGTGAAGTGGCAAGGGCCGATTTTCAGGCAAAAATTCAACATAAACATATAAGAATATCAACCTCCCACAACTTTATGTTGAATTATAATATTTGGATGGCATATAATATATACCCTTGAAGGGAGCTCATGGAGAAAGTTCCGGAGCCTAGTGTCGCTCATATAGATAGAACCTCCTACTAGAAGAAATAGGTTTTACCGGAATAATCACAGAGCTGTCCAACCCCAATATCTCACTCTGCCATAGGCTAACAAAAACCTCCTTATCTCCCAACAAAAACTTTCTATTTACAAAATTGACATTAAAATCTTGCTCAGAATTTTCCGTGATAGAAAGAAAAGGAAAAAAAAAAAAATTTTTGAAGCCTAAAAATGAGTGCTATAGAGAGAACAAGAAATCATTTTCCTTTTACAGCGAACATTTACTGCACACACTTCCGGCAAAACTGAAAACAAATAACAGATATAGGAAAAACAAACATTTTATAAATCTAATTATAATCGGTCCAAAAAAAAAAGCAGTTTAAATATGGAAGGAATTGATTCAAAAGCACCTTCCAACATTCCCTTGCTGAATTCAACCACCAAAACATGTTATACAGGGGAGAATTCAAGATTTAGTAGGAAAAATTTAAACGTTTTACAAACTATTGACTTTTTAAAAAAAATTATTCTATATGTGAAACCATATAAATGTCATATAATTTTGTTATACTCCATTAATTTTATAATTTAAACAAAATGAGTATTTTCAAGGTTTAGAAATATATACAACATATATTTCCTTTAATAATGTTTATTTTTAATGAATAAATATTAATGAGGGCTAACAAGTCAAAGTAACAAATGTTCGTTCACTCTAGTGAGTAGGGCTCTGTCATAGATTTCTATACACTTCATGTAGAGGATTAGGCATGTTGTTCTTATTGAAAATATTTTAAAAAATAAAATATTAACTCACAAAAGATATCTACAAAAATTGAGACTTAGAATGATAACTCTCCTGAAGGTGTTCATAGAAACCTAGCTTTTGAGATTCTTCAATTAGGAGAGAGAAATAACCTAAGAATTTTCTACATTGAGTTTTACAATTGAATTGTGTGGATTGTCTTCCTCCCTAAGATGGCAGATTGAGGAGTTTTCTTCAGATTTCCCAGATTAGGAGATGTTGTTTCTTACCCCCTGTGTGAAGATTGTAAAGATTACTTGAATTCTATGAGCTCAACATCTGATCTCATGGAATGGGGTGCAGCTTTCATTGATCATGACATTATTATCCAGGCACACTTTGGTGAAGTCTGACTTTGCCTGTAATTTGAACCGTTCCTAATAATGGAAATGTTTGCTGCAAGCTGGGGAGATTGGAGCATTGGGTTTGATCAGTTAAGTTTCTTTTTAGCGATTTTGTCCTTATGATTGTACATCACTATATATAATATTCAATCCATATATATTATTTAGAGAGTTTTCAAAATAAAATACACTGCCTATTATCAACAAAATTTTAAGACCTTTTTTGCAATTACCATGAAAAGTTTAGAATCTCACAGCCAATAGTCAATTTCTAGATGTATATTTGAAACCAAACTTCTAATTCGATTTAATCAAAATCCAGAGGAAAAAAATCACTTGATTTATCACTAAAATGGTCTTGTCCCTTTGATCTATTGAAATGAAAACTTGAAAAACATGAAAACTTTGGAAACAGAGGAGAAAACTGACCGATACTACCAGTCAAGAATCCCAGTTGATCAGACCCAGAGTAACTCCCTGTTGGCCTCAGTGAGTGTGTCACTTTCTGCAGTTGGTAGCTGCCTCGATGATGTTTCCCATCTTTGATGGCTTTTTGGTGTGTATTTGGCATTTATACACTGCACAGTTTGGATATTTGCTTTTTTTTTTTACTGTAGTTTAAAAAAAAAGGGTTGGTAATTTGTGTCACAATAAATTCTTCCCATAATTCCAGCTAAGAGAACTGCTGAGAAAACATCATGATAAAACATGTCCACCAAATTCCATACATATTTCTCCTTCCTGCTCTACATGAAAAAACACTACATAAAAATATCACTTGAAATAGGGAGAGAGGTAATGAAAATGTTCAAGAAATTTACGTCGAAATCTGAAAAAAAAAAATCTTCAAAAACTAAAAAATATCACTAAATAAAGTGCAGTAATATATTTCAGTTTTCCACAACAAATGCAGCATATAGAAATAGAGGATTAAGAAATTTGAAAAAAAAAAAACTTATAAAATAAGATTAAAATATGATTTTTAAAAGAATTATATGCATCTATAATAGTTTAAAATTTTCATAACAGATGGCGCGTTAATGCATCATAATATAAGATATGTGGAAATACCATTTTGAAAACAATATTTTTTTCCCTAAATGCTTGACTCCACACAGACATAAAACCTTTGGGGGTGAGAATAAATTAAGCAAAGCAAAGGTCATAGGTCTCATTTTTTTTAAGGAAAAGAGAAAAAAATAGAATGAAAAAAATAAACAACTTAAGAAGGTAGTAATATAAGTATATATTAGAAGTATTTCTTCTGATATTACATCCACACAATTTCTCCTTTTTAATAAGTTTCAATTTTGGCACCTAAAAATTACCATTTACCTCTGAAATTCTCAATTAACATCTCTATTTTACAAAAGTCAATGAACTCTATCTTGAAAAAAAGGTATTTCTGAAAAATTAACAATGAAAAAAATATCTTAAGAAATGTCAACTTCAAAGCTAAATTGAATCTCGTTTGCCAAAGGTGGAAAAATAAAAAACTATATTTTAATCATCTTTATAAAGAGAATTTATAGTATACGTCCCTTTAACATTTCTCCTGGTTGAGCATACATAGTTTGAGGGGTTTGTTATTTGTTAGCAGTTTATATTGCATTATTGTGAAATATTGTCTTCCTTTAATGGTGCTTTTTCAACTGATTTTTCAATCCAACATAGGATAACATGCTCCAGTGTTATTGCACATGATATTATTGTTTCCTGGAATATTTCCCATATCAATATGAGTTTTTTAAATAAATAGCATATATTTTACAAAAATTATATTTATACATCATTGAAGAAAGAAGCAAGAAGAAAAAAGGATGGTAAAACTTGAGTGAACAGAATCTATCTCAAGAGACATAATACAAATAAAAATAGGTAGGAGTCTAAAATATTGAGGTTATGAAAGGTCTATTGTAGAAAAGAAATATTTCATGTGTGGCAAAATTTTCTGTGTTCTCAAAAAAAGTGCTTCCTTTAATACCATTCAAAACGATGAATACTTAACAAAACTTGTTGTTTGGCCTGGATAATTTGGCAGAAAAATACATTTTTAAAAGAGAAAAATGCAAGCATGTATAATCAAAAATGGAAAAAAAAAACCCTAACATGAAGATAGTTACTACAATTGGAATATAGAAGGTATTAGTTTCATTCAAGGGTTCAAAATAAGATAGATAATTACATAAAAGATCCTGCACTTTTTCCAGAAAATGAACAAGTGTAATACACAAGATTTCTTTTTAAAAATAAATATACCTTGTCTTAACTTTATATTCTTTAGAATAAATACTTATATTGCATAGATCCATATAAATTTGCATACCATGATTATTTCATTACTAGAGGAGTCATGTATTTGCCTGGCCAAACTGAGCAAGTAAACCTGAATTGAGGAAGATTATTATTATGTCAAGTGCTAGAACCACTTTGTGAAGTAAAATAGTTATTTTGTTGTTGTTGTTGTTGTTTTGTTGTGTGCAAAGATTACACAAATTCCATGAGTTCATATGCTCCTCAAGCAGTGATAGTAATTTTAAAACAAGAAAGAACAATAAAATATTGCTCACATTTAGCCATTAGATGTTAAGGCAGTAGATTGCTTGAGCAAATACCCCAATGTAATGGTTACAACGTGGCCCAAGTGGGGAAGTACTGAAGTAGATGGAAGCTAACACTTCAATTCAAGGATTGAACTTTACAAAGAAGAGAAACCAAATCTAACTTATGTAAACTTATGACAAGCATTTGAAATATAAAGCTATTTATACTATTAAAACATTCAAATGAAATAAAATTATCTTATTTTAGCTCACTGAAAAAAGAAGCCCACTAACCCCCATTAATTAAAACAATGGCATACAGTAATACCTCCATGAGCAATTTTTCCGCTAGCAAACACCTCAGCATAAAGGACAGTTTACATTGCCAAAACTACCGTATTTACTAGTTAGCTGTTTTCCAGTAAGAGGACACCTATCTCTGAAGGACACTTTGGCTTTAAAACTAGGTGTTGATCTTAAGAGAGAGTTTGCTCTACTGTATTTCAAGCTATGGCTGAGTTGATCAGAGAGATAGAGGGAGGATTCCATGCGATGGATTCAAATAACTTACATCCAGGTACCACGAAGTAACAAACAAATAAGTGAGTAGTTACTCGATTGTGACACCATCTTCAGACAAAACGTACAAAACTACAGTCGATATATTTTTGTCTAAAGATGGTGACAATGTTGTTATCAACACAAGGTAAAAAGGCCAAATCAAAATAAATAGTGTGTGACATTTCAGTAACAATGCTGTTATTGAGTTGTCACACACTATTTATTTATTCAGATTTGGTCTTATTATCTTGTGTTTATAATCTATAATCCAAATTGTGCCTTATCAATGTTGTTATCGAAATGTAGAATACTTATTTGATACCTAGTGGTTCTTATACAAATAATCCTGAGAGTGTACGACAACACCAATGCACTGATAAGCTTCCAAAGAAGGTCTAAATTTAAAAAGTAATCGGCAGAAAATATGTTCACCACTATTGAAAAATCAATTGTATTTTAAAATATAAAAAGGTAAAAAGGCTTATAAACATTGAAGAATAGATATTTATATATCACATATATATATTCTATATAGAAGAAATTGACTATAGAAAAAAGTGTAGAAATGGTATCAAACATGAAAATATATCTAGATTATTGGAATCTGTTGATTGGTTACTCTTGATTCTTATATTAAATACATATGCAGCATTACAACATTTTACTATGTGGATTGAACATTAGGCAAATACTTTTTTTGCTGAATTTTACTTAAAAAAAGGATTTACATAGAATGATTTATTTATTAATTAAAAAAAAAGAGAAAGCTACATATTTTAATAAAATAATCTAGCTTCAAGTGTTCAGAGTCATCCCTGTGTATATTTGTTCTTTCTTTCTTTCCTACACAGCCCTTGATAAACAAACAAACAACTCCATTTGATTCTAGTCTACTGCTATAATTCCCAATGTGAACTTTCCTATTTTTATATAAATACAAATACAGTAAAACCCCTCTATAACAAACTACAAAGGGACTGAACATGTGGTTCAATATAGCCATGGCTCATTATAGCCATAGTTCACTGTAATATAGAATATAAATGGAGATTATTTCAGGTTTGTTATAAGGAAAGGTTCCTATATTCCAGGTTCGTTATAGCGAGGTTTCACTGTTTATATAAAGAAAAAAATTGTAAAAAAAAAAGTGAGATTCATGAAGATATTTGCATCTTTAACGCACATTATTTCTACAGGAGGTGAAAGCCTAAAAATATGTAAAATTTGCTCTGGCTAATTTGGGAGAGACATATAATCAATTTGTAGAAAGGAGAATAACAAATATTTAATCACATTGAGCTTTGAGAAAAATAAAACATAAATGCAAAACATTAATAGCAGTTCTCTTTAAATGATATTTGAGGTTTCAAATTGGCAAATAAATAAAAATATGACAAAGATATACCGTGACCGCTCCAAAGAGCAATAATATAAATTTTTATTCTAGACTTTGGTGCTTATCTAGAACTTTTCTTGATCCATCAACTTTGTAGGTCTTTTGGGAAGTTAACCTTCATCAAGCAGTGAAGGATGTATACCATCAAGGAGAGTAAAAATTCTTATTTATGCTGGATAAATAAAAGTTAAAATATTCTGAAATAAAGTTGAATCAACATTTGAAATAAAAGGTAATAAGACCAAATCCAAAAAAAAAGAGTCTGTGACGTCTCAGTAATAGAGAATGAAGAAATTAAGTCTTTTACAGTAGAACCTCCATGAGAAGATATCCCACTAGAGGACACCTCTCAACAAAGGACAGTTTTCGTTCGCTAAATTACTATTTTTACTATTTAGCAACTCTCCGGTAGAAGGACACCTCTCCCTAACGAACACTTTAGCTCTGCAATTATATGTACTTTACAGGGAGGTTCTACTGTGTCTGATAATGCTAAAAATGCTGTTACTGAACCGTCACACACTATTTATTTGGATGTGTCCTTATTACCTTTTATTTCTAGTCTATAATCCAAATTGTACCTTATCATTAAATCATCATTTGCTGCAATTATTTATAGAAGAAAATATAGCCTTTGTTAAATACATAGGAAATCAAAAAATAATAATAATAAAATTATAAATACAGGAGTTCAAGCTATTTTAGGAACAAAAAGTCAACAAAATTAGTAAACAACATTAAAGTACAACATGCAGGACAGGTTCTACACCTAAAAATTAGGGAAGAAAATCTGAAGAACAAAGTTGGAGAAATAATTATTTAGTGCAAAAAAAAATAATTTTAATTGTAAGCTATTTTAATATTCTTAGGCTCTATCTAAAAATGGAGTCATAATAATATTTAAAAGTGTAAAAATATATAAAAATTTGATTATTAATGTCTACAACTTGTGTATTTTACAAGTTGTAAAGCAATTGCTCAGAATGGAGACATTTGTTTCCCAAACAAGGAGCCACTCTCCCAGCCAGTGAGTCTAAAACATTCCACCAGTGGCTATGTCACTCCAGCCATAATCTAATATAGCTTAAAATGATGGCACACAGAAAGTAATATAAACAACAACCCACTAGAGTTAAATGCTAAAATAAGATGAGCTTTCATTTTTTAATTTCTCATGAAAAACAAAAATTATTTGCATAAATTTGCAAAAATAATTAGCATAAAGAGGGAATATTTAGGTTATTTTAAACTAATTTTGCTCCATAATGGGTGCGGAGCTACAGCTACTTTGCTCTAGCCATGATAGTCACATTGAGCTAACAAACATTTCCTCCATTCTAAGCAGACATTCTGGATGCAATATATTAACAACAGGTTTAATTTTTAAAAGAGAAACCATTTTTGAACTGATTTATTGGAAATATTTTAGGTGTAGAACTTTCCCTCAAAGTTTGCCAGTCACCAGACAAACTGAATAAAACAAAAAGTACAATTTCACCTTAAGTACAAACAAAAATCACAGATTGATATAAGACCTACACAGGAAGGAGTAAAACAAACTCTATATAGAAGCCAAGCTATACAAATTTCAGAATGATAATTTGATGATAAAGTAAAATCTTGTTCGTTGCAAGGTTTAGAGCATATACAGTAGAACCTCCATGAGAGGACACTCCTGCTAGAGGACCCCTCTCTACAAAAGACAGTTTTCATTTACAAAATTACCATTTTTACTATTTTGACACTCTCCGGTAAGAGAAAATTTATCCCTAAAGGACACTTTGGTTCTGCAATTAGGTGTCCTTTACACAGTGAGGTTCTACTGTACTAAAAATCACTCTTCAATAAAATGGATATAGGGTTGTCGTTTTAAGAAAATTAAAAATTGCATAGAATATAAAATCAATGCAGAATTTGTGCGCACCAGATAGAGTTAAGTCATTTGTCCATTTGATTAGATTGGCTTTAAAAAAATCACAAAATGTATTATTTCAGCAATTTCTAACTTGTGAGAGAGAGGAGCCATTATTATTTGATAAATTAGCTTTCTAACAAAATTTTTAACCACCAGAAGATTCTATTATTCAAAATGCCACCTTTTTCAATTTGAAGGCATGTCCAAAAAGTTCATATTAAGTCAAATCTACTCAAAATATAATTACTAATCTATTTTTGATACTGTAAAAATTCAATATATTCTGCCAACTACAAAAAAAAAAATATTTTTTTCATGAATTTTAAATTTTTTTACTGATATATCGTATTATAGATCCAAAACGCCTTAAAAAAAACTTCCCTAAAAGGCTTTTATAAAAATTTATTATTATTATTTAATTGGCAAAGAGATGAAGACTGCCTTGGATGAGGCGCTACCACAAATGGATTCTTTATACAAAAATTTGGTAGCAAACTGAGCTTGTACTGTAAAAACAAATTTTAGGGCTCAATAATCTTTCTTTGGCCCTTCAAATACACAGACACACCATAATATAGAGAATAATTGAATTAATTTCTGTTAGAGAGTTATTTCCAAAACAGATTCTTGTTGAAGGGCACCCAAATAGAGCCATCATTATCGACAATCCAATTTTAAAATTTGGCATATAGAGAGAAGAAGACTTACAAAAATGAATCCATAAGTCTTAAATGGAGATGTCCCCAATATAACACAAAGGTTTGGCACTTGGAGTTATAACTAGCCATATATATGGGTAGGTTAGATATGCCCATGACATAAATGTCTGAAAGCTGGCCCTAATAAAATGATGAAACCTATTTCTAACATCATTTCACCATTACTTCAGTTTTTAAAAAGCATGCTGCAAAAAAAAAAATTGCAACCAATCAAATTCATCTAATAGCCCTTACAAGTGCTGTCCCTAATGGTAAAAGAGAACAACTACAGAAATTTGGTTTTCAATTTATATCAAAATATAACATGAGAATTTAAAAAAAAAAAGGTTTTTTGAATAGCTTATATGTTAAACTATAGCTTTGTGTGAAATCTGTTAATGATTGATTCTGTAATTTTGGTGGCAAGAGAAGAGTAACAAACATCAATTTAGGATTTCATAAATATATGTTGGAACAAGTTGAATCAACGTTTAGTTCATTTTTGTTCCATTAGATGGCGTTACAAAGCTCATGTGAGCAGTCAGGATATGCCTTTTTTATTTTAAATATCAACACCTGACCTCTTTTCACATATATATGCATATATCCAGATGTTAGGCAACCTATATAGACTCCAGGAGTCCAGGTTATACACATTTCAATATATATATTATACTGCACTTAAATTTTGAAAAATCATATTAATATTTAAAAAAATAATAATTTTATGAACTTTTTGGACAGCCCTTATATTTTGTCTAGAAGCCAGTGGCAGGTGTTGGTCGCCTCTCATCTCAACACTTGCTCTATCATTAATAGAATTAGTGCCTTTCCAATGTCTTCTTCTCAATTAACAAATTCTCCCTAAATAACACCAATCATATTTGAATCTAAAGAAATTCTCCATAACTATATGTTATAGGCCAAACCATCTAAAATTGAGTAAAAACAAAAATAGGGTGAATTCTAAAGGAAAAGGTTCAGTATAAGGTAAATTAGGTAACAAGTTATTTCTAAAAGTAAAATAAAGATAAATATAGAGAGCGACTCTAGATATGTTGGCTTATAAAATGTTAGTTTAGAACTACTTCCCGTTCTTCATTAAAATATTATTGGATCATAAAAAGTGTGCATGATTTCGTAAGGATGGTTAACTTCTGAGTGATAAAAGAATGTAAAAACTAGAGCTGCCAACCATTGCAAAAAAAAAAACAATAAAGAATGATAATGCTTGAACAACGATGCTGATTTCCGATGGGCTAAGAAAAGAGCTCTCTGATAGAGAATCGGTTGGCAGGCTTGAAGCGCAAGTGTTCGTCAATGTATTGGCATGGGCAGCGAGCGGTGGCGCAGTGGCGTGGAGGGAGCGGGTTACTTGTCTCCTCCAGCCCGGTGGGGTGCAGGGGGAGGTGGAGGCCCAGGCGGTGTCTGGTGAACTCCTTCACCCAGCGCTGGCTGTAGCGCAGCAGCAGCCTCTCTGCGTATTTCTGTAGACACACATGGTGGTGGCAAGTTATTGAAAGACTTGTTTGACAATCTCATTCTGGCAATGCTAGTAATAGATTAATATAATTAGTTGTTACAGAGAAAATATTTCTAAATTATATACCTAAAATATATTCAAATCAAAAATGGCATATTCTGACCAATTTCACATGAACTTTTTAGATGGCAGAGCACCATCTAGTGGAACAGAAATCAACTAAACGTTGATTTAGCCTGTTCCCTGATATTTGGCCAACCTGATATTATGGTAATTACAATATGATCTTTTTTTTTATATAAGAATTCGAGAAGTATATATAATATTCTTACTTGAAGTTGGCTTTTCTCCAAAGCCACAAAAATTCAAACAAGCAAAGTTATGGAAAATTTTGCTGAGCTTCATGACTCCTAAGACCAAAAAATATGCACTGTTAGGAGTTGTGAGTCAATGGGTGATTCAGAACAGGAGGTGAGGAATGTTCAACAAGGGTGTGAGCCATGTCACATCTTCTGTCAAATCCAAGCAGCAGTATGGATGGAACTCCCAGCTACAATTACACTGGGTTGGAAGGTGATTCAGCATGATGGCAAGTTTCTAGATGATAGCCAATTCTTTCTTAATGACATGGACCAAGCAAGACATAAGTTACCCAAACACCTACAAAAACACCAATAAAAATATAAAATGTTTCCTTCAATTTCTAAAACAATTGGAGAACTTATTTATGAGCTCACCCCCTTGTATGAATATGTTGAACATTACCTTTAACATAATGCCACTAGCCCCAGCTGAATGGATGCTTGGCAAACAAATATTGGTTTAACATATGTTGATTATAAAAAATTATTATTTTTAACAGTAATAGTCTTCTTATCTACAGCAATAGTCAGGATGATGAAATTCATTAATAAACCATTGTCATGTTGTTTCTATTGTCCATCAAGTCCACTCTCTCGACAAATAGTCTCGCATCACAATTTCTCAATTCCAAAACAAACTTAGTTTTTCTTTTGGCTAATTTGTATAAGCTCTGAATAGCCTATATGTTACTCTCTCTAGAGCTGCTTATATGTAAAATTTCTGTATAAATGATCCAATTGTTTTGTGTGGTGTGTAGAAAAGTAACATTGGCATTTCATTTTTTTATATGAAAGAAAGAAGGTATATGTTCATTATATCATTTTTACTTTTTTTTAACGGTAGCATTGGTGAAAAATTATTAATATCAACATATATAGTCACGACCGTCATGGGCCGGCCGGCCGGCCGGTTTCTGTCACGGATGCGCGCGCATCATCATTATGATCATTATCATTATCTAATGATAATAATAATAATAATAATAATTATTATTATTATTATTATTATATTATTATTATTATCCATCCATCAACATATATAGTCACGACCGTCATGGGCCGGCCGGCCGGTTCTGTCACGGATGCGCGCGCATCATCATTATGATCATTATCATTATCTAATGATAATAATAATAATAATAATTATTATTATTATTATTATTATATTATTATTATTATCCATCCATTATATATATAGTCACGACCGTCATGGGCCGGCCGGTTCTGTCACGGATGCGCGCGCACAGGGAGGTCACGTGCTCGCCGGCAGCCAACGGGCGCGCGCCGCCGGCATTACGTCATAGATTATAAACACAAGGTAATAAGACCAAATAAAAAAATAGTGTGTGATAAGGAACAATTTGGATTATCTACTTATATAATTGCCTTATTCTCTCTGTGTGAAGTTCACTGTGTGAAGTTCACGGATAGATTTTGGTCAGAATGGATAAATAAAAAAAGTGTCAAGGGATGGGAATCGAACCCACGACCTTCCGCTTACCGGGCAGATGCCATGACCACTAGGCTACCCTGGACATATTTTTCAGTTCACATTTTTATTTTATATTTTCAAGACACACACAGTTTGGGGCGGGACGTTTCACAAGAGAGACATCCACGGCGCCAATTTATAATTGTAACGAATAGTATTTTAATTAAAACATTTTTAAAATATATACGCACTCGGGTAAAACCCGTTCGTCTAGTACATTATATTAACAAATAATATGCACCCCATAATATGCTAAGTAATTTGTTATAGGGATAATTTGCATATGCCCTGAAGAGCCCTGTGGAGTCCAACATTTCAATTTTATTTATAAAAACAGTAATATTTGCAATGATGAAAGAAATTCATCCATACATTACCATTTTCTGGGTCAAAATATGTGATTTAGGCCGTAATTTGGCCATATTCTGAGGTCAAAAACTATGATAACAGCAGTTTCCAAACCTCAATCTATACCCTGGTAAAATTTCATTTAAGTAGGTGGTCTTCTATCTGTGCTTCAAACAGACACCACATATTTATTTATATAGATAGGGTATTATTTTTTCATATGATCTTTTTACTTTTGAAACAACATTTGAAATATTATGTACTCAATAAAATAACATATTTTCAGCAAACTTACTAATTCCGATATATAATCACTTTATCAAGTAAAACCCGGCTAGAGTGAACCTTCTCTCCTAACAAACCTAAAATAATCCCCATTATAACCATGGCTGTATTGAAACATGGCTAGAGTGAGCCAGGGCCTTTGGGGTCACTATAGTGGGGTTGGTTTTATATATTCAAATTAGTTTTCAAGAAAGTAAAACCAAATTTAATGAATTTATTTAATGATCAAAAAAAAGTTCAATTTAGATTATTCTATATACAGTTACGAGCGTCATGCGTTCTTAATAATTTTTCATCTCTGTCACCGTTTGCTTTTTTTTTTGGAATGGCGCTCTCCTATTGGTTGGCTACGATCACGCCACCTTTGCCCCCCCCAACTCGCTTTTTCGTTTTTGTAACTATTGTGTTGGAGCGGGTCGCTCCTTAAATAAATGCATATATTAGTTAATAACTAAATGGAAACCTCTCTTTCTTTTTCCCAGTAAGAGACGCCTACGGAAGCCAACAGTACATAGACAGATAAAGCACATAGGCTATAGTTATTAACTAACATATGCATTTATTTAAGGCGCCAATTTATAATTGTAACAAATAGTATTTGAATCAAAACATTCAATCAGGTAAAACACGGGCGTTGCCCAGGTCATTCGGCTAGTAGATTATAACTAGAAAGTAAGTTCAGTTACAAAGCTGTTACGAAAACATCACACACTATTCATTTATTTAGATTTGGTCTTATTACCTTGTAGTTCTAAATTCATTTGAATATATTTTTTTAAATACCTCTTTTTGGGAGAGTCGTGTATTGGATGTGCCTGTGATAATGATATCAGACCGGTCGATGTCCATTCTGTCAGGATTCAAGGTCTTGTTAGCAGCTGTAGCAGCAGCAGTGGTGGTCTGGAACAGACAGTTGAATAGAATGATGTTCAAACAGTCCTCAAATACCAACTTACTTCTTGTGCTTCAGTTGACTCTGAATTATCTATCATGTCTTTCAAAAATTTCTGTTAACACAAAAGGAATGTAACACACAATAAAATGGCCTTGCTGTGTAAAACTTACCAAACAATAACTTGAGTCAAAAAATACAAAAATGAGCTAGAGAAATTGGATCAAGGAAAGTAGCAGGAAATCTTGTCTGGCTAGAAATGAATCAAGCCTTGGGAAAGCATTAGCAACTTTCAAGAACTTGATACCAGTAACTATTTAAAACATGCTGCGATATATTTTCATATTCAGTACTTTTTCCTGATGATGGTAACAATGCAATTACAAAAAGGTGATACATTATTTATTTATTTGGATTTGGTCTTGTTGCCTTGTGTTTCTAACATAGGCTTTAGTTTTGGAGATGGCCTTTCATACCTATACCAAATATAGAATCCTTTTTATTTGTCTGGGGATATATTTCACCAATAGCACTCTAATTCCACATTTTTAAACCCCAGCCATTTTTAATTTGAACTACTAATGGTAATTTATGGCTAATATCAACAATATTCAAACCTTTTTTTCTTTCATTCTGGTAAAACACAATTTGGATTATAGCTTTAAGAAAATAAGACCTAATCCAAATAAATTAATAGTGTGTGACGTTTCTGTAGCAGTGTTGTTACCAAAATGTCACACACCATTAATTTATTTGGATTAGATCTTATTTTCTTGTAGTTTCATTCATTCTCTAAGAAAGTAACATTTTATTATAAAATTCCACCTTAACCCAGTTCTGCACTGAGAGCTGCCAGACCACAAAGAAAGGTTGTCCATTGTCATCTGACAAGACAAGGGAAGTAGAGGGTTCCTCCATTACACAAGTCTGACACCTCGGAGTCATCACTTCTTCCCTCGTCGGTGGAATGAGAAACCTTTTTAGCATTTGTTGTTGTGGCAAAATATTTCCCTTTATATTGTCACTGAATATTTAGTTTAAATACTCTGTTGTTAGTTTATCAACGAAAATATTTGGCTATGTCATTCATTCCACTTACCATTCTTGTAGATTGTCACTTGTAAAAGTTACTACATTTTGAATTCCACAGATTTGGTTAATTAATGATTTTTAACATTTGAAATACTTGTCTTCTCTGCTGTGACAATATACCACACACTTTTGTTTTCTTCTTGGTGACAGTTCAAGTAATTAACTATGAATGCATAAGTTAATTAAGCATGCATTTTAAGGCATCATTTAATTTTATAAGATTGTTGAGTTCTAAAAATGAAGTGTTCATTTAAAAAGTGCATATACACATTTAAATATATAACAAGAACAAATGAGTCAATTATAGGTGGTGTTTTTCTGTAACAGTAATAGACAAAAGTGCTCAAACATCTTCAAACAAAAGTATTTCTTAAATCTAAAAAATCCTGTATTTTTTAATAGTCACAAATATTTGAGGTTACCCCAGCTTGGCTAGTTGGTGAACTAGGTGGAATTCTTGTCAATCTGGGACTGGTTTCTACTACTTTTAAAATTTTCTTTAGAGTTGGAAAAATACCTATCTTGAATTAAAAAAAAAAAAAAAAGATGTGAACAGCCAAACAAATAAACATACATTTAAACTCTATTGCCATCTCAAAATTTTACTTCAGTTATCCCATGGTTAAAACAATGGGACCTTAGATTATGTTGCTACTTAGCTGCATAATAAAGTTGGTGTTATAACATAGGTATATATATATACAGGGGATTTATCTGAACTTCTTGATAAACCACCAGGTGGCCATCTGAGATAGGCTATCACAACAAGGGCATCTGAGACAAAGTGCACATAGGAAGGAGATTTGCCCTTCCAGGCAGAAGGAATCCACAAGTGTGATACCTGTGTCAAGTTGTACCATATGGTACTGAGAGAGATCTATTGTATATAGATCAATCCCTCTTCCTTTGTATATATTTCAATTTTGAAAACTTTTCTCTTCATATACTTTGGATTGGTTTTCTGCATTATTATTTTTAATAGCTTTTATAATTCATCTTGAATATCAATTTAAGGTATTATAAATACAAGGTAATAAGACCAAATCCATATAAATTAATAGTGTGTGACATTTCTGTAACAACGCTTTTACCAAAACTTCACACACTATTAATTTATTTTGATTTGGTCTTATCATCTTGTAGTTCTAATCTATAATCCAAATTGTACCCTTTCCATTAAAGTTATTTTTAACTAGTTTTATTCAAATATCAATAGAAAAGATGACAATATGCACAATTTAAGAAATTCTGAAAACTCTCAACACAAAGGCATGACCCTGTGGATTCCCTAATGTAAGAGACTTACAAGTGTAAATCTGACAAAATTAGAAGAAAAACACACACTAAAGGATACATTGATCTTGTGGCAAGATAATTTCCCCTTGTCATCAAGGCCAATCAAGATTCTGTGCTTGATAAGGTGAGCATTCACTCCTGCTATGCATTGTTCTAGTTGCCGGTAGAGCTGCAACAATAAGTTTAACATATGGTCAAAAAATATTATTGACATATTGAAGAAAGTAATTCATACATTATGAATTCAGCATTCAAACAAGAGCACCGATGAGTAACAACATTGTTACCAAACTGTCACTTAAGGGTGTTCATTCAGTCTAACAGGTGTCTTTTTTATATCTATAATTCCAATTGTATTTTACCATCCTTATATGGTGATTAAGAATTCAAGTGAGAGAATAATATTTGCCATACACACCGGGGTGACTAACAGAACCTGTAATGCAGGCTTGGGTCCTTACCAACAGAAGGAGCAGCTACAATCAGGAAATATACCATTACGGGGGATCTATTCACAACTATTCTTTACGTCGACACTTGACTTCTTCCTAGCTGGATACTCATTATTCTGATACATCAAGAAAATTTCTGTTTGTTCAATTTGAACATGAATATCCTTCTTCTTAAAATCTCAATAATTTTTATCGCACATTTATTTAAAGGCCAAACACATTTAAAACCAAGGTTTTCTAGTCTTGAAGTCCCTATGATACAGTAGAACCTCCCTAAAAAGAGCATCTAGTTGTAAGGCCAAAGTGTCTTTTCATGCAAAGGTTCTATTAGTCAAATGCTCAGTATAACTAGGGACCAAGATTTTATATTGTTATAACCATGTGTTTAAAATAATGGGAACATTAGGATGTTCTAACCACCAAGTTGGTGCTATAACAAAGGCTGTTTCAATGAGGTTCCAGTGTAACATTGTTTTTACGATACCTTCACTTTAATCCACATGCAGGCAAAGATGCCCACAGCGTTGAGGATGAGCCACACGATGCCGCCACCAAACAGCGCCAGCCCCTTGGCTCCAGAGAAGAGAAGAAAGAGCAAAATGAAGAAGCCAATCAAAATCCAGAAAAGTAAAACACGCTTGTAGAGAACAATGTAGATGTTGAAGCGCACGTCGTTGACCAACATTTGCATTGCCATCACATAGTCCTCCACAGTGAGCTGGACACAAATATACAAGTTAGCCACAATGTACTACAAGGACATGTAGAATATAATGGGATCTTCCCTTAGTGTGATATACCATTCCTGATATTACACCTCAACTTTGCAGTTTAACTCCGCCTTTGCCGGTCCCAAACTCGGATGAAAAAGGAGGAGGGGGAGCAGTAACAAGCTCGCTAAAAAACCTGGGCTCAGCTGGCCCCAGATGATAGTACCCTGTAAGGGCTCCTGATCCAGGGATACAGGATGAGCAGCGCTTGTACTTCATATTAGGAGCGGCTGCACATGGTGTCTGTACCTCATGTTAGAGGTGGCCATTTCATATTGGAGCTAAGTCGGCCTTCTACTAAGTAGTGCTTCCAGTCTTAATGACAAAAGCAGATGCATTCCACTTCACCCAATCTCATTATGAATGTTGAATCTCATTTGATGAGCTCTACTCATCCCCAGCAGACACCATCTCAAGCTATACAGGCTTGATACCCTAATATGAATGTGTGGAGATAAGAAAGAAGATTAGGGAGATTGCTGAAGATGGGCTCAACAAACTTTCAATTATGAAAAATATAAACCATTGTTGACTCATATGATTCTTTTTGAAATAAAATAATTTTCTACTGTCCTTGCTGCAATGAATGCTTGGCTCATCAGTGGTGAACCCTCTATGGTTTCACCAGTTTAATCTACCATACTGCTGTAATATGGCATTGGGCTATTTTTCTTTTATACTGATGCTGACTTCATGGAAAATGTATTTTAAATGAACTATGGACATAAGGAAAGTAGAAATACATATAATCATAAATATATAATATGCTTCGGGCATTGGCCTCAACCACAAACTTTTAATTATATACATTTTAATGGGAAATTTGCTCTTTTTTTTTTTTAATATAGATTTTTAATTAAGAGAATATTTCATTATTTCAAATAGATTTTAATATTATCTATCAATTATTTTCTTTCATAAATTATATTTAATGATAAACATTTGATAAAAGTTTGCTAAGGCTTTACTAAAGCCCTATTGTTTTAAAAACAAAAATTTTTGCTGCTGAAGTATTTTCAGGTGTTCAATGTGCAAGCTTCAATTAGGAGGTTCTGGTTGTTGAAATCCACACTAACTCCTTAAATGTAAATGGACAAAAGGTACGGTATAATTATATAATAATTAAGAAAAAGTTATAAATTCAAATTTAAAAAAAGACCGTTAAAATTTTGAGTAAAAGAAATGCATAATTTAATTTTTATAAGGTACAATTTGGACTATAAAATAGAAAAAAAAAAGTAACAAGACCGATAAATTTGGTCTTGTTACCTTTATTTTATTGGACTATTTAGAGGCTAAAAGTTGGACTCAACTTGAAGGAAACTAACAACAACAAACCTTTTGCTTATAATTTGATTTCAATATTTTGATGAGTACCACACCCAACTTTATCAAGATAAATAATTCATCCAGAAGGTGGAATCGAACCACTCTGCTTTTAAATGGCTACAGGTTTGAAGCCTGCACCTCAAACCTCCGAAGTTCATCTTCAGAGGTCCGGGGCAGGCTTCAAACCTGTAGCCGTTTAAAAGTGAAGTGGTTCGATTCCACTTTCTGGGCAAAATATTAATCAGATAAATGATGATAAAGGTGAACATGCTGCTCAATGAAAATATTGAAATTAAATTATGTTCCTATAGATACAAGATGCACCCTTTTACCATATAGATTATGATATTTTTAAATACTTGAATGTTATTAAAAACCAAATATAAATAGGTTTATAAATAATGTAAAAAAAAAAAAAAGTTGAATTTTTTAAAAATCAAATAAAAATAGTTAAATTTTTTAGATGGTAACTTACTCTCTATCCATATCAAATAATATTAGTAGTTTTTCTCAAATTCCATGAAGTGCCATGTATGGCATGTTTATTTACTACAACTTCATTTAGTTAAGAAAAAAGACATGACCTGATTGTGTAACTGAAAGTTGCATAACATCAGCAACTTTCAGTTGCACGATCAGGAAATGTATTTTTTCTTAATTTATCTACTTGATCCAAGTACAAATTCACTTTTGTATTATTTTTCATTTAGTTAGCCAATCCTTTTTCAAAAATTACCTTTCTCTAAAGGATCCCTAGTTGCAAGGCCAAAGTTTCCTTTAGAGAAAGGTATCCTCTTGCTGAAGAGCTGCTACATAATAAAAATAATAATTCTGACGATGAAAAACTGTCCTTTATAGAAAGGAATCATCTAACAAAAGTGGCTTCTCATGGAAGTTCAACTGGATCAAATATTTATGTGCAAATAATTAACCATTGTATTTCTTTTCTAATGAGCTAGTTTTGTTACTACACAATATGGGCAAATCCAAATAAATGAATAGTGTGTGAGGTTTCGGTGACAGTGTTTTCTTCTTATCTGCCATCTTGCTTACACACACACACACACAAGCTTTTTTATTGGGGCATCCAGCCCTATACATGATTCCCCTCTACAGGATTTAGCAAAGGAAGATGTTTCAAAAGTAAAAACTAGAATCCATCTTGCTTACACACTTGATAACATTAACTATTTAAAAGCATGCTGTGATATTTTTCTCATTCAGTCTTTTGTCTGATGATGGTAACAACACTGTTACTGAAATGTCACACACTATCTATTTATTTATTTAGATTATATCTTATTATCTTGTAGTTCTAATCAATAATCTAAATTGTGCCTTATTGAGCTATTATTGTGTTTTCAGCCATGCTAGAAGTGTAGGCCTAAAGTTAACCACTGTTACATACTGTTACATCCCAAAACCTGAACCATGAACCAAAATCCTGGAGCTATTCTGGAATGTGGGATGAACCAATAAGCAGCAACCTATATTTCCAGGCTCAAAACTGGCCATACAAGAACGCTCCTCTTCCAGGATGGTCTAAAGACCTTTCTACAATGCTACATCTGCAGGACCAAAGAGGCCTCACCAGACTATCTCTTGGAATGTATGGGAGCCTCAAGACAGGACCTATATTCCAACCCTACCAAGATTGTGAATTTGATCTATGAATTTAATCTCCATGACCTTGTATAATTATACAATGGGATAATAAAAAAAAACATACTGTGAGGCCTGGAGCCATGAGCTCCTCCGGCACCAGCTCCGGCTTGAAAATGGCTCTGGTGACCCAGGGACATCTGGTGTTGAGAGGGAGCAGGGTAACCAGGATGTCTCCGTTGGCTGCACACAAGAATTGAGGTAAGCAGCAGCGACATATTTACAGTAGGTGAGACTTTGAGAGGAAGATGAGGGACAAAGATATCCCAATTGGCTGCACATCCCCAAATATACAGTGGAACCTTGTTAAAACAACTTCCACTATATGATAAGGCACAATTTTGGATTATAGATTATAAACACAAGGTAATAAGACCAAATCCAAATAAATAAATAGTGTGTGACGTTTCGGAAACAGAATTGTTACCATCTTCATCTAGGATTCAATACTTTTGTCTGAAGATGGTAACAATGCTATTAGTGAAACGTTACACACTATTTGTTTATTTGGATTAGGTCTTTTTACCTTGTGTTCAACTTCCACTATAATAGTTGGGAACTTTAATTATCTGCAAAATTTCCCTTTATAACAGAATGTGGTTATAAAACTTTGAGGAAACTTTCCTTTACATTCTTGCACCCAGTTTTGTTCTGTGTTGATTAGCAAATTGCAATAGGAAATTACTCATGGCTGGTTACAAGTCATTCAGGATAAACCCAAAGACTCATCAAATTTTTACCTAAAAATACATACAGTTCTCCTGCAAGGTAAATTATTGTAAAGTTTTCTGCTCAAATTTTTCCAATTCGTAATGTGTTCCTGTGTGCATGAGGGTTTATGGGCTTATAGGGCTTATTGATTTTTCTTCTCATCTTTATTAGGAGATGTTGGTTGACTTATAAAGACCCGTGTGCCATGTTGCTTTGAAGAGTGATGTTTCTTCAGTGACATATTCTATTACTTTTGTTTCAAATGTGTGAGTCATCTGAATATGATCAGTCCAAATGTTCACTTCTTTAAAGTCTTTAAACACAGTCCTTTATATAGCAATCATATTGTTGGAATTGATTATGTTGTTAATTATAAGCCTTTTTCATTAAAAAAAAAGATTGTTCTAAACAATTTTTTATTGTTTTAGAATATGTGAAACTTCCTTTGAAAAGATACACATATATAATGCCGCTTTCAATAATTATTTTAGACAGAATTGATAAAAGGATTAATAAAGATTAATGTCTACAAGTTGTAGAAAACGGAGAATAATGATGTTGGCATACCAGTGTTTTAACCTTGTTCAAATAGGACTTGAACCCACTTTGTATTTGTTAGTTGAAAAAGGCAAAGGAACATCTCAATAAGAACCTATAAAGAAATGCCAATAAAAGAAAGTCCTCAGGCTTCAATATCATCATCATTGTTTCTGAGGAGAGTATCTTCTAATCAACTTTATAAGCACATTTCCTTGCTTTGGCTTAAATTTTTGTTACATCACAAACATTAAGAAAAATCTTCCCCTTTTACAAAAGTCTGAAACATCGTTAACAATATATTCCTTAATCCAATTTATATAGTGTTGCAATGTTACTTAACATTGAAATGTTTTAATATAATTTCAAGTCTATAAGCTCAGAGTATCAAGTATATAACAGGGTGATAAGGCACAATTTGAATTATAGATTATAAAGTAATAAGACCAAATCCAAATAAATAAATAGTATATGACATTTCGGTAACAGTATTGTTACCATCTTCTTGTCTGAAGATGGTAACAACGCTGTTCCCGAAACATCACACACTATTTATTTATTTGGATTTGGTCTTATTACCTTGTGTTTATATAACAGGGTGTTCCATTTAAACATGACACTAAATGACCCAACTAAAACAAACCTAAGATATAACGAACCTTCCCTTTATAACAAACCTAAGGTAATTCCCAATTCCATTCAATTTAAAATACCATTGTTATCATGAACTTTGAGATTTAAATATACATTATACAGTATAACCTCATTAATTCGACACACGCAAATTCGACACTCTACCTTAATTCGACCATATTCTGATGTCCCGACCTCTGGCCTATCAAATAACAAACCGTAATTCGACAGTATCGATAATACGACAGTTCCGGTAGTTCGACCATTTTAAAATTCGAATTTCGACAGATGAATGTTTTTTTACATACAACTTTGCTGCTAAAAAGATATTACGGCGCCGATAGTATCGCGTCGCGCACTTTGGTTTCAGTTTAAGTTTCACTTTGCAGTGCCGTTGCGCAATGTCGCGAGTGTTATTGTTTTTTTTTTTTTTTTTAACGCGGGAATTTAGGCTTTGTGCACAAATTAATATTATTTTCTTTACAATTTTCTGCATAGAAATATTTTAGTTATTTTAAAATTTATAAATAATTTCCTTTTAAATAAATAAATCATCATAAAATATGTAGCCACAATGATTATGATAACATTTTATTTCAATATTCCATTTCTGTGTTATTATAAAAGATTTAAACACAAAATCAATAACACCTGCAGCAACAGTAGATGCCTTTAATACAATAAAAACACTTTGTTATTTAAAACACATCTCAGAGGAAGAAAGACATGCATGTTTTTTTAAAATAGACCATCTGGAATACATCCTGAATAGGATTTCAGTGCAAAAACAGACATCTATAAGGAATTTTTTAAAATATCTTCATGATTATTTTTAAATTATATTTTAAATTTTCTTTTTATTTTCCTTATTTATTTCCTTTCAACTGCTATATTCTTCAATTAAAATAAATTATTATTTGTAATTATTTATGTTTCAAAAATATGTATTATTGCCATTTTGTCCCTGATACTAAAAGTTAATCATGAAAATAAAAAATAAATACAAAAAAGTACATATAATGGTTTCAATTAATATCATTAATTTAAATTACAAAGCAATTTTTTAAAAATATTATTTTAGTGAGTTAGATGATTAGCTAATCATCTAACCTTAATTCAACACTTCCTTTAATTCAACCGAAAGCTCTGATCCCTTGGGGTGTTGAATTAAAGAGGTTCGACTGTATATGTAATATTAAAATATTATTTTATTTAAAAAATTTATATTTCATAGATTCAAATACTCTGCTAAATCGACCGCCAGAAGTCACCCTTCACCTATAAAAATTCATTGTTGTTGTTTCCCGATAGCCGGCTCAAATCTTTTGTACATTATGTAAATAAGTTTTTCATTTTTCGATTCTTACGCCTTAATCCAGGCAGTACGTTTATCAAATTATGTTTTTATATATCCCATAAGCTCAATTAACGCTATTTATAATCTTCATTATTTTTATTATTATAGTTTCAAGATTTTAACCACGACTGCATTACCAATATCATGTAGTACTAAAAAGGTCCAGCAAATAATTCCATAGCATAATCCTCAAGATAATCAAAAATCAACAGAAATCTCATCTTTTTTTACAACATAATATAGCAGGAAATTTTTACCGGAAGGAAATTGATTTATAAAAGCATAAGGTCCCTCTCCCATCAAAATAAGCATCAAAACTTGAAGCAAGAATTTGGATATTCTTTGAGTGTGAAAGCTTGCAAAAAATAGGAACTTACCCTCTATTATTAATTTGTTTATTCTTTGCTTTGTCATCTGTTTTCACAAGTTGAATCTGGTTAGAAAATGTATAAAAATTAGATGAATCTTTTGTTGCCTTAAATATGAGATAATTAACTTGTTTCTATGTATATCTAAAAAAATGTTTAATGTGTGTTTAATAAAATAATTTTATAAATCTGAGAGTTGTCTTCAAAAACGATCCAAAAAATGGCTGCAGAGCGTGGTTATTAGAAAAAATAAATAAATAAAAGAAAATCTAATCTTCAAATTGTAAGTAAGAAAATATAATTCTAATTAATATTTAGTACTAGCTTTGCAAAATTAAAATTTTACCAGCTTATAGAAAAAAAAAGGCAGATTCTTCCTCATTGCCGGTGGCTAGAATAGAACCATTAAATGGTACAAATTACCCAATATGGGCATTAAAGGTCGGGGCACTTCTAAGTGCAAAGAAGTTATTTAAATGTGTGATTTCTGATCCCGAGCCTGATATTAAAGATAAAGATTTATGGGATACATATAACGAAAAGAATGATGAAGCCTTTGGTATAATTATAACGACACTCTCAGACGAACAAGCTGGAATGTTTTTAGATGTAACTAAGGCAAAAAAGTTATGGGATGACCTAAAAAGGATCTATACGGGAAATCTCGAAGATAAAATTATAGATGTAGGACTCGAACTCAAAAATATTAAAATGAATCATAGCGAATCAGTAGATCAATATTTAACTAGAGCCAAAAATATTGGAGCAAAGAGCTCATCGCTCGGACACCAAATATCCCAAAGAGAGCTAACCTACCCATATTGTTCGAGGCATCCATCCAAAATTAGAGAAAATAGCAATTGTACTTAGATCCCGATGAGATATAACCCTCGAAGAAATACAACAGTCTCTCAAGGAGGAAGAAAACAGATTAAATTATAAAATGAATGAAATTCACACAGAGGAACAAGAACAGGCCTACAGAAGTAGAGATAGAAGGGGTTATCATCCAAACAGACAGAAAGAATGTTTTATCTGAAGCAGAAAGGGACATGTGGCCAAAGATTGTTGGTCTAGAAATAAGCGATCCTAAGACAAAAAGAAATAGAAATGCTAAATCAAGTACGAATTATCATAAAGGCAATTTTAGAAATCGTACAAACCACAAATATCAAGCACACCTAAGGAACTAGCATTCAATAGCTATATAGATGAAGGAAGCGATGTATCCACAGATAGTAATGGTGAGAAACGATCATGGTGTATTGATTCTGAATGCACAACACACTTATTACCACACCTTGATTGGATGGAAGATGTAGTGCCATATGAAAGTGAAATAGACTTGGCAGAAAAGGATAAAATTACTCACTCTACTGCTAAAGGTAATATCAGAGTGACTACTAGTACAGGCCAAGATTTTTCGAATGTACAGATTAGGGATGTTTTACATGTACCTAATCTGAGGTCAAACCTTCTTTCTGTGTACGAACTCACAAAAAAGGAAAATACAATCATTTTTAATAATGTGTCAATCTAGTGTCAAATCTCCTTACTTTTAGAGCCATTTTGAGTTTTGGAAAGAGAAAAAAAATCATTTGGGGCTAGGTCTGGGGAATAGGGAGGTTGTTGAAGTATTTGGATGCCGTGTTTAGCCAAATAAGTCAGTACAGATGTAGCGGTGTGTGGTGGTGCATTATCATGATGGATAATCCAATTTTTGGAACTCCACATTTCACTTCTTTTCAGACGAATTGATTCACGTACACATCTCATAAATGTTTAAATAAGTCTCCTTATTGATTGTTTGATCTTCCTCTAGATATTCATAATGCACAATTCCCTTTATGTCAAAGAACGTGACCAATAAGACTTTGTTTTTTGACTTGCAAAGTCGGGATTCCTTCGTTCTTGGTTCATCTTTTCCTTTCCACTCCATGGATTGCCGTTTTGTTTCCGGGTCATACCCCTAAACCCATGTCTCGTCTCCAGTTATTACTTTTTTCTTCCAATTAGGGTTTTCTTCCACCATTCAAGCATTTTTTTGGCAACTTCAACGCGATTTTCCTTTTGTTGGATTGTGGGCATTTTAGGGACAAATTTTGAAGGTGTCTTCTTTAACTGCAAGTCTTCTTTAATTACACTGGTCAACAAGATTTTTGCCCAAAAGAACCTGATGATGTTTCTAGTGTAACTTCTCATGCTGAACCCAAAAATCTAATCAGAATTTTTCCATCACCCATTGTTTTTGCGTGACAGCCTTTTTTTGGTATTGGGATAAATACAGCAAAAAATGCAAGAAATATTACGTAAGCATTTTGCATAAACCTTATTACATTACACTGGCTTATCAAAATTTTTTTTCTTTGTCCCAAAAGAAACAGCATCTTATCTAAATTTAACTCTTTGTGCTGATTCCAAATATACTGTTAGGGTTTTTCTATCACGCAAAGATTTTTAGATACACCTACTTGAAATTTGGAAATGTTTTTAATACAGTATAACCTTGTTAATTCGACACACGCAAATTCGACATTCTACCTTAATTTGACCATATTCTGATATCCCGACCTCCGGCCTATCAAATAGCAAACCGTAATTCGACAGTATCGATAAAACGACAGTTCCGATAGTTCGACCATTTTAAAATTCCAATTTCGACAGTTGAGTGTTTTTTTACATACAACTTTACCGCTAAAAAGGTATTACGGCGGCGGCAAGCGGCGACGACGGCGGGCGCCGATAGGATCGCGCCTGCGCACTTTGGGTTTCTGTTAGTTTAAGTTTCACTTTGCAGTGCCGTTGCACAATATTGCGAGTGTTGTTTATTTTTTACGCGGAATTTAGAAATCACGCGCCAATTAATACTATTATTTTCTTTTTAATTTTCAGCATTGAAATATTTTAGTGTCATTTTAAAATTTACAAATAATTTCTTTTTAAATAAATAAATCTTCATAAATTGTAGCCACAATGATTATGATAACATTTTATTTCAATATTCCATTTCCTTATTATTATAAAAGATTTAAACACAAAATCAATAACACCTGCAGCAGCAGTTGATGTCTTTAATACAATAAAAACTTTGTTATTTAAAACACATTCCAGAGGAAGAAAGACATGCATGTTTTTTTAAAATAGACCATCTGAAATACATCCTGAATAGGATATTTCAGTTCAAAAACAGACATCTTTAAAGGAGTTTTTTAAAAGTCCTTCAATTTTAAAATATTCTAATAAAATAATACTAAAAGTTAATCACGAAACTAAAAAAATAAATTAACACAAGGCAATAACGCGCCATCTATATATATAAAATGAAAGGATTTAAAAATAAATACAAAAAAGTACACATACAATGGTTCAATTAATATCATTAATTTATATTACAAAGCTATTTTTAAAAATATTATTTTAAGCGAGTCAGATGATTAGCTAATTATCTAACCTTAATTCAACACTTCCTTTAATTCAACTGAAAGCTCTGATCCCTTGGGGTGTTGAATTAAAGAGGTTTGACTGTAAATAGGCCTATATGAACGAAATATATTTATTTTATTGAAAAGTAGTGACAGTGGATTTTCTTCTATACTTTGCTTGTGGTAAATCCCTCTTGAGTGTCCACCAGTAGTCAGCAAGCATAACGGGACTCCATTTACCTTGGTACAGCTTCTCCATGCTTGATATATCTTGATGAAACCTCGCACCATGCTCATCGCTAACTGAACCAAGATTGTCTGGAAAGAAATCCAGATGTGAATGCAGGAAATGGATTTTGAGAGAATTGTTACATCCCAGTGCCTTGTGGGAAAGAAACAGATCATTAACTATGTCTCGGTAATTTTCAACCTTGATACTTCCTAAGAAGTTCTTGCAAACGTTTCTAAAGGAATTCCATGCTGCTGCTTCAACTTCATTCAAAATATTTTGAAAATTTCCATCCTGCAGCAATTCTCGAATCTGAGGTCCAACGAAAATGCCTTCTTTAATTTTTGCATTACTTATGCTAGAGCATTTTTGTTTTAGGTAGGCAAATCTACTGGCATTTCGATCCATTGCCTTGACAAAGTTCTTCATTAATCCCAGTTTAATATGTAATGGTGGTAAGTAAATATTTTCTGAATCAATCAGGGGAGGATTTACAATATTTTTATGTACTGGAGTAAAGATTTCACGGTTTGGCCAGCTTTTTTTAATGTAATGCCTTTCCCCTATCTCTGCTCTCCCACTCGCACAGAAAACTAAAAAAACATTTTGTATATCCAAACTGTAATCCACGCATGAGAGCAATGACTTTCAAATCACTGCATATTTTCCAACCATATCTTTCATATTCTATCTTTTTAAAGAGCAGTTTCATGTTTTTGTAAGTCTCTTTCATGTTGGATGCATGTGCTATTGGCACTGATGGGAACTTATTTCTGTTGTGAAGGAGAACAGCTTTCAAACTAATTTTTGAAGAATCAACGAATAAGCGCCACTCTTCTGTATCATGGTCATGACCAAGCACTTCCATTAGACTAACAACATCATTGCAATATACTAAATCATTCTCTTGTGAAAATAAGTCTTGAAATTCATCTTGACGCTTGCGAAAAAGGCATACTTCTGTGCCTTTATGCAGCAGATTCCAGCCTTTTAACCTAGAGTCTAAAAGTTCACTCTGTTTTTTGGATAAATCTAAATCACATACGAGGTCGTTCAAATTTCCTTGGGTTAACAAATGAGGTTCAGATGAAGCACCTGCTTCAAAATTTGTGTCATCCGCCTGTTTCTCTTGTCTATCTGAATCATCGTCACTAAATATTACATTTTCAAGAGGCTGTGGCACAGGTAAAATATCACTATGAGGAACTAGTCTCATAGCAGAAGGCAAAACTGGATATTCAACTGTATGTCTTGATTTGGATGTAATACCTGTAGTCTTTGTTAAACAAAAATAACAGCATGAAGAATGGTCTTTAGGTTCCCTCCATATCATTGGAACCGCAAAAGGCATATGATGTTCACCTTTAATCCACCCTGTAAGACGTCGAGCACAAATTTCACAACAATAATGAGGAGCCCAAGTCTTATCTTGGTCACCGACTTTACAGCCAAAATAAAGTTGATCGAACTTTTTGATGAGCGGTGTAATGTTTCGCCTTTGAACTTTTAATTCACCACAAATGTAACAGAAAATATCAGGAATATTAATGCAACACCTCGGCATATTGACACATTCTAGTGCACACGATTTATAAAAGCAAATCGATAGAGAAGAATAAACTGATCACTTCAAATTTACCTGTCACTTATGATGCAAATCTATTGAACAAATCGTTAGGTTCAATTTAAATATATATATATTAAAACTGTTCTTCAGCAAATAGCATTCCAGAGCTTGTCGTTATTTTTTAGTTGAAAGCAAAACAGATTGCATTATAAAATAAACATATTTAATTAAAAATTCAATAATTTGTTATTTAAATTAATATTTATGATTCTTAAAGAGCAAATTTAATTAATAAAAAATAAAATAAAGCTTTTGGCTTCACATATCAACTTTTCTTTTCAAAAATAAAGTGCTAGCTAATGTAATGATGTTTACTTAAAAAATGCTTACGTAGCATTTTCTGCATATACCAATTTATGGAAAAAATGGTTATCCTGCAAGAACTATGGGTGATGGAAAACTTCTGATTTCATTTTTGAATTCAGCATGAAAAGTTACATTAGAATCAACATCAGGTTTTCTCCGGCAAAAAAAAAAGTTCTTTTTGTAGACCTGTGTTATCGATCCAACTAATGATTTTGATATCCCTGTTTCTTCCTCAATGTCCTGTAACCCTATTCGTGGATTTTCTTTTATCAAATTTGAAATTTGACTCACCTTTTCAGGGTTCCTGTGCAGAATTGGACATCCAACACGCTTCTCATCTTTCACAGATTCCATTCCATTTTTAAATCGTGAAAACCATCTGAATGTGGTGGGCTCATTTACATTCTCATTTCCAAATGCCAATTTCAACAAATCTAAAATTTCTGAAACTGATTTCCCAATTTTGTAGCAAAATTTAATACAAATTCATCGCTCGAATTTTCTATCCATTACAAATTAGAAGTTGTTATGCAAGGCGTTCTTTTTACAAGCTTATAATTTATCAACTGCGCGTGCACTCATGTGATGTGATATACCACAGTGTAGCTGAAGCTTTCTATTTTTTAATAGACTTTTTAAAAAATCATCATTTCATTTTTTCTTTGTTTTTGACCGGTCTCATTATTTATTGGACACACCTTGTATTAGCAGAGACTGCGAATCTCATGAATATTGATTGCCAGTGGGAATATAATGAACCAACGCACTGATTTCAAAAGTAGGTACTTCTACATGAAGTTTAACTAGCTCTGTGAACACAGTCAAACCTTGATATAACAGCCTCTATATTAAAGCAACTGGATTTTAACTTAATCTTAAGGTCCAAAGTTTTAAGTTGTAATTGTTATAGTCATGGTTATAGCAACACAGAATCTTGACCCCAAATGCTGTTATCATAGTGAGGTTCAACTGTATAAGTGGAAATTTTGCCAATTTAAATTTTCATAATTTGATCCATTTGAAAACTAAAAGGACTCCAAGTTTTCTCATATATGCATTGTGCCATTATAGTACAGTGTAGAGAGATTAAAAAGAAACTTGTGAAAAATAACTTTCAAAATTATGAGAGGTGACTTGTGAAATCTCCCTGACTTGACACATTTTGACTCTAGGTTTTGGTATTCTCTCTACCACTTGTTCATATTTTCAACTAAGGATAATTCTAAAAATATTTTTAAAAAAACAGTAAAACCATGTTATACCAGCAACCTAGTTATAACATCATAATTCTAAGCTCCCAAGTCTGAATTGTTTTTCCCCTTTTCCAGCCTGTAAGCCACTGTCAATGTCTTTGTCCTATGGTTCCCTAGCCTGCAGTGTAACCATCTGGAGCTGGTGTCAGGTTTCCTGGAAAATCACCTGAGGATCTTGCTGAATTATCTTACAATCTCCCTCTTATTTGTTACTGATATTGCTTGCATTTTGACTCTTCTTTTTTTTTTTCAACCTGGTATCTACATTGTCTGTTTTCTCCGAATCTCCTTTTTTGGATGATTCTTCATCAACTGAAAGGGTGCATACCAAGCTACCAAAATTTACAAATTTGAAGAGTCAAGAGGACATCTTGAAGATGTTTGGTCTGATGAGATGATTCACCGCCATGCCCAGGAAGATCAGCTTACATCGTGGTCATTGATTCAATAATATTTCAAGCTATTTTTTTACCAGCCAATTCAATAAAATGCTTTGCCAGGAAACTAATAGATATGTTATAAATAGAAGAAAATTTTCTGAGGGAAGAGTTTATTTTTTAATCACAACAATACAAGCTTTTGGGGGTAACAGCCCTTCGACAGGTATAACCACGATAACATTTATTTTTTTTTAGTAGCGTGGTTATACCTGTGGAAGGGCTGTTTTGCTTGTATTGTTGTGATAAACTCTTCCCTTAGTAAATTTTATTTTATTTATAATTTTACCGAAGGGATTATATTAATAACATGATATATATGTAGATGTAAATTTTGCCGGGATGAAATTGATCTATAAAAAAATGTCACCTCTCTCCGGTCAAAATAAATGTTAAAACTGAGTACCATCTATTGATTGTCTCTGCAAACTAGAAGACTCAGGTCAGTGCCATAGCACCAGATTTGGCTTTGTCACTGACCTGAGTTCACTATTTTACATCAATAGATGGTACTTTGTTTTAACATTTATTTTGACAGGAGAAAGTGATCTTTATTTTATGATAAACTAGACGAATGACCCAGCTTCGCCCGAGAATCCCCCGAGTGCAATTTCCTTCATACTGAAAGTACATCAATAATAAATAGTAGAAGTGTCATAGAATAGCAATACAGAAGTAACACATAAACCACAGGCAAAAAGTGTTTGTGGTGACAAAAATTGTATTAGTGTTTAGATACTTGATTTTATTATTTTTTTGTAATCCATTTAGTTGTTTCAAAATCAATATACAGTAAAACCCCTCTATAGTGAACCCCAATGGGACAGAGCTTTTGGTTCACTATAGCCACGGTTCACAATAGCCACGGTTTGGCTATTTTTTTTTTTACTTTTCAAAATTTTTAGACCGTATAATTAAAAGACAGCCATACACACAAGAAGAGGCTGCATTTTAATAGTGGTCACTTTGTTTTAATTCCCTTAATTGACCAATTTCCTTACATTAATACTGAATAATAATAGAAATCATTAGATGATAGGTTCTGCTTATCATTAACATACATGTACCTCTATGTCTAATTTAAAAATCAAGACAAATCCTAGGCAAAGTTTCATTAAATATATAATCAAAGATATAAAATGATTTTAAAACATCATTATCACATTATATAATACATTGTTTACTTGGAAAAATGGCTCTAACACCTTGTTGCTTCAAAGCATTCTTCAAGCATTGCACCATTCAAATAAAGTTAGTGTTTTTCTTCCATTTCATTTTCCCACATATTCTTCTAGGTCTAGATTTCGTTTTTTTTTTAACCTGTCATGCAAAACATTGCTGACTTTAAAATTACCATAGTTAATGGCATAAAAATAGTTTTTATTTCATCACGGGACCATTTATTTGAATTTTTTTTTCTTTTAGCCCTAAAACGTACGATCGCGGCAAAAGTTGAGGTTGATTCCTCTTTGTAACAATTTTTAATAACTTTATATTTTATCTTTTATAATAGAAAAGTTATATTCTCTTATTTTAATATGGTCTTAACATTTTGCGTGTTGTTTCACTTTGAAAAGTTCTGAAAATGGCCTCTTTTTTTTTTTTTTAAGAAATAACGCTTTTGTTTTTAAATGCCTTTGTTTTCTTCATTTTGGAAGCCATTTGTATTTTTATATTTCAAATTTAATGGATGCAAATATATTCTATTTAATAAAAAGTATAATGTGTTAAAATTAATACAACATACAGCAAAAATAAAGTGTAAAATTCAAAACAAACAATGCTGCTAAATTTATTGTTTTGAAATCGCGATCTGCGAGCTGAAACATGCTCAAAATTTGGTTGTTTTGATTTTTTTTTTAAATTACAATTCTAAGTTCGTTATAAGCATAGTATTTTAAATAGATTTTATTATTTTGGGACCGAAAATAGGTTCGTTATAGGGGTAGTTTGTTATTCTAAAAATTGCAAAGTTTGTTATAACGATGGTATTTTCAATGGAATGGAATTGGGAATCAGGCGTGGGTTCGTTATAAGGGAAGGTTCGTTATATCCAGGGTTCATATTAGCGGGGTTTTACTGTAGTTTGAATAGATGGCAGCTTTTCCACCCAACCCCCGAAGTACCCGCCCCAGCGCATTAACCGTTGAAATTGCCTGAGTTGAGCGAGTGACTGCGATACCCATTTTCTCAGTAAGAAAAAAAAGGTTTATAAAAATATTTATCCAAAAAACTGGCATGTAAATATTTTTTTGTAAAAAATAAAAGAGCACATGGAAATTAGGCAAACATATGTGTTTGCTAATGACTGCGACTGCCTTTTAAACGAATCTTTTCAAAAGAGAGATAAAAAAAAACAAAGGCAATAAAAAATACGAAAGCCATCATTTACATACAGTAATGCTATTTTTGTAAAGATTTTTAAAAATGCATTAGGTTCACTTACCGTAACTTAGTAATATAAAATTCTCTCTCAATACTCAATACTTTTGTAAAAGAAAAGTAACATCGTATATAAAAAATATTTTTAAAAAAGTAGGCAAGGAACTTGAAAAAAAAAAAATTAAATGCAGAACGCTCATTGGTCGCTTAATTGGCCTGGTGTTGTTACTTCGCCTCGTATTTACTCCGCGTAAAAAAATAGTTCTTCAAATGAAAAAATAAATAGCCAAAAATACTAATCAAAATGTAGTCGAAATTTTTCCACCGGTGTATAAAAAGTGACATGCAAAATTTGGTACCAATTGGTTCAGTAGTTTTTGAGTTTATCGCGAAACAGACAACAGACATTGACTTTTATATATAAGAAGATATTAAAAATGGCATATCCTGACCATTTTTAATATTGATTTCAACACCTGATCTTTTATCTTTTAGTTTTTCTTTCGTTTTTTGATATAAGAAGATATATAAAAAAAAAAAAAAAACAAAGGCCAGAACAAAAATTAATAAAAAATACGAAAGCCATTGTTTACATCAAGCATGTCAAACTCGCGGCCCACGGGCCTCATGAGGCCCACAACGAATAAATTTGCGGCCCACCAGACAATATATTTTAATAAAAAATTTTTTATAAATTAAAAAAAAAAATTAATAAAAATTTGTAGCCTAATTTTTAAAAATTGTAATTATACATAATTTATTTGTTAATAACGAACCACTGGTCGCCATACATAAGTCGTAAGTTTTGATAATATTATACCTACATACATAACGTATGTGCATCGCCATAAGTATTGTGTGCCTTAAAGTTTAAAGAAAATATTCTTTCGGAGTACTAGAAAAAAAAAAATTTTTTAAGTTACGTTCAATAATTTGTGCAGTTATTCTGTGTCTGGTAAGTTAAAAAATATTAATTTTTAAAAAAAAATTAAAATATTAATTAAAATGTTTTATTATTTTGTGTTAGCGATTACTAATTTTTTTTCAGACCTTTGTATTCAATATGTCTTCATCAAAATCAAGAGGCAGTAAAACTAAACGAAAAATTGCTGACAAACATAGGAATTTTCAAGAAAAGTGGGAATTAGAGTATTTTGGCTCTGAAGTAAAAGATAAAATCATTTGCTTGATATGTAATAATGCTATTAGTGTACCAAAATTATATAACATTAAACGTCATTATGAACAACATAAATCAAAATATGATACCTACGAAGGTTTAATGAGACAAGAAAAGTTAAAAGAGTTCAAGTTGGGAATGAAAAAACAACAGTTTATGTTTACTAAAGTATCACAAGAGAGTGAAGCGGCGGTGCATGCAAGCTACGTTTTATCGGAGATGATAGCTAAACACTCAAAACCTTTTACTGAAGGTGATTTCATCAAGGAATTGTTTGTCATCAAGAAAAATGTGTTCATCAAGAAATTGTTTGTCCTGGAAGTGTGAAGACGTTTCAAGCAATATCTTTGTCTCGAAATACCGTTGTGGAAAGAGTTACTGATATGGCCAGAAATTTAAATGATCAGATAAAAGAAAAATCATCTTGTTTCGAAGCATTTTCCATTGCCTGTGATGAGAGTACGGACATTGGGGGCATAGCTCAGTTAGCTATTTTTTTTCGAGCTTGCGACACGGATTTCAACATTTTTGAGGAATTATTGGAACTAGTACCGATGCATGGCACTACTACAGGAGAAGATATATTTAATTGCGTTTATGATCTTCTGCAAAAATACAATTTACCTCAATCAAAATTGACTTCTGTAGCAACAGATGGAGCTCCTTCAATGACTGGAAATACCAACGGTTTCGTAGCATTACTGCGAAAAAAACTAAGTGAAATTTCTGATGGTTCCAATATTCATCATATGCATTGCATTATACATCAGGAAGTATTATGTACGAAGGTAATAAAAATGGAAAATGTGTTGACACCTATCAAAAAAATTCATCAATTTCATAAGATCTTGAGGTTTAAATCAGCGACAGTTCTCTCTGTTCTTAACTGAATTAGAAAGTGAATATTCAGGTTTATCATACTATACCGAGGTACGTTGGCTATCATGCTCCAAGGTTCTCAAACAATTTTGGGACTTGAAAGAAGAAATATGTCAGTTTTTAATAACCAAGAATCAAGACATCACTTTGTTTTCTGATCAAGTATGGTTGCAAGATTTTTCCTTCATGGTTGACATAACAAAACACTTGTCGGATTTAAATTTGAAACTGCAAGGAAAGGATCAGATCATTACCAACATGTGTGACCAAGTTAATGCATTCAAATGTAAGCTAGTTCTTTGGGAAAAGCAGTTGAAAAACGAAGATTTAATGCACTTTCCAACATGCAACATGTACAAATCAAGTTAAGGTGAAACTGCATCGTATCAAAAATATGCGGAAAAAATTTTAAGTCTTAGAAATGAATTTGAAACAAGGTTTTCTGATTTCAAATCTTTGGAAGGCAAGTTTACTTTGTTTTCTTCGATTTTCTCGATAAATATAGAATCAGTACCTAATCATAGGCAAATGGAGGTAATAGATATCCAGTGCGATTCAGATTTAAAGGCAAAATTCATTGAAGTTGGCGTTTCTGAATTTTACAAATATTTGCCAGCCAGATTTGAAAACACTCGAAAATTAGCATATGAAATTATTTTGAGTCAATATGAAATTATGTCCATGTTTGGAAGTACTTATCGGTGCGAGCAGTTATTTTCACTTATGAAAGGAAATAAGTCTCCAATCAGATCGAGAATTACTGACGTTCACCTTGGGTCAGTTTTAAAATTAATCACTGCGAACAAGATTTCCCCCGAAGTAGGAAAGATGGTAGCAGAAAAGAGATGCCAAATATCAGGGAGAAAATATTAACTTTACTTTCTTTTTTCTTATTAGTATTTTTTTAAATAAACCTACATAAATGTTACTATAAAAATTTAATTACTTGTTTTCTTTTTTTGCGGCCCACATAATCTTATTACTTTTTTATTTGGCCTGTGTTAGGATTTGAGTTTGACATGCTTGGTTTACATACAGTAACGCTAATTTTGTAAAGTTTTTTTTAAAATTGCATTGTGTGCACTTACCGTAACTTAGTAATATAAATTTCTCTCTCAATACTCAATACTTTTGTAAAAGAAAAGTAACATCGTATAAAAAAATATTTTTAAAAAAGTATGCAAGCAACTTGAAAAAAAAAATTAAATGCAGAACGCTCATTGGTCGCTTAATTGGCCTGGTGTTGTTACTTCGCCTCTTATTTACTCCGCGTAAAAAAATAGTTCTTCAAATGAAAAAAAGAAATAGCCAAAAATACTAATCAAAATGTAGCCGAAAATTTTCCTCATGTTTATAAAAAGCGACATGCAAAATTTGGTACCAATTGGTTCAGTAGTTTTTGAGTTTATCGCGAAACAGACAGACATTGACTTTTATATATATAGAGATAAGTAAAAAAATACCACTAAGATTGCAACAAAAATCTCTTTTCAGTGATTGGACAGTCAGTAACTGTGAATGAATTTCTAGTATTCCTTGGCTGTATTCTCAATATGGGAATTATACCATTGCTCTCAATAGAAAACTACAGGTCTAAAAGATATTCTAAAAAGAAATGTCATTTTTCTCAACAATTTTCACAAAAATCATTTCAAGCAAATTTATTTCATTTTCAACATCAGTTCACCTAATTCTAGGCCCGATTTGAACAAGAGCTGAAAAAATAAAACATTTTATAGACTTTTTGAATCCAAAATTCTTAGAATTATTTCCAGCAGTTCAAAATCTTGAAATTGATGAAGCAACAGAGTAAGTTTCAAGGTAAGAATCAGGATCAAAACCTATAACCCACAAAAGCCTACCAAATGGGGTTAGTTATAACCTAAATAGGTTCCATCTATTCTTGGTAATATCTAGGTAGTGAAATCATCTCTAATAGATTGGATCTGCACTTCAAGAATTTTTATTCATCTCCTTACTATGCTATAGTAAAATCCCCATCAAATAAAATCCAGTTTTCATAGTTTCACAGATAGATTCTACACAAATTTCACCCTTATTTAAGAACCTTCTAGAATGCGGTTATCTAACTGGAACCATTATGCCACACTGAGGAATGCCACAGGAACTGAAAAAAAAAACATGACTTTTGGTGGGACAAACTCTTGCCTTCAGAAAGAAAAGAATGAACTTGCACTCTGCTGGAAGGACAAGTATGTGGTCCATCTTTTCTCTTCATTCCACACAGCTTCAATACAGCCAGGCAAACTAGGTGTGGCTCAGAGAAGCCCACTGCCATTATATACTTCAAATATGGGAGAGGTGTGGATGTTGCTGGCAACTAAAATTATCTATTATTTTTTGTGCTTTTTTAAAATATAGTTTATGCACTAATAAGTATATTGAAATTTGTGAAGCATGTTTTCAATTATACTTGATAATATGGGGGTTTGAGGGAAGACGTATTACGTGTGCAGTAGACGGCAACTATACACTTATGTGAACAAATGTGTTCGGAAAGGGTTAACCATGGTTATAGAAACATGAAATCTTGGGTAATGTTATAGCAAGCTTAGACTGTAGGACATACATACCAAAGCCATGCTGATGTTGTGCTGGAGCAGTAACAGGAGATTCTGAATAGTGCTGCCTGGTGGAGGTTTCCAAGATGGCTGTATTTTGAGCAAGTGGAAGTGTCTGCGGCCGGCTGGGGGTGGAAGGTGGCGGGGGGAGTTGCAACACAGCGGCATCATCTGGCAGAGGAGGGGACAAACTCTTCCCATGGTCCTCCTCCTCAGAGGGGCCATTCACTTGATTCTGCTGCAGTGGGTGGGAGTCTGCGGGGATGTTGACATGGACAGAGGGGGAGGTGGGGGTCCCATTCTGCTGCCCCTCCTCAAACTTTATCCAAGTCTTCTTGTCCCCGGGCACTGAGAGGTCCGCCGGGGGTAAGGTGTTGTTGTTGCCAGCCACCACATGCTCGGCCATGGAGAAATCAAGAGTTTTAAAAGTAAAAATAAAGAATAAAGAGAAAGAATGATGAGAGGTGAGCAAAGTTGAACTAAAACACACACCAGAGGATCTTTTAAACACAAATTAAGCATTACATCCTCCATAGCTATCAATTGGCTTCTATATTAGTCACCAACTTTATCATGAGGATATATAGAATCATGCCCATCTTTCTTGGGAGTTATCTGTTTAAGACATCAAGTTTATTTATCAAATCTATAATGTCAAACACATTCACATCAAAATTTTATAACACAAAAATGAAAAATTAATTGAAATGTTGATTTAAAAACTTTTTTTTATTTATTTATCACAAATCACTTTTTAATATCCAAATAAATAACAGCACCTTTTGGCCAATATGCTCAAGTTTGACTGAGCAGCAGGTCACTTTCAAGAAACCTCCCGTGTATGACTCAATTCCTGCTTTCTCTTGATTGCTTTCTTGGTGGAAAGAATCGGAAACAAGGTCTTTACAGAAAATTTCAACTGCAATGTGCTTCTTTGTAATGTGTATAATAAAATAAGTACAGTAGAACCTCCATGAGAGGATACCTCTCTGCAAAGGACAGTTTTCATTGTCAAAATGACCATTTTTATTATGTAACAACTCTCCAGTAAGAGGACACCTCTTCATAAAGGACACTTTTGCTCTGCAACTAGGTGTCCTTTACAGAGAGGTTTTACTGTACTTGTATTTGAAATTTGTTGATTTTGAATAAATGCCTGCAATTTCATAAATGGAAAGGTCTTTACTAGTGGTGCCTCATGAATCTATGACAATCATTTTGGATTTTCCTACAGAGGAAGGCAAACATTTATTTCTTCTTTGATGAAGAGCTTACAGTAAACCTCTATAATTCAATGTGTTTAAAACAACAATTTTTTCAATCCCCACCAAAGTACCTACTTCAACAAATCACCTCACTGACTTTAACTCAACAGGAATCACTATCTCAATATTAATGAGGTTTGACTATATAAGGTGATTTATTTTTTGTAAAAAAAGTGGCCAAAGTTGATACTTTTCCTGCTCCATTAGGTGGAAGGAGCAAAGCGAACATTTCTCCCTAATGAGGAGGTTCCTTGTGTGAATTCTCTCACTATTTACCAAACACACCTGGGAGGGAGAACATTCTTTGAACATAGGATACCTGTCTGTCTGAACATTGTCATAAAAATAAACACAAAGTAATAAGACCAAATAAATGAATAGTGTGTAGAGGAGAGCTTCAGATCCTGAATTATAAAATATAATCTTCAATAAATAGCATCAACATTGATATTCACTTTGGAATTCATTTTCTTCAGCTCATAGGAAGAATAACTTCTTAGGTCCATTGAAGTCTATAAAAATGATAAGGTACAATTTGCATTATCTCTATATATATAAAAGTCAATTTCTGTCTGTCTGTTTCGCGATAAACTCAAAAACTACTGAACCAATTGGTACCAAATTTTGCATGTCGCCTTTTATAAACCTGAGGAAAATTTTCGGCTGCATTTTGATTAGTATTTTTGGGTATTTCTTTTTTTAATTTGAAGAACTTTTTTTTACGCGGACTAATCCGGAATGGAATGAATACCTAAATATGGCCATTTTTTTAAAGCATCGGTGGTTCAGTGGTAGAATGCTCGCCTGCCACGCGGGCGGCCCCGGGTTCGATTCCCGGCCAATGCATTTTTTTTTTTTTTACAATTTTTAAAACTCATTTATAAAAAATATAATATAAATATATACTATTATATCAACTATATTAATTAAATCAAATACCTAAACACTAATATAATACAATTTTTGCCATCACACACACTTTTTTCCTGTAGTTTATGTGTTACTTCTGTATTGCTATTCTATAGCACTTCTATGTTTCTAATATTTATTATTGATATACTTTTAGTATGAAGGAAATTGCACCCAAGGAATTTCTCGGGCGAAGCCGGGTCATTCGCCTAGTAGATTATAAACACAAGGTAATAAGACCAAATACAAATAAATAAATCTATAATCCAAATTGTTCCAATCACTGTCATAGAAATAGTTTTCAATTATTTCCTCATAATACGGAGGTATAGTTCTCGGCCTGAGATGGCATTCTGATTGGCAAAAGACTATGTTTCCTTCCTGCATACCTTGAAAGTCCGCCCTTGACGGTCCCAAGTCCGGATGAAAAAGGAGGAGGGGGAGCAGTAACAAGCTCACTAAAAAACCTGGGCTCAGCTGGCCCGGCTGATAGTACCCTTTAAGAGCTCCTAATCCAGGTATACAGGATGAGCAGCGTTTGTACTCCATGTTAGGAGCGGCTGCACATGGCGTCTGTTCCTCATGTCAGAGGCGGTCATTTATTTTGGAGCTAAGTCGGCCTGCCACTGAGTAGTGTTCCCAGTCTTAATGAGAAAGGCAGACGCATTCTACTTCACCCAGTGTGGAGATAAGAAAGAAGAAGATGAGCTTGTCATTAGTTTCAACCTGTTAGCCCAAGTAGTTTATGTAAACAAGTTTTTGCAGAACACCTCTTGCGCATATTTTGTTAAAATAAAAAACTTGAATATAATGCAGCAATTGATTTCTTCATTTTGGATGGATTAATTCATTCAAATTTGACAAAAGTTTACAGGAACTCTGCTCCTTCAATTTCAATTGTTAAAAAGTGGGCAGCTGAATTGAAACATGTTGCACATGGGTCATCTTTGACCCATGTGAAGGACAGCCAAAAACTGCACAATACTGGAAACTAACGAAAAGGTGTACAATATTGTGTTGGGCGATAGGCGAGATAGCTGAGGCCGTGGGAATTTATGAAGAAAGGGTGCAGAACAGCTTGCATGAAGAATTAGGTCATGCCAAATCTCTGCGCAAGATGAGTGTTGTATTTGCTGAGTGCAGATCAAAAGCAAATGTGCAAATGACATTTGCAGCAATGTTTGGACGTATTCAAGAGGAGTCCAACTGATTTTGTGTGGCGATGTTTCCCCCTGGATGAGACATGGGTCCACCACTACATGGCAGAAACCAAACAGCAGTCGAAGCATTGGAAAGCGTAGTAAGAAAGCAAAGTGTATCACATATGACGGAAAGGTCATGGCCGGTGTGTTTTGGGATGCCAATGGATCCTTTAATTTGATGGCCTCGAAAAAGACAGAACTATTACAAGTGAATATTACTCCAACCTTCTTGACCAGCTGGATGTCAAAATTCACGAAGTCGAGATTGATGAAGAAAAAAAAAATCATCTTTCACCAAGCCCTGCTCATAAAGGCTCATGGGAATGGGAAAACTGCTGGATTTGAAGTATAATTTGCTCAGCCATCCCCCCTATTCTCCTGATTTGGCACCTCAGACTTCTATCTCTTCCCACACCTAAAGAAATTTGTTTTTGGAAAGTGCTTCCTGTCCAATCAAGAAATTGAAAGGGCTGTAGATGGATATTGTAACAGCTTTCCAGACTCTCATTTCCAGGAAGGAATACTGATATTGGAGAAACACTGGACCAAGTGTGTTGAAATCAAGGGAGATTATGAAGGAAAAAATTAATATTTTTTAATTGATAATATGAGTTTTTCATTGTCAAGCAGAGAAATTTTCACCTTTTACCCTCGTAACATATTTTAAAATATTTCTAAAATTTGTTTCCAAATGTGGTATATAGTTTCCGAACATTTTATAAGTTCAAAAAATAACAGAGAGGAGTAATCTTCAAAATGTTTTAAATGTTCTCTTTCAAACAAACCTTTTTCACAAGGTAACAAGACCAAAGAGAAGTAAATCATATGTGTTGTTCCGGTAATAGCTTTGTTACCATCATGGAAACAATAATGTCAACTTATAATTTACTTCTTTGGTCTTGTTACCTCATGTTTATTCTTATCTCTAACCCAAACAATGACTATCAGAGGTGAGAAATGTGAAGGGGGTAAGAAGTCTAAAGAGAGAATTACAGTGATAAAGCACAATTTGGATAATAGATTATAATAAAAGAAAATAAGACTAGGTCTTATTTTCTTAATAGAGATTAGGTCTTATTTTCTTTTTTTTTTTAAGAGAATTACAGTGTTGGTATGCTGTAATATGGATGGAAGTGAAAAACTGCCTTTACTTTATATTGGGAAATATAGAAGACCACGATGCTTCCATGGCATGAATATTCCCTCAAATTATCATTTTAATAAAAAAGCCTGGATGACTGGGGCAATTTTTAGGGATTGGCTGAAAAAATTGGACCAAATATTCAAAAGAAGAGAAAGAAAATTTTTATTAATTTTAGATGATTGCCCAGCCCACCAAATACCTGAAGGGTTAAAGAACATTGAAATAAGATTTTTGCCTGCCCTAACTACAAGTGCATTACAACCCTGTGATATGGGTATCATTAAAGCCCTAAAAGACCAATATAGGAAACGAATGATAACGTATCTTCTCACTTGCATGGAAGAAAAAAAAAATGCTCAAGTACATTTACTCTTTGCAATTAGCTGGCTAGAGGCTGCATGGGTTGGGGTTAGTTCTTCCACAATAAAAAAATGTTTTTCTCATTCAGGATTTGTGATGGATGAAGCAATGGAAGAAGTTGTTGAAGAAGAAATGAACAGATGTTTTGAGGCATTAAAAAAACATCAAGCCATTGATGTCAACAATATTGACTTCTTGGAAGTTGATAAAGATGTGCAAGTTGCTGGGGAACAGTCCATTGAAGAAATTGTAAAGGAGGTAATGGGAAAAGAAGAAGATGAAGAGGTAGAGCCAACAGAAAAATATTTAAACAAAACATCAATAACACCTGCAGCAGCAGTGGATGCCTTTAATACAATAAAAACTCTTTGTTATTTAAAGGAAGAAAGGCATGCATGTCTTTTAAAAAAAGACTATCTGGAATATATCCTGAATAGGATTTCAGAGAAAAAACAGACATCTATAAAATATTTTTTTTTTTAATCTTGATTCTTTTCAAATAATATTTTTTACTTTTCTTTTTATTTTCCATATTTATTTTTTTTAAAACTATATTATTCAATTGGAATATAATATTATTTGTTTCGAAAATAGGTATTATTGCCATTTTGTCCCAGATACTAAAAGTTCATCATGAAAATAAAAAAATAAATATAAAAAAGTACACACACAATGGTTTCAATTAATATCATAAATTTATATTACAAAGCTATTTATAAAAAATATATATATTATTTTAGCTAGTTAGATGATTAGCTAATCAACTAACCTTAATTCAACACTTCCTTTAATTCAACCGAAAGCTCTGATCCCTTGGGGTGTTGAATTAAAGAGGTTCGACTGTATATAAAAGGAAAAATGCGTTTTGAGCATTAAAACATTTTTATGTGCTTCTAAATGTGTACCTCTCCCTATAAAATTAATTAAAATATAGACCTAAGATATCGGGAATTTGAAGTAAAAAAATGAATGAAAAATTAAACTTTAAATATTTTATGACGATCTAAATTACGAATATATCTCTGGTAGTTCAATTTTCCTATTAATGCTATCTTTGTCTACTGCGGAGGTCCAACTTTCCAAAAATAATCGGCAATGTTTTTCATTTATGTCCTGGTATAAAATATCTGTTTTATCAAAGTCCGGTGTGTGGTTGTTTTTCAAAGCGTCATCTACAAGGAGTGATAATGGATTATAATTTCTTAAACCAGCTTTATGTTGATTGATTCGATCTTTTAGAGGCTTGCTTGTTTCTCCCATGTATTTGGCGTGGCAATCATTACATGGTATTTTGTAAATTACATTGTTTTTGTTTTCTAATTTGCTAATTTGTTTGGTGTCTGGGTGGCGTAGGAAACAAAAACAATGTAATTCACAAAATACCATGTAATGATTGCCCCGCCAAATACATAGGAGAAACAAGCAAGCCTCTAAAAGATCAAATCAATCAACATAAAGCTGGTTTAAGAAATTATAATCCATTATCACTCCTTGTAGACCACGCTTTGAAAAACAACCACACACCGGACTTTGATAAAACAGATATTTTATACCAGGACATAAATGAAAAACATTGCCGATTATTTTTGGAAAGTTGGACCTCCGCAGTAGACAAAGATAGTATTAATAGGAGAATTGAACTACCAGAGATATATTTGTAATTTAGATTATCATAAAATATTTAAAGTTTAATTTTTCATTCATTTTTTTACTTCAAATTCCCGATATCTTAGGTCTATATTTTAACTAATTTTATAGGGAGAGGTACACATTTAGAAGCACGTAAAAATGTTTTAATGCTCAAAACGTATTTTTCCTTTTATATATCTTTCTTTTAGTTTATGCAACATCGTTTAAGTTTATTTCAAATACAATCACATGCTTATTTTATATACAGTATAACCTCGTTAATTCGACACACCCCAATTCAACACTAGGCGATAATTCGACCATGTTCTGATGTCCCGATCTCCGGCCTATCAAATAACAAACCGTAATTCGACATATCGATAATACGACACTTCCGATAGTTCGACCATTTTAAAATTCGAATTTCGACAGTTGAATGTTTTTTACTTACAACTTTCCGCTAAAAAGGTATTACGGCGGCGATCGGCGGGTGCCGATAGGATCGCGTGCGCGCACTTTTGCAGTGCCGTTGAGCAATGTCGCGAGTGTTATTGTTTTTTGTTTTTTTTACGCTAGGCTTCATGCGCTAATTAACAATAATATTTTATTTTTAAATTTCAGCATTAAAATATTTTAGTTATTTTAAAATTTAAAAATAATTTCCTTTTAAATAAATAAATCTTTATAAAATGTAGCCACAATGATTATGATAACATTTTATTTCAATATTCCATTTCTGTGTTATTATAAAAGATTTAAACACAAAATCAATAACCCCTGCAGCAGCAGTTGATGACTTTAATACATTAAAATTCATTTATTAAAAGACATTTCAGAGGAAGAAAGGCATGCATGTTTTTTTCAAAATGACCATCTAGAATACATCCTGAATAGGATTTCAGTGCAAAAACAGACCTCTATAAAGGAATTTTTTAAAAGATCTTCATGATTATTTTAAAATTTTATTTTTAATTACCATATTTATTTGCTTTCAACTGCTATATTTTTCAATTAGAATAAAATATTATTTAATATATTATATTTAATATTTTAATGTCTGTAGATTTAATATTTGATTATATTACTGAAAAGAAACACATTGCCAGTAAATTTATTTGTTACAATTATTTATGCTTCTAAAATATGTATTAATGCCATTTTGTCACTGATACTAAAAGTTAATCATGAAAATAAAATAAAAACACACAATGGTTTCAATTAATATCATTAATTTATATTACAAGGCTATTTTAAAAATATATATATTATTTTAGCGAGTTAGATGATTACCTAATCATCTGACTTTAATTCAACACTTCCTTTAATTCAACCGAAAGCTCTGATCCCTTGGGGTGTTGAATTAAAGAGGTTCGACTGTATATGTATTATATTATTATATATATTGATAGTTCAATGTCTTCAATGTTTTATTTGTGTGATATCATTTTTTAAAAATATTTTACCATTTTCACTTATATTTTATTTCGAATTTCACAATTTTACATATAATTTTTTTTTTTTTCAATTTTATTTCAACCAACTTTTCAAACATTTTTTATGCTTTGTGTTTTCAGTAAAAATTTTAGTTTAACATTTCTTTTATATATATTTTGTTATTTTTATTTATTTTTATACGAAAAATCTTTTTACACATAGTACAAATAATTTTAAAATATAAAAGAGGCATTATTGTTAATTTTCTAAATATTCACACCCATATTTTACAAAAATTATTTTGTTCATAATATAAATATATTTGAAAAAATAGTACAAATGTAATATTGTCCCGGGATAAGGTGCATAAATTAAGAAAAAGGCATCTAACTTATCATGCAACTTTCAGTTGAATGATAAGTTAGATGCCTTTTTCTTAATTTATGCACCTTATCCCAGTACAATATTACATTTGTACTATTTCTTCACATTTTGTAGCGTTCTCACGCAATTCTGGCCTTAACTACCCGTTTCATGATTTTTCAGGATGCCTTAATGACCAATTTTTTGGTCGTTGAGGTACAGCTTGCACCACACTGATGAGGGCCAACAGCCCGAAACGCATCCGTGGTTAGCTATCTTGATTAATCAAGAATGGGTATTTGGCCAATTCTGGAATAATTAAAAATCAACGAGAATAGTTGATATTTATTCCGATAGATGGCGCAAGACATCAGCAACTTTCAGTTGCATGATAAGTAGATGCCTTTTTCTTAATAAATATATTTATCAAATTTTTCTCCCCATTGAATATAACAAATATTTTTAAAAACTTAATGCTGTTGACGTTATGTGGCACTGAGTTTGTTGTTGACACACTTTAAAATGTTATAACACCTTGATAAAGGTTGGCGTTCAGCCAGCTGAAATATTGGTAAAATAAATGATTTTTTGATCCAATATATGCCTTTTTAATTAAAGATTTATCTATGGATTGCTCAATTTTCAAAAAACAAAATCTTTGAATATATATTTAATGAAACTTTGCCTAGGATTTGTCTTGATTTTGAAATTAGACATAGATTACATGTATGTTAATGATAAGAAGAACCTATCATCAAATAATTTATTTTATTATTCAGTATTAATGTAAGGAAATAAGTCAATTAAGGGAATTAAAACAAAGTGACCACTATTAAGAGGCAGTCTCTTCCAATGTGTATGGCTGTCCTTTAATTATACGATCTGAAAATTTTTAAAAGTAAAAAAAGATAGCCAAACCGTGGCTATAGTGAATCGTGGCTATAGTGAACCAAAAGCTCTGTCCCATTGGGGTTCACTATAGAGGACTGTACTTACAGAACACTAGAAGTCTGAAATTTGGTACACTTGGTCAAACCTGAATATATTGACTGTTAACAAAGTTTCAGACTTCTGGGTGGTTGGGAATGGACTATTTTCTATATTTTTTAACACAAATTTTATGGCTAATTTTTAAAATACTTAAAGATTACCTAGAAGTTTGGTATTTGATAGACTTGGTGAATCCTACTTACATTTCTCAAATGCACAAAAACTCGCAACATCTAGGAGGCTGTTGTGATTGAGAACAGACTAGAGATTAGAATTTGTAAATCTCCTTTCAAACAAAGAAGTCTCTGTAGTGTAATGAGCGTCTAGCCTTCCTTAAAATAAGTAGATAGTATGAAACTAGAACTATAAATTATTTAGAGCATATTTTCAGAAGTACACACTCATGAACAAAACTTAAGGAAGTAGAAAATCCTTGACGTCGCTGGCCATCTATTTTTTTGAAGGAGACAGAGACAATTTTGTTCATACTTGGTTATCTCGTGTTTTCAATAAAGAGTCAATGTGTATCAAATATCTTTCAGGGTTATTTGTCTGAATTCCTATATACATGCTAAAAGGTACAACTTCCTTAAGTTTTGTGTACATGCAAGTGTATATAAATATTTTAAATACATATAATGTAACAATTTAAATATTTGAGCACAACAGTTTATTGTAGAGTTTAAATAAATAATCATATATTGAGTGGTTTCTCATCTAACTGGTGTAATGAGATCGCCCCAACACTGAGTTGACTGACAGTGAGTGTAGACAGTCATGGTGCAGAGAGTCCCTGTGTGTTCACCCCCCATCATCGGCCCCCGATGACTCCCCACCCACTAATCCAAATATTGCCGCTAGCTTGGCATTATTGGCCAAGTTTTGCCATAGTTTGCTGAGGAAGGGTTTGCCCGAAAGCTAATTTATATAATTAATTAAAATAGTTGCGGCATCTTATAACCTTTTTGTAGGACAGTATTGTTAATATTTGTATGTACTTCTACTGTCACTAATGTCCATAGTTAGCTTGAATCCATAACCTAAAGTTCCAGCATTCATCTATATATATAATTGCCTTATTCTGTCTGAAGCTCACGGATAGAATGCGCGCCCATTGGCTGCCGGCGAACACGTGTCCTCCCTGCCCCCCTCTAGACAACCCTGTTATCAGCTGTGTGATACATACACCTGTCTATAGCGGCCATTCTAGACAACCCTGTTATCAGCAGTGTGTTACATCCACCTGTCTATACAGACCACCCTGTCTATAGCGACCACTGACCACCCTGCCTATAGCGACCACTGAACACCCTGCCTATAGCGACCACTCTAGACAACCCTGTTATCAGCTGTGTGATACATCCACCTGTCTTTACAGACCACCCTGTATATAGCGACCACTGACCACCCTGCCTATAGCGACCACTGAACACCCTGCCTATAGCGACCACTCTAGACAACCCTGTTATCAGCTGTGTGATACATCCACCTGTCTTTACAGACCACCCTGTATATAGCGGCCATCTAGATTACCCTGTTATCAGCTGTGTGATACATACACCTGTCTATAGCGGCCACTCTAGACAACCCTGTTATCAGCTGTGTGATACATCCACCTGTCTATACAGTCCACCCTGTCTATAGCGGTCACTTTAGGCAACCCTGTTATCATCAGTGTGTTACATTCACCTGTCTATACAGACCACCCTGTCTATAGCGGTCACTTTAGGCAACCCTGTTATCAGCAGTGTGATACATACACCTGTCTATACAGACCACCCTGTCTATAGCGGCCACTCTAGACAGCCCTGTTATCAGCTGTGTGATACATACACCTGTCTATACAGACCACCCTGTCTATAGCGACCACCCAAGACAATGTTTTTAAAATATATTCGCACTCGGGTAAAACCCGGGCGTTGCCCGGGCCATTCGTCTAGTATAAGAATAATCATCCAATACATAATTGAAGTCTGAAGTCTGCTAAATGAGATTTTTGTCAAAACATTGAGAAAATAAAAAACTCCAACTGGCCAAAGTGTCTATTTTTTATATAAATATGAATGCCGGCCAGGCAGCCTCTATCTTTATGATAATTAAGACTAATTTTGGTCCCGAGGTATTCAAGATGGCAAGGCAACTAGAGAAGACTATGATCAAGTTTGCAAGGACAAAACATTCTTTATATTTTAATCACCGTATCAAAGATCTCAATATCATTCCCCCGAGTCTGAATGTAAAAGCGCTGGTTAAAACTCCATATGGAAGACAGATTGCTAGAAGAGCAAGTCTTCAGTTTGTCAAGGCACGCATCCAAGCATCTCACAGAATGGTAGATATACAGAAGCAAAAATTGACGAGTCAGCGAAGTGTTATTTCAGAAATAATAGATGAAAATCACATGAAAAGCCTTGAAGAGAGTATACAGAGAGAGATAAATAAAATAGAAGAACGGCTAATGATCACAATGAGGAACAAACTGGACAGATGGGCTCCTAGAACCAAGAAGGTCGATCCTGGAAGAGTATGCAACATCTCAGGGAAGAATTTAACTGAAGATTAGTTGAGGCTTCTTGATAAAGGGTCAAACTATAGACCTACGCCTCTCAAAAATGATTACATTAGATCAATTTCTAACATTGAGAATGGAATCAAAAATTTGAATGAAAATGATAAAGTTATTATTAGAAATAAAATAACACTAATGTAATATATAGGACAACAAATAACGAAAAGAAATATGAATTAGATAAAGCAAAAAGCTCAGAATGGGGGGGATATCAAGAAATTAAAAAATGTTGAAAGCATTGTTATAACTAAGGCAGATAAAGGAGGCAAGACAGTCGTGATGAAGAGAGAAGATTATAATGATAAAATCACGAGCCTTCTCAATGATAACAACACATATGAAGAAATTTGAGGAGACCCTACTAAAAAGATAAAGCTTAAAATATCTAAATTTATCAGAAGTATGAAATCTAAGGCCTTGGACAAAAGAAAATTGAAGCTAGAAGATGTCGCTGCACCTCTCTTCAAAGGACTTCCAAAGACCCACAAGGAAGGAGTTCCCCTACGGCACATTGTGTCAGGATTCAAGGCCCCCACCAGAGGTTTGGCGGACTGGCTTAAAAAACCAAATTCCGACTACAAGAAAGATTTCTGGGTTAGAAATTAGAAATAGGAAAGAGTTATTAGATATCTCTAAAAATTTAAAGCTAAATGAACATGAAATAATGGTATCTTTTAACGTCAAATCGCTTTTTACCAATATTAATAGAAGTCTAGCTCTTAAAGAGCTAAAAGAATATTTTGAGGTGAAAAGACATGATTGCGTAATCAAGGGATTAGAAATCGATGAAATGATAAAAGGCTTTAGGTTATGTTTAGAAAATATTTATTTTAGATATAGGGCTAAATTTTACAGACAAAAAGACGGTTCTGCTATGGGTTGCCCTACCAGTATGATCATAGCTGACATTGTAATGGCATCAATAGATAGAAAGGCAATTTTAATAGAGGGAATAAAGATATGGGGACGGTATATAGATGATGTTTTTGCAGTGATCCAAAAAGAAAAACTTAACGAGATCATTGTCAAATTAAATAATTTAGAAATAGGAATAGAATTTACTGTTGAAACAGAAAAAGAAGGATTTATACCATTCTTAGATGTAGGATTAAGCCGTAAAGAAGATGGATCTATTATAACCAGTGTTTACAGAAAGCCAACAGACTGTGGGATACATCTAAATTTTAATTCTAACAATCCTATAGTACACAAAGGCAGGTGATAAAATTTCTTGTACAAAGAGTCAAACAGGTATGTACAGACTGTAACGGCAGCTGGCATGCCTATATAGTAAATTATCAGTGAACACATATTTATCACTGATGATACTCTGTGCAGTTGCCTTTTGACTGTTTGTAATATATACCACATGTAAACATATGTCTGATAATTAATATGCTATATCTGATGTTGGCCTAAAAGAAATAAAGTCTTTCTTTTTAAACTTCCAAGTACTTCTTGCTTATTAACGTCAACAAACAAATACAAGGACGTTACATGGTGGCAGCGGCAGCGGCGCTTGTAAACAACACCACGTGGTAAGAACAATTTATTAATTTCCAATTTCTTAAAGTATTTCAGAACATCTCTAATTGCATGTTCAAATAAAATTCAAATTGCATAATAATATATACAAAATAATTTAATTTACAAGCAAGAAGAAATAAGTGTATTTTTTGAAGAAAAAAATACAATAACAACAACATGGCGGAAAATGCTATTCGACCTCCAAAACAAATAGGCCTAAACGAACTAAACAAAGAGGGCTGGGAATCTTGGCTTGAAAGCTTTGAATGGTATGAAATTGCTACCCAATTAAGTAGTAAAGCACCAGAGGTACAAGTTGCTATTTTTATGGCTGCAATGGGACGAGAAGCTCAAAATATTTTTAAATCTTTCAACTTAAATAATGCAGATAAAAATAATCTGAGCATTGTAAAAGACAAGTTCAACAACTATTTTTCTCCAAAGCTGAACACTACAATTGAAAGATTCAAATTCAATCAGATGAAACAGAAAGAAGATGAATCATTTAATGATTTTCTGACTAGGATCAAATTACAGATAGCAAACTGCAAATATGCTGTCATGTCTGATGAACTACTTAAAGATCGAATAGTTGTAGGAATTATCAACAAAGAAATAAGAGAAAGACTTCTTAGTGAGGCTGACCTTGATCTGGAAAAAGCCACACAAATTTGCATAGCATGTGAAAATGCCACAAACCAAATGAAACATGTACTATCCGACTCAGACAAACAAGTTGCTGTGAGAAAGATGAACAGTAAGAAGTGGGAAGATAGAAAAGAGCCGAGGAAAGAAAATACAACTAACCAAAGTCACAAAATAATAGAAAACTGCAGAAATTGTGGTAGATCCCACAAAATCAACCAATGTCCGGCATATCAAAAGAGATGCAACAAATGCAAGAAACTCAACCATTTTGCTAATCTTTACAGATCCCAGAACACAAATTCATACAAAGTAAGACAAATTGTTGGGTCACCAGAACCTGAAATGAATCAAGAATTTGTAATCCAGTCAGTTGAAAACACCAACCTGACCGAAGATTGGTATGAAGAAGTAAAAATCAAAGGCAAAAAGGTAAACATGAAACTAGACACAGGTGCACAGTGTAACGTGTTGCCACTCAGCCTGGCAGGGAGATTAAATCTGGAAATCCAAAGGTCTCCAGTAAAAAGTTTAATTTCTTTTTCAGGACATCGAATTCCTGTCGAAGGACAAAGTCTAGCAATGTGCATGGTGAAAAACATGACTGCCTACATACGTTTCATCATATCCAGAGATAACACTTGTCCCATCCTAGGCAGACAAACCTGTTCCAATTTAGGTCTTGTCAAGCGAGTAAACACCTGTCAAACAATTACACAGGAATACCAAGAATTATTCGAAGGGATAGGATGTTTGAAAGGATATGAATACGAGGCAAAGTTTCAGACTTCGGACATGAACATGCAAGTAAGACCACCCAGACCTATTCCTCTATCCATTAAAGAAAGAGTAAAGAAAGAACTTGAGGAAATGGAAGACAATGGGATTATAAAGAAAGTAAATTACCCTACCCCCATCTCCAGTCAGATGGTTATAGCAAAACAGAAAGGAAAAATATGTATATGCATTGACCCATCCGATATCAATAAAGTAATTCTAAGAAGCCATTTCCCATTACGGACTTTTGATCAGATTGCAGTAAACCTGCATGGTTCAAAATACTTCACAAAGTTGGATCTGAAGAAAGGATACTGGCAGATCAAAGTAGCCCCCAACTCACAACGCTACTTTACCTTCAGCACTCCGTGGGGAAGATATATGTTCTTGAGAGTTCCCTTTGGAATTAAAACTGCTCCAGAAATATTCCAGAAAATCATGGCAGACTTACTCCAAGACCTTGAGGGTACAGAAAATTCAATGGACGATATCCTGATCCATGCTCCGGATCCACAGACCCTGGAAATAAGGACAAGAGCTGTACTACAGAGGCTTAAAGAAAATGGAATCAAACTGAATAGAGATAAATGCAAATTTCAACTTCAAGAAGTCCAATTTTTAGGTCATATTGTCACGACAGAAGGCATTAAAATTGACCCTGAGAAAGTGCGTGCAATAGGAGAAATTAAGTCACCGAGCAACAAGCAAGAACTACAACGCCTCTTAGGAATGGTACAATACCTGAGCAGGTTCATCCCTAACCTTGCAGAGAAAACCAAAAACATGAGGTTGCTTTTGAAAAAAGATACACCTTGGCTATGGGACGAATCCCTCGATTGTGATCTCTTAGAGATCAAGCCTTTGCTCAGAACTGCACCAACTCTGAAATTCTTTAATCCCAACGGAAATCTGACACTTTCAGTAGACGCCAGTTCATATGCCCTTGGAGCGGTTCTATTACAAAACGGAAAGCCCATACCCTACGCTTCATCAGCTCTCAACTCCACTCAGCAGAACTACGCTCAGATGGAAAAGGAAGCTCTTGCCATCAAATTTGGATGCGACAAATTCCATCAACTCATTTATGGCAAAACTGTCGACGTCGAGACGGACCACCGTCCTTTAGAAACCATATTCAAGAAGCCGTTAAGCAAAGCACCCCCGAGGCTCCAGAGAATTTTTCTACAGATACAACAATATGATCTCAGGATTAAATACAAGAAAGGAAAAGAACTGCTAACAGCTGATCTACTAAGTAGAGACTGCTCATATGAAGACACCTACTTGGAAGAAAACTTCGAAGTACTGATGACCACCCCGACAAATAAGTCAAGCTATGAGGAACTGCAAGCTCTTACAAAAGAGGACCAAGAACTACAAGAACTAAAAAACCTAATCTTATATGGCTGGCCAAACTACAAATCAGCAGTCCCTGAAAGCTGCAAGAAATACTGGCCATATAGAGATGAACTCTCAACAAACGAAGACCTAATCTTCAAAGGTAGCAGAGTCTTTATTCCCCTAAGGTGGAAAGCAAAGATACTCAAGTTAATCCACGAAGGACACCAGGGAACAAACAGCTGCTTGAGAAGGGCCCAAGACTCAATATACTGGCATGGCATGTCCCAAGACATCATCAACACAGTAGAAAATTGTAGGACTTGCCAAGCAAATCAGAGGAACAAGACAAAAGAACCTATGATCATAAAAGAGATACCGAGTCTTCCTTGGGAGATAGTCGCAGCTGACATTTTCTCAATAAAAGGAAAAAATTACCTGTTAATAACAGATAACTACTCTGGATTCATTGATTTCAAAGAAATGAAGACAATGAACTCTGCAGGAACTATTGAATCTCTTAAAAAATGGTTTAGCGTACATGGAATTCCCAGACTCCTGGAAACTGATAATGGACCAAACTTTACGTCCAGGGACTTTAAAGACTTTCAAAAGAAGTGGTTGTTCGACCACCAGACATCAAGTCCTCTATATCCTAAATCAAACAGATTAGCAGAGAGAGCGGTACAGACAGCCAAGAACCTCATCAGGAAGTGTTTGGATTCAGGACAAGAAGTGGAACTAGCCCTTTTGAACTTTTACAACACTCCTAGAGATGGTCTTCCTTCACCGGCTCAGTGTCTGTTCAGTCGCAGGACCTTAACCCTCCTTCCCACTAGCACTCATCAGTTGGAACCAGAAATCCAAAAGGGACATACACAAAACCTAAGAAATAAGCGGGAGAAGCAGAAAACACACCACGATAAGACAGCAAAGACAACCCGAAGCTTCAAGGAAGGTGAAAAGATAATGCTGAAACAGCATCACCGTGAATGGATCCCTGCCAGAGTTACCCAAGAAGTAGCTCCAAGATCATATAAAGTGCAAACACCTACTGGTGAGTACCGCCGCAACAGCTCCTTCATGCGACATACGAATCTGGAGAGTCCAAAGCAACAGCGAAGGAGAATCCCGGAGATCCCCAAGTCAACTCTACCGGAAGGACCTGGCCCGAGCGGTAATAAGGAACAGGCTCAAGTTCCTGAAGAACTCAATACTTCTCCAAGACCATTCACAGGCCAGGAACCCAGGAGTGATCACCAGAACGCGGAGCACAAGAACGGCACCCTGCCCATTACAACAAGGTCCGGGCGGATCATCAAGCCACCCAAACGATTTGAAGAATGAATTTCTTCAAAGGGGGAGATGTAACGGCAGCTGGCATGGCATGCCTATATAGTAAATTATCAGTGAACACATATTTATCACTGATGATACTCTGTGCAGTTGCCTTTTGACTGTTTGTAATATATACCACATGTAAACATATGTCTGATAATTAATATGCTATATCTGATGTTGGCCTAAAAGAAATAAAGTCTTTCTTTTAAACTTCCAAGTACTTCTTGCTTATTAACGTCAACAAACAGATACAAGGACGTTACACAGACCAAGATATTTATTTAAAAAAAAAAGAGATAAAGAAAATTAAAGCGGAGTTAAAACAATCCGAATATCCAGTTGGCTTCATAAATAAATGGATTAGAAGATATGAAATAGATAGGCCAAATTCGAATAGAATTACAGAAGGTTACAATAATATAATAATTCCTTATATTAGAGAAGTTGATAACGAAATATCTAAAATTTTGAAAAATGTAAATATAATATTTGGTACAGCACTGGGACAAAAAGGGAATTTCTAACTAGAAATAACATAAAGAAGGATAACATAAGCACATCAAAACCAAATAATGTAATTTATGGGATTAAATGCACAGAATGTGACAAAATTTATGTAGGAGAAACCGGCCGAAATTTAGAGACCAGAATTAAGGAACACCAACAGGGTTTATTGGGGAAAAGGGCGTTAAGCAAAATTGGGGAACATGCATTGTTTTCAGGACATAGGCCAGATTGGAATGATATTGAGATATTTCACAGGAATATAAAATTTAAAAAGGAAAGATTATTTTTAGAGGAATGGGTATCACGAGAATTTGGGGAAAGAACTATAAATACTTTTGAAGATATTCTGCAACAATATGCTTCATTTTTAAATTTAAAAAGTAGCTAATTAGCTAGATAAAAAAAAAAAAAAAAATTGGACATAGTAGTTAGAAATCTATATAATAATCTTTGTGATTATATTATTATACATTACTTTATTTATTTATTTTTACTTAATTTGTTATAATTTTATTATTATATATTTTTATTTGCAAGATCATAGTCTTTGACAAGTTTAATATTTGTTTTTGACTCGCGCTTCAGATGTTGTACTAAATTCGAAAAATCACGTGAGAACGCCCTTGCAAACCTCAGATCAATTTTTAACGCCTTGCCAAATGCTTTATTTTTATTTACTTCTCCTGAAGAAGACAAAAGATTTTTGTCGAAACGTTGAGAAAATAAAAAACTACAACTGGCCGAAGTGTCTATTTGTTATATAAATATGAATGCCGGCCAGGCAGCCTCTATCTTTACGATAAGAAAATGTCTATCATAAGAGAAAAAATAGAAGGCTATTAGAATTATACAATTCTAATAGCCTTCTATTTTTTCTCTTATGATAGAAGAGGAATCAACCAAAACGTTTGCTGCGATCGTACATGTATTCCCATTTAGGCTAAAAAAAATGTCCAAATAAAAGGGCCAATGATGCAAAAATAATCTTTTTATGCCATGAACTATAGTTAATTAAAGCCAGCAATGATTTGCATGACAGGCTGAAAATAAAATAAAATCCAGACTTCAGAGGAATATGTGGAAACTGGAAATGGAAGAAAAATACTTGTTAACTTTATTTGAAAGGGGCAATGCTTTCAAGCAACAAGGTATTAGAGCCTTTTTTTCCAAATAAACATTGTATTATACAATATGGTAAAGATGTTTTAAAATCATTTTATATCTTTAAATATATATTTAATAAAACTCTGCCTAGGATTTGTCTTGATTTTTAAATTAGACATAGAGGTACGTGTATGCTAATGATAAAAAGAACCTATCATCAAATGATTTGTTTTATTATTCAGTATTTGTGTAAGGAAATTTGTCAATTAAGACAATTAAAACAAAGTGACCGCTATTTATTAAGAGGCAGCCTTTTCCTGTATGCATGGTTGTCCTTTAATTATACGGTCTAAAAATTTTGAAAAGTAAAAAAAAAAATAGGCGAATAGTGGCTATAGTGAACCAAAATCTCTGTCCCATTGGGGTTCACTATAGAGGGGTTTTACAGTAGTTTAATGATAGGATTGCTGAATCAAAAAATTGTAAAGAAATATTCCTTAATTCTTTGGCTACTTGATAAACTAGAATTGGAGTTGAAGTTTAATAAGATAGTAAGTGTTAAATTATAGTTGGTAGAATTAAAGATGGTAATTTGAAAGGAAAAAATTTAAAAATTGGTTGAAAGTGCTGTGGATTATAGTCAGGTGAAGTGGTGTCTGAACAATATTGAAACTTGTGGAAACAAGAGTGCCAAATCTACATAATTCAATAACTGCATTATTTACATCTTCAAACAAAAGTACTTTTGTCTATAAATGACAACAATTTTGTTATCAAAACATTACTCATTATATATTTATTGTTACCCCTTATGTTTATATAATCTTTAATCCAAACTGTAACTGAACCTTATTAGAGTTTGTTAGAATGTAAAGAAATATTTATTATTTTTTGATGTGTGTGATATATACATAGCTGATATTCAGCGTGTAATATTTCAGATCACAACATTTACAAAATCAGAGAACCAAGAATGAAACATAATTACATTTCTTTTTTTTTTTTTTGCTTATCCCTAGTACACGTGGTACAGGCCATGATAATCATGGTGGGTAGTTAGCGACTGCTTTTTACTGTAAGCGCACCACATGTCTACACATGTGAAAAGCAGTTCGACTTTGCACTTACAAATGCCAGAGCCCCGTTTGGTTACTTGCACTCGCTGGTGGGGTTGGACTTTTGCAAGATCGGGGGCCATTGGAGCATTTTTTTTTTTTAAACAGAAAAAAGTGTCCAATGCGGGAATCGAACCCGGGTCCTAGTGGTCGAAAACCACAATTGATGTAGAAAAAAAAAGCCAAATTTTGTGCTCCTGAGAACTATATAATAATAATAAGTTATAAAATAACTTGTAATCTAATACTTAATCTGAATTAACTATTGTGGAGGAACCCAGCAGCTGGAAGACTTTGGATCATCACCTACGAGGAAGAAAATAAACCTAACTACTACACGGTAATAAGACCAAATAAATATTGTGTGACATTTCTGTAACAGCATTGTTACCATCATAAGACTGAATGAAAAGACAAAATGTCACACAATATTTATTTGGATTTGGTCATGGTCTAATTACTTTGTAGTTCTATAATCTAAAATCCAAATTGTACCTTATCATAAACCTAATTACTGTATATAATTTCTCTATTGTTTACTTGAACACCTTTGTTTTGATAATGGAAACTGGCATTGGAAATGTGTATGAGACAGGAGTTGGCAACACAAACTGAGGAATTCTTCTAACTAACCCAAGTTGGCATCCTAATCTATCTCTCTTCACACATTGGTAGCATAGATGTCTTATGGCAACTTCTCTTAAGGCATTGTGGACAGATTCTGTTGTTAGACTTTTTTTAAGAAATGGGCCTAAAGAAATATTGTTTTTATGTAAGGCTCTAGTTGTGGAGGGAGTTCTGTATTCCCTAATATCAATTCATTTAAAGCTAGGGGGTCAGTGGAAGGATGGCCTAAACTTTTGGTTTTCGACTGCTAAAACCCGGGTTCAATTCCTGCATTGGGCACTTTTTCTGATTTAAAAAAAAATGCTCCAATAGCCCCCAATTCTTGCAAAAGTCCAACCCCACCAGCGAGTTCAAGTAACCAAATGGGGCTCTGGCACATTTGTAAGTGCAAAGTCAAACTGCTTTTCATATGTGTAGACCTGTGGTGCACTTACAGTAAAAGCAGTCGCCTACTTCTACCCACCATGATTATTATGGCCTGTACCACATGTACTAGAATTAAGCAAATAAAAAATCTCCTGAAAATATAAATTTAAAAAATACAACAGGTTTCTGTACATTAAAATGAAACTCATCTCCAGAAAGCTGTTGTATTATCCCAATATGTTGGACTGCTACCATACATAAGACATTATCATGGTGGAGGGGTGATATAAACTGTCAATTTTCAACAACCGTGACCCGGATCTAATCTCTTTTTTGTCAAGAAAATTGCTTCAATGGCCCTGATTCTTGCAAAAGTCCAACCCCACCAGTGGGTGCAAGTTATCAAATGGGGCTCTGTCATAATTACAGAAGATGAACTGCTTTAAACAGATGTGTGTAGTCATGTAGTGAAGTTAGAATAAAAAGCAGTTCCTAACTACCTATCATGATTATCATGACCTGTACTTGGGGGATAAGTAAAAGATATAAATGTAAGCTGTATTAAATGTAGACACCAAGTGTATGTAAGAAAACCTCTCTGTGAGGCACTCAATTATAACTGAGGTGAAAATATCAGGCTCCAGAGATAAATCTCTGTGGAAGCTTCAGCTTAATACAAGGGATTATTGAACTCTGTAATTGTAGTATAATGATGGCCTTGATATTGAGATTCCTAGTTTATATTCCTGGATTTAGTATTAAATACCTACATCAGGTACAACAGCAGTTTAGCTGGAACATTCTAGAGTCCCGGTTTTAAAGTGTTAGTTGTTTTAGCCTTAGCTATAACAAGGTGCAAGAGAAACAGTTCCAAAAGATGATAAGGCACAATTTGGATTATAGATTATAAACACAAGGTAATAAGACCAAATCCAAATAAATAAATAGTGTGTGACGTTTCAGTAACAGCATTGTTGCCATCTTCAGACAAGAGTACTTTCATTCAGTACTTTTGTCTGAAGATGGTAATAACACTGTTACCGAAATGTCACACACTATTTATTTATTTGGATTTGGTCTTATTACCTTGAGTTCCAAGAGATGATATAGTGGTTGGTAGATGTGGGGTTTAAACTGTCAAAACTGTCCATTATCCCATGTTAACATTAATCTGCAGCTATCAATAACCTATAGAAAGGCTTACAGATGGGAATACAAATTTATTTTCCATAATCCCTTGTATCAATATTGAGTAAAATTAACCAGGCCTCCAGGGATGAAATAAGACTTTTCCCTGGAGGCTTGATTAATTTTACTCAACAAATTTATTTTATTTGATCTCAAGCTTTACAAGCTAGATACCCTAATATGATTGAGTGGAGATAAGAAAGAAGATTTTATTTGATATCTTTCAACTATATTTAATCAAAACCTTTATAGGTACCACTTTTACTACACTAATGATAACTAATATTGAGATCAAGCTTGCTATGGGTGACCTGCCCATCTGATGAGTGCCTTTGTAAACTCCAATCTAACTTGGAATAACTGAATCACCTTCAGGATATATCCATGTTAATCCCTGTGATCTCTCTAATCTCATCAGACATGCTAGCTATGGTATGCCTTGTTATTTGTTAGTAGAAAAAACATGACTTGTATGAATATGGAAAGATTTGATATTATACAAAATTACACCTGGTTTTCTTGGCACCAATATTTTTGTAAATCAAAAATATACTTTTTCAAATGTGATGTATTTTATTGTGATTCATAAATATATATTATATATATTTTAACTTATAAAACTCGTTTTTTTTAAAAATAAACATGTATTTTTGTAAAATGGACACAATATCTTGATAAAGGGAAAATTCTAATAAAATGTAATATTTTTAAAGGGCATTGATTTAGTTTTCATTTTGTATAGTATCGTTTATTGGTTAATAAAAAGGTCCAAAGATGCAAGGACTTTTAAAAATGTTTATATGTAATATATTTAAAAAGTATTTAAACGAAAAAGTGGAAAGACAATATTACATTTATAAATCGTTTGAGGATATAGTAATTTTAACTAGTCAGAAATTAACCAAAATGACTTTAAATCTTTTGGGATATATTTAAAAAAAAAAAACACTTATATAATAGTATGTACCGTAGTTAAAGAAAGATTAGTCAAGGCATTTGGGTGACACTCCGAAAATTACGTACCTCTAATTTTTAAGGAACACCAAGAATTAAAAACACAGTGTTGTCAACCTTTAATTTGATTTTGTCAATATCACTTAGTTATTTATGATAAATTTATTAAATGAAAGACAATTAGAAAATATATATTTACTATATATATATATTTAAATTTACGATATATTTTTAAAATAATTAAAATATTTTTCTTTTAAAATCAATTCTGTTCTATTTTAAAATAATATATTTGACCAGAATTTTTCTTCTCACCTAAAATTTATAAATAAATAAAAAAAACTTTTACGGCTTTACGGATTTTTTTGTTAACTAAAAATTTATTTATACATATTTTTCACTTGAAAAAATGTGGCAAGATACAATTTTGATTGTGTTTATTTCCGTTTTTACAGCTCTCCTCGGTGAAGGTAAAGTTTCACATATTTTCCCCATCCCACAGGCAAATGTGTGTTATTCTATATGTATGCTGATATTATATTATCAGCAAATATAAACAAATGCTAATGAAAATTATAGGCGATTTTATAACTCAATTTATATTATAAATATTTAAATTTTAATACCGCACACATTACAGAAACAAAACAAAGTTTCAGTAGATGGTACCTCTCCCTTTAAAAATGCATAAATCTATACATCTGGTTTATTACCCCAGTACAAAAAATAATTGTGGTGATAAAGTATGAGCCACAACACTAGCAAGTTCAAATCAAAAGCCAACCTGTATATCATGGTTTCAGACCTTGAGCCCCATTTATTATTGCCACCATTACATTTTGTACTGATCAGTTCAAATTTTGCACTAACAAGTGAGCCAGTGACCCATTTGGTTACTTGCACTCACTGGTAGTGTTGGACTTTTGCAAGAATTAGGGGTCATTGTAACAATTTTTTTGAATTATTAAAAAAGGGTCCAATGCGAGATTCAATTCAAAGTCGTAGCTGTCAAAAACCGACAGTTTAAACCACTCATCCATCATGATTGAGAGAATGTGTCTACCTTTGTCATTAAGACTGGGATCATTCCTCAGTCGAAGGCCACTGACTTAGCTCCAATATAAAATGGCTGACTCAGACCATGAAGAACAGATGGCATTTGTAGCCACTCCAGGAGTACAGATGGGGAGCCATACTGACAGCTAGGCCAGCTGTGAACCCAGGTTTTCAGCAAGCTTGTTACTGCTCTCTCTATCCAGACCTCAGGGCAAGTTTGAAATAAGTTGATAATGTCTGAATTAGGTTAAATGGCTGCAGTGCTGATACCTGGGGATCCTAAATCTGGATTTAAGGAAGTTTGATTGATTTGTGAAAGAAACATTAGTGTCTTAATGTTCTCCGTATATAATCTTAAATAAACTGTAATAAATCAGTTTCAATCTCTAAAAAAAAAAAAAAATGTTCTGATAGAACCAAGGTATTGTAAACTATTAAAAGATTCCAAGGACTCTCACCAGAACAAATAAGTTATTGACACACCTTGTAACAGTTCCAGAGGTTCCTTTGTTTCCATGTGATGTGAGAGTGTGTCAACAAGGGAATCCCAATGTTTGGGACGAAGGGATTGGCAAAGAGTGAGAGTTAGTTTCACACCAGAACCTCAGTAGGATTCTTGTTGTGTGATTGATGCAGCTAATTATGTTTGTTTCTGTATTCAAATTGTTTAATTAGATTTTAAAATGATGTGTAAATTAAATATATACACAACTACAGTGTTCTAATTTTTAATTCAACCAACTTTTAATTTATCTTATACTTTTTCAAGTTTTTTTAAATCCTAAACAGCCTGTTTAAATTTATAACCAACTTTAATTCTGTACCCTTGGGGTGTGGAATTGAAGAAGTTGAACTGTATATACATTAAAACCCTACTAAAACGAACCTGGGCTATAGCGAACGTTTCCTTATAATGAACCTGAATTAGTCCCCATTATATTTTATAATACAATGAACTATGGCTATATAATGAACCATGGCTATAGGTTGGGTCTCATTGGGGTTCATTATAGAGGGCTCTATTGTAAACGTGATAATTTAGATTATGCAAATGTTGGGAAATGTCTAGGAATGCATCAATTTGATGCAGCTTTGAGTCAAAGGTTTGTTAAGGTTTAGTAAACACAGCTTTGTATATCTATTTTTATTAGCCATTTTTGATCCTCAAGTCTTAATTTTCTATTTTGCCTAAACTTTGTGAGCAAAGTAACTTTTGTTGTATTTCTAGCTTCGCTAAAAAATGGGGCAGACCAGATATGGCATTGCTCTCCTCTAATTGGCCCCAACTCCCTTCCATTCACTCAGTATTTCATAGAGCTTCATGAATGTAGACATGTGTGTAAGAGCTGATTGTAAATTATAAATAAATATATTTTATAAGCTTGCATTATAAAAACTATAAATAAAAATAAACAATAACATTCCTTTAATCCAATAGTCACTGTATTTCTACACTGTAAAATAAACAATTAACTGATCTCTAATAAATATTTGTACTATGATAATGCAACCATTAATCACAAATGTTTATTTTCTAAATAAAATAAACCTTCTACTGTCCTTACTGCCTTGAAAAAATATTGGGAGGGCTTGGTTCAATGGTGGTGAACCCTCCCAGTTGTTTTTGCCAATTTAATACACCTGACCGTCTTTTAGAGCTCTAATACCCTATTGGACGATTCTGCTTATATATGCTATACTGAAGGGTGGTAATTTTGTCGTATTTAAGAAAATTACGGACCTACGCCTTTAGGACAGTAGAATTACACATAAATATTTTCCTTGAGCAATGCTCTTCTGTAAACAATGGCCAGTTAATTATGTGACAATAACACCAAACAAACTCCTCTAAATAAAGGTACTATTCTTTATAACTACACACAACTTAATCTAGTTCCTCTAGCCTAACTCTTTATCACTTTTAAACAAATACAAATTCATGTTTAGTTATAAACACAAGGTAATAAGACCAAATCCAAATAAATAGTGTGTGAGGTTTTGGTAACTTTGTTACCATCTTCAGATAAAAGTGCTGAATGAGAAAATCTATCACAGCATGTTTTAAATAGTTACTGTTATCAAGTGTGCAAACAAATTGTACCATATCGTAATAGTTAGTTAGTTTTACAAAATGAAGAATAAATAACACAAACTGTTTCACATCTTAATTTATAATTTAAAAAAAGTTAACACAAGGCTTTTGTCTTATTTATTTTGTTCTAACATAGTGTGTGTCCAGTTATATTCCTTTGTTAAACAATTATAATTATTTATTTAAAAATGACACTTCAACCAGATAAAGTTTTATTTTCTCAACGTTTCAACAAAAATCTTTTGTCTTCATCGGAATAAATAGAGCATTTGGCAAGGCGTTAAAAATTATACTTTTATTATTAAATTATTTTTAACGTCTTGCCAAATGCTTCATTTTTATTTCTCCTGGCGAAGACAAAAGATTTTTGTTGAAACGTTGAAAAAATAAAACTTCAACTGTCCGAAGTATCTATTTTTTAAGAAATTTGATGCCGGCCAGGCAACCTCTATCTTCAAGATAATTATAAATTAATATTTAATTAGTTTTACAAAATGTAGAATAAATAACATACAAAATGTTTCACATCTTAATTATTTTTTTAAAAAGCATTAACACAAGGCTTTATTTATTTTGCTCTGCCATAATGTGTGTGTGTGTGTTTTAACCAGTTATATTCCATTGTTAAACAAATATAAATTATTTATTTAGTTAGTTTTATAAAATGAAGAATAAATAAAATACAAACTGTTTCACCTCTTTAAAAAAATTAACCCAAGGCTTTTGTCTTATTTATTTTGTTCTGCCTTAGTGTGAGTGTTTTATCCAGTGATATTCCATTGTCAGAATCTCAGGAACCCACTAGAGTGTGCGCATCACCGGAGAATGTAAACTTTCCCATTAACAACCACTAAGTAAATTAAATTTTGTAGAGGAAGGAAAATGTTATAAATTACCTGGAGATTTATAGTTTTCCTTAACCTAACACCTCCCTCACCTACCTAGATTGATTTCTAAACACTTACAATATGCCTACAGCTAGATGATTTTGCAGAGCCTTGTTAGTGTGTTGATCACCCAAGGTTATCTTCACCTGAGGATCAATAAAACCAAAGTTTTGGGGATCACTTATTGAATCAGCATTATACCCTCCTTGGTAGTTTTCCTATCTTAGTGCCTAGTCAATGTTTAGTTAAAGGAGCCTTCTTTGTTTTACATTAATTCAGTTTTCTTAGGCATCTGACACTGTTAAGCCCTTCACTTCTAAACTTTTCAGGCCCCTTGAGTGTTGAGTATCCTATATTTAAAGCATCACAAAAATAACATACAATTTAATTTGCATTAGAAAATATAGGTATGTTGTAACCAATTTTATTCAACTTCTCTTAGGAATCTTTCAAGTGCATTTTGGTTTGGAAATAAATAGAAACTCCCAAGACAAAGTTTAACTGTATATAATTAACACAAAGCAATAACGCGCCATCTATACATATAAAATAAAAGGTTTTAAAAGCGCGAATGTTTCTTTTATACATAAAACAAACTTCCACTGTCCTCACTGCGATGAAAAAATATATTGGGAGGGCTTGGCTCATCAGTGGTGAACCCTCCCAGCGGTTTCGCCAATTTAATCCACCAGACCGCTTCTCAGAGCTCTAATACTGTATTGGATCATTCTGCTTTTATATGCTACACTGAAGGATGGAATCTTAGAAATGGTTTTCAAGTAAACTATGGACATAAGCTTATAGGACAGTAGCATTACATTTAAATATTCGCTTTGAGCAATGCTCTTCAGCAAACTATAAAGACAAGGCCAGTTAGGCATAAATTAACACAAAGCAATAACGTGCCATCTATACATATAAAATAAAAGGATTTAAAAGCGCGAAACATTCACGCTTTTAAATCCTTTTATTTTATATGATCCCTTGGGGTGTTGAATTAAAGAGGTTTGACTGTATATTGTTATGGTGACTTCCAGAAATTATTGTTTGTGTACAAGATTTCTAAAGAACAATGTGGGTTCTCTGTGGATACAACGAAATACTTATTGCAAGAGTCTTAAGGGGATTACTAACTATATACAGTAGATGGACTTGCCTTCAATGTCTGCCACAAGAAGGATCCTCCTTGGCACGGACTTCCCGGTCAATCCACACAGTCACATGCCCAGAGACAACTCTTCTTCTCACACCGCCAAAGTCACACCCCCACATAGGAATGTGCTGCACTATCCCCCCTCACTTGGGCCATCTTCACAGCTAAGTCCATCCATCTTTCCCCAACTTCAGCTGGGATCTTGGCCCGTTAAGTTGCCATACAGGGGATTAGCAACATTTCACTATATTTAAAAAAAAAGGCATACTTGGATCTGTGGAAGAAAAAAATATTTTTTTCACAAATTATTTCGAGGGATTGCTCCCTCTTTATCAATTTATTGTACAATAAACTTCATTTTTGAGAAAAATTGTTTCTTCTTTAACAGATCCAGGTATGCCTTTTTTTTTTCTAAAAACATATTCAATGGATTGTCTTTTAACTCACATTGCAGTATATATATTGTTCAATAATTAAAAGGTAAACATTTCCTCCATGAATGTATTATTTCTATGAAGAGAATTGTTATTTGACCAGTGTTGTGTGATGTAGGTCTCACCTGGCTCTCTGTGTACCGAACTGACAAATACCAGAAACTCAAGGCTGAAGTTGAAAGACAAAGCAAGAGATGTAAGTTTGTTTAGCCTCTAATTTTTAATGGTTTTTATAACTAACTAGCCGAATGATCCGGGCAACGCCCGGGGTTTACCCGATTAAATGCTTTTATTCAAATACTATTCGTTACAATTATAAATTGGTGCCGTGGATGTCATTCTTGTATAATATATAAATGAGTTTTAAAAATTGTAAAAAAAAAAAAAAAATGCATCGGCCGGGAATCGAACCCGGGCCGCCCGCATGGCATACCACAGAACCACCGATGGTTATGAGAAATGGCCATATTTGGGTATTTATTCCATTCACAAAAGCAAACGGTGACAGAATTGATTAAGAAAGGGCAATGCCCGGGTTTTACTCGATTAAATGCTTTTATTCAAATACTATTCGTTACAATTATAAATTGGTGCCGTGGATGTCATTCTTGTGAAACGTCCCGCTCCAAACTTTGTGTCTGAGAAGCAATAATTTTATAAAGAGATGATCTGGCTTTGTGTCTTCTGCTCGAATGAATGTTTTTCTGTTAGAATTTTGTTCCTGCATACTAAAAATGAACTGGCTTCACCCGTGGTCTCTGCTTTTTGGAATTTTTCCGGATATAATTTTGTATCTGATGATCAAATATGATACAGCAATATTGTCATCATCATTTTCTGAATAAAAACAACTACTTTTTTCCCAGAACCTGTCAATTTATTTTTCTTGACTAAAAATCCGAAAAATATCTTTTCCAGATTTTTCTCTATGTCCTGTTAAAACACGTTTTACATGTTCATTAGGTCAGCTGATATTACCTCCCATCTTCACCACTAGAGGTGCTGCTTGCGAGCGAAAGGGCAAATTTGCCACGCAATTTGCAAATAACTTGTATACCTACTTGTGTACATAGACCATAAATCTGTACATAGACAGGAAAAGCACATATATTTTAATATTATAAATGAGTTTTAAAAATTGTGAAAAAAAAAATGCATTGGCCGAGAATCGAACTCGGGGCGCCCTCGTGGCAGGCGAGCATTCTACCACTGAACCAAAAGCAAACGGTGACAGAATTAAGAAAGAATTGTGCATGACGCTGATAACTGTATATATTAATTTTGTAAGTTCAAACAAGCAATCCAGCCTTGCCCAGGTTCTGCTGTATTTCCACACAAATGTTGATTATGATTACAGTGTTAGTTATGATAGGAAGTCCTCAATATATTACCATTAGCATATATGTTGCTAAATTATGCAAAATAGTTCATTAGGCCTATTTACAAAGACTTTGAATAGCCTGCCTATATGTTGAACTATAAAATCACCTCTCCATGCAAAATGTTCATCAAACTACCTTCCTGTGAAGTTTTATAATGATTCTTTAGCTGTTTAGATCGAGAAGAGCAACAAATATTCATTTAAACTACTTTGACACGT
>CP092864.1:168247984-168334921 GCA_030710605.1 Cordylochernes scorpioides
AGGTTTCTTTTAAAAATTAAACAATTTTCTACTGCCCTTACTGCAATAATAAATTAATGGGAGGGCCTGGCTCAACAATGGTGAACCCTTCAAGCGGTTTTGCCAGTTTAATCTACTATGCCGCTGTAATATTGCATTAGGCTGTTTTAGTAAAGATGGTATAAAATTGTTTTAAAGAAACATACGCTTCAAAAATAGTTTATATTTCTTATAACAGATGGGGCACATCATAGAAATATTTACATATTTGATCTCTAATTTTTTGTAAATTACAAAAATGTGGATTTTGGCAGCACTTTAGAACTAACCTAAAAAATATAAATATTTTTATTTCAATAAACCAAATAATTGTCAGCTTCAAAAAGTCAATGCAAAATGACAAAATATTTATCTATCACGAGCAGAATTTCAATAAACCAAATAATTGTCAGCTTCAAAAAGTCAATGCAAAATGACAAAATATTTATCTATCACGAGCAGAAGTTTCTTAAACTCCCCAAGTTTCAAACTAAGATAACTAAACACACCATCTGTGTGTAAGAATTCAGAGAACTCATTTTTTCTTCAATTAAAAAACAGAATTTTTATTGTCCAATAAGCATAAAATACAGCCCAATATATTATTGAGTGGTCTAGAACAGGGGGCAATCTTTTCTCTTCTTCTTCTTTCTTATCTCCACACTGGGTGAAGTAGAATGTGTCTGCCTTTGTCATTAAGACTGGGAACACTACTCAGTGGCAGGCCGACTTAGCTCCAAAATAAATGGCCGCCTCTGACATGAGGAACAGACGCCATGTGCAGCCGCTCCTAACATGGAGTACAAACGAGGGCAATCTTTTGAGTCAGAAGAGTCAAAAATTACAATTTACAAAATTTCTAAGTTTTTAAAGAGCCACACAAATTTTTTTCTTGCCAACAATAAATGAGTATTCGTATAAATAAAGTTTTTATTAATGTGAGTACTACATGCAACTTCACATCCAAAGAGTAGCATGTGGCTTGCAAGCCGCAGGTTGCCAACCCCTGGTCTAAAAAATTAAACTTGTGAAATTGCTGGGAGAGTTTAACCACCGATGAGTCAGCAAGCCCTTCCAACATTTTGCCATTGCGAAAAGAACTGATGAAACACAAGGTAATAATAAGACAAAATAAATATAAACAGTATGTGATGTATGTTACTGAAACATCATATACATTATTTATTTATTGAGATTTGGTCTTATTAACTTGTGTGTTTCTAATCTAGAATTCAAATTGTTACTGATGGAAGTTATATATAGTTGTATACCATATCTATGTGCTTGTGATCAGTAAAATGTATGCTCATGATCCATTAAAAGAACATACAGTAGAGAGAGAGAGAGAGAGAGAAAACACTCCTTGTGTATATCATGAAATTAAAGCTTGCTCTGAAATGATGAGGGCTATTGGCCCAAAACCATGTCCTTTGAGTGCGATCTTCTCAATTTACAGAAACTGGTGTTGTGGTTTTATCATCAACCCAATACCACTAGTTTGCGGAGACTTTCATTAGATGTTGAGTAAAATATCAGGTCTCTTGGAGAAAGGTATCTTTTCAAAAACCTTTTTAATCTCTATTTTTGGGGCACGAATGCCCTTCTACAGGAGAAAACATGGTATAAATGGTTTTAGCACCTATTTTTAAAGAAGAGGTGACTTTTTTGTTTATTCTTTGTTCTCTTTTTCCTATTTACTCTTTGTTTTTATTTTTATACATTGTACTCGTTGTTCTTTCACAATTGTTAAGTGTTTGCTATTTGTTTTAAAATAATAAATATTCACCCAACATGGATGGTTGGCATGGTCCAGAAAGTAATAGAGAAGCACAGATCAGCTTTCATTCCATTCCAGGTGCTGTTCAACTATTTGGTATCAATCACATTTCATTAAAAATGCCATAGCTTCCGAATCTCAATAAATAATTCAGCATTCAACTTGTATAAATAAACAACATGTGTCATTCTGGTACCATCATCAAACTTTATTAAATTATGATGGTGGTTGCAATAATGTGGTGTAGAATTTTGTTGTGTTTTTTTCCTACGTTGTTACTTAGTCTGTAATCAAATTGCTGTATAATCTCTTTAATTCAAAGAACTCTAATTCAACACTTCCTTCATTTCAACCAATTTTTCAAATCCCAAACATTTCTCTTTCAAATTACCATATTTAATTCAACACAGAATTTAATAATGGCCGTGAAAAATATCCACTTACAGAGTGAATGTTATGATGAATTGATAATCTTCTTGACCAACTATAATTCACCACTCTGACTTTATTTTAACAGAAAATTCTGATCCCACTGGACTATCTATCCACACATTTCAATAAAAATCACAATTTTGCCTGAACTTTTTGAGATAATAATTTATATGAGGTTTGATGAATTTATACAATCTCCATTGTATTTAGATTTATTTGAAAAGAAAAAGATCAGGCAGCAAAATGACTAATTTGGATTATCCTGACTGCCCTTAAATGAGCATTTTTAGATGCAAAGCAACCTTTAAAACATCCTCAATAACTTATCGCCTTCTATCACTGAAACATCACAACAACATATCAACTAAAACATTTTTTTTACAATATTTTTTTTTTAATATATAATTAAAATGTATTTCTACAGCCCTTATCCTATAAATCCTAGTAGAGTAGAACCTCTCTGTAAAGGACATCTAATTGCAGAGCCAAAGTGTCCTTTGGGAGAGGTGTCCTCTTACTGGAGAGTTGCTAAATAGTAAAAATGGTAATTTTGCAAATGAAAACTGTTCTTTGTAGAAAGGTGTCCTCTCGTGGATGTTCTAGTGTATTAAGTCTTATCATAAAAAATATATATATATAATTTTCAAAGCACTCTTTATAAATCATTTATTCCAGTTTATTCCAGACTATTGGCCAACATTCAATTTAGAAAGTTCCAACCAGAAAAGAGGGATGCTGTGCCAACTGGATATTTTAAAAAGACTTGGATTTTTTTAGGGAACAAAAATACTAAAATGAGATCTCTCTATTGAATATGAAAGAATTGGATATGTGAGAAGTGGTGTGTTGCCTGTAGTGGAGAAGATCAAGGAGACCCATGGAGACTCAGCAGACAAGGCCCAGAAGAAGAAGATCGGTAAGTTGCCCAAATAGCTGCACTTGGCCTCTTCTCACCCTCTGATTGATCTTCAGAAAGAGAAGAGGAGAAGCTAAAGAACAACAACCGCGACCTCTCGTTTGTAAGTAGATCTCACCACAATGTGAAGAAGGAATATATTCTAGGTGCTGTTTGTACCTAAGTGAAAATATTGAGATGGTCGGACTCCCCCATTCTATCTACTCACCATACCACTAGGTTCTACTAAGCAATAAAGCCATATTAAGCTCAAATTTCTTTTTTTTTTCAAATAAAGCACTTACTGCGATGAAAAATATTGGGAGGGCTTGGCTCATCAGTGGTGAACCCATCCAGTGGTTGCATTTTAATCTAATGTACTGCTTTTTAGAGCTGTAATACCGTGTTGAATGAATGTACTTATATATGCTATACTGTAAATGTGGAATCTTGGTTATGGTTTTTAAGAGCAAACAATGGATATCTAAGAACAGTAGGATTACATATAAATAACTGCATTGAGCAATGCTCTTCTGCAAACAACTTAAACAAGACTTGTTAGGCTTGGAATTAATTATAAGGCACCTCAAGGTAATAAGACCAAATAAATAAATAGTGTGTGACGTTTTGGCAACAACCCTGTTACGGAAACGTTACGCACTATTTACTTGGATTTGGTATATTACCTTGTGTTTCTAATCTATAATCCAAATTGTATCTTATTGTTGAAGGACACTGAAAAGTTTATTTGAAGAAGAAAATTTTGTACTTAATAGTTTTATTATATATATTTATATATAGATGGCACATTATAATTAATTGGTTATATCCTAAATTTAAAAGGCACAATTTGGATTATAGATTATAATCACACTTCACACTTTGCAACTTCCAAGCAATTAAGCATTCTGCAGTGCAACATAAATGGATTGTGCTCAACAGCAACAAAAATAAAATTAGAAGAAATAATGGAAAAAGCTGAAAAACAAAGGATACAAATTATAGCCCTACAGGAAACCAAATTAAATGAAAAGTACAATCTCAAATATAAAAACTACAATATCCTCAGAAAAGACAGAAATAAAGAAGAGGGTGGCCTTGCATTTTTAATCAAGAATTTTTACTATGAAGACATAGCCATTAATATTCCAAACACATCAGACCTAGAAGCCCAAGGTATCAAAGTCTACCTCAATCAAAACAAAACCATCAACATATTCAATATGTATCACCCACCAAACAATAAACTTATTGACGATGGAACAATGGCTCAATTTCTTACAGACAACACTATTATTGTTGTTGTTGTTGTTTCTTATCCCCTTGTGTAAAGATTACACGAATTCCATGAGTTCATGCTCCTCGAGCTGTTTTATGATGAGCAGCGGCCTCTCCCAAAGGTCCTGTTTAGTGCATCTAATGCAAGCCAAAATGTGTTCTGGAGCTGCAGGTGCCAAGCTACATTTTGGGCAAGTGGGGTAGATTTTGTTATTATTTTCTATCTTCAATGGCTTGAGATGGCCTGTTCTAAATCTTGTTAGTGTTGTTTGAACCCTCCTGGGTTCACTCCACTGTACCAACTGTGCTTAGGTGGGATCCTCCAGTTCTTGTTTATTTTTGTTTTGGCTACTGTTTCTATCTCTTTAAAAGTAAGTTTATTTTTCTGTGGCAAGGGTTCTTTTGTGCCTTTTTTCGCTAGAACATCAGCAGCTTCATTGCCTTCAATTCCAACATGTGAGGGTATCCATTGAAGGTGAATTTTTGAGGTTTCATCAAACATCAACTATGGGAATGTTCCACGCCAAACCCAAGAGGAAAAATACTTTCAAACTTATTTGACGACAATGCCTTCATGTGCTTAAATGATGGGAATCCTACCCACCATTCCTACAGCTATAATACCGTGCAAGCACTTGATATAAGTTTCTCCCGTCCTGAAATTTTCCACAAATGTAAATGGCAAATATTAAAAAGTATTGGAAGTGATCATTTGCCTATTTTGATAGAAATTAGCACCAAGACCAAAACCAGCTCAATTAAAGAAAAATTCTGGAACTTCAAAAAAGCTAATTGGAATCTTTACCAGCAAAACACCAATGAAGACTTTAGAAAAACACCCACTAGAATAAAAGATCTGGAACAAAATTGGATATCTTTCAAAAACACCATTATTAAAGCAGCCAAAGTTTCAATACCAAGAGGTAATATTAAGAAATGGATTCCAAATTATACACACCAGGCAAAAGATATTCAAACACTTATAACTAAAATAAATGAACTACAAAAAAAGTGCACCCAAAACCAAACAAATTGTAGAACTGAACTGAACTGAACATTGTGAATGCAAAAATAAAAATATTATACGTAAATATGAAAAGGGAAAAATGGAAACAAACTTGTGAAAACCTGAACCCAAGAAACCCAAATACAAAACTTTGGCATTTTGCTAAACAAATTGACAGAGCCCAGCCACAAACTGGAAACACAAATATGATTAAGAATACAGATGGTACCCCAGCAACTAATGACAAAAATGCTGCTAATCTTTTAGGTAATTCCTATCAAATAAGTAGTAAATCAAATTTGAAATAAAAGATAAGAAAGTTGAAAAAAAGGCCCGAAAGATTATCCATGACTGTAAAAACATCACTAGCACTCATAATATTTTCCATGAAAAATCAGTATGAAAGAGCTAGGTTATGCATTAGAAAACAATGACCTGAACAAGACTCCCGGGCCAGATGGATTCCATGGCCAAATGATATCAAACTTGGGCAAAAATGGAAAAGAAAGACTTCTTGATATTTTCAATAACTCCTGGAAAACTGGAAAATTGCCTCAAAACTGGAAAACTGCAACAATAATTCCTATTAAAAAACTTGACAAATCTGCTGATGACCCAAAAAACTACCGACCTATCTCCCTCACAAGTATTTGCTGCAAATTAATGGAAAAAATTATACTCAGACGAGACTCACCTACCACCTCGACACAAGAAATCTCTTACCAGAAGAACAATATGGATTTAGGAAAGGACATGGGACAATAGACCAACTCTTATTTTTCACACAAAAGGTAAAAGATGCACAAAACAGAAAACCAACTAACCACACAATAGCTGCTTTTTTAGACCTTACACAAGCTTTCGATAAGGTATGGAAAAACAAGTTAATTACAAAATTATACAAACATTTCAAAATTGATGGAACAGCTATCACTTGGATAAATGATTTCCTTAAAAATAGATACATCAGGGTCAAATATAATGGCACTCTATCTAAAACCTTCAAATTGTACCAAGGATTACCACAAGGATCAGTCCTTAGCCCAACTCTCTTCACCCTATTTATTGCAGGCATAGAAGAAAAAATTTCACATAAAACCAATATTGGACTTTTCGTTGATGACATTATTCTATGGAGCAGCAATACTAACTGGAAAAAAGCTGAAAGAGATTTGAACAAGACTGGATCCAGAAATTAACTCCAGTAAACATATTGGAGAAGTTATTAGAAAAGGAAGAGACCGACTAAAAATCCTGAAATATATTTCAGGAAGAGAGTGGGGAGCCGATGCAGCCACACTTAAATTAACTTACACATCTCTAATTAGACCTATCCTGGAATATGGATATCAAATCTATGGTACAGCATCTGAAACAAATCTAAAATCACTGGAAAGGATACAACTAAGTGCAGCTAGAATTATTACAGGTCTTCGAAATACCTGCCCTAATGATATTGTACTTTACGAGGCAGACATTATGCCCTTAAAGGATAGAAGAAGCAACAATCTGCCAAAATATATAAACGAAATCAAGAGTTATGGGAACAAACACAGAACTTCCAATTACATACTTAATTGGGAATCAATCTAAGACTAAAAAAAAAGGCCCTCTCCACCTGGCCAAAAGAAATGGATTTTTAAAATATAAAGTAGAAAAAAATTATTTAGCAGAAAAAATTTCTCCATGCAAACCACTACAAAATGTTATTTTTAATGCCACTTTAAATGAACCCACCAACAAACAATACCAAAATCCAGAATACTTAAAACAATTATCATTAGAAATAATTAATAACATTCCTAAAAATGCAATAACTATCTATACCGATGTTAGCAGAGATGAGCTAGGACATACTGGCAGTGGCTGTCTCATCAAAACCACAAATGGCATTAAGAAAATGAACAGAAGAAACCTAGAATTTTGCTCAGTCTTCAGATCAGAACTTATAGCCATCTATGAAGCCTTAAAATCCATCAGAAATACTAATTATCAAGATATCTGGATTCTTACTGATAGTAGAAGTGCCATACAACGAGACAAAGTAAGCCAGACAAAGTAAGCAGGAACATAATTGGTTATCTCCAAAAACTCTCAAAAACCTCAAAAATTCACCTTCAATGGTACCCTCACACGTTGGCATTGAAGGCAATGAAGCTGCTGATGTGCTAGCAAAAGAAGGCACAAAAGAACCCTTGCCACAGAAAAATAAACTTACTTTTAAAGAAATAGAAACAATAGTCAAAACAAAAATAAACAAGAACCGGAGGATCCCACCTAAGCACAGTTGGTACAGTGGAGTGAACCCAGGAGAAGCTCTGAACATCAGAAATAGACAGCATCAAACACAACTAACAAGATTTAGAACAGGCCATCTCAAGCCATTGAAGATAGAAAATAATAACAAAATCTACCCCACTTGCCCAAAATGTAGTTTGGTACCTGCAGCTCCAGAACACATTTTGGCTTGCATTAGATGCACTAAACAGGACCTTTGGGAGAGGCCGCTGCTCATCAAAAAACAGCTCGAGGAGCATGAACTCATGGAATTCGTGTAATCTTTACACAAGGGGATAAGAAACAACACAAGGTAATATGACCAAATAAATAAATAGTGTGTGCCGTTTTGGTAACAACGCTCTTACTGAAACGTTGAATACTATTTATTTGGTTTGGTCTTTTTACCTTGTGTTTGGTTATAATGTTTACACAAAATCCATGAGTCCATGCTCCTCGAGCTGCAGCATGCAAATCAACATTTGAAATGGGGTGTAGGGGTGCAGCTTTCGTTGATCATGGTACCATGATCCAGGCACACTTTGGTTAAAGTCTGACTTTGCCTGTAATTTGAGGTCGTTCCAAACATGGAAGCAGATGCCTTTGCTGCAGACTCTTAACATGAGTACAGAGGTAGCTCCTCCATATCCCTGGAGAGGAGCCCTGGCTCTATCAACCAGGCCAGTACACGAGCTAACGACTCATAATTACATAGTCACACATATAGGTGTAGCAGTTGATCTTATTGAACAAACTGCTGGGGGATTCAAGGATGATGGAATTATTTTATAGAAATTTTTGAAAAAACAACAAAATTATGTAGCACAAAAATCATTGGTTCCAATTTGAACATATACATAGATATCATAACACTGCTAGTTAACAACGTGATGGATTGGTCTTGTTTTATACACACATATTCCTAATTTGATTTTACATTTTTTATAAGAGTTATAAGTTTGTCCCAAAAGTTTGGTTATTCATATTACTTGGCGAATAATATTATTATGGGGCAAATACAAAGACATTTTACACAACGGCAAATAAAATTGGTATTTCAATCGTTTGCAAGTGTTTACAAACTTTTGGGACAACCTTGTATTTTACAAATGCTTATTTTCATTTTAATGGGAGTTAGGAGTTTGAAATAACACTAGTGTAAAACTAGCACTCTTAAAGATGGCTCTGTTATTTACCTAGGACAAATGTTCTAAAATTACAGAACCAAAATAAAATATTAGGAGCAACTGTTTCATCAGTGGTTGAACTGTGCAGGCAGTTTTGGTATTTTCTAGACTGCTATTGTATGTAATATAGAAACCCTGCTATTAAGCATCATGATTATAACACATCATAAGTCTAAGGTGTCCCAAGTGATGTTAGATGTATAACCACACAAATAAACACAAGGTAATAAGACCAAATCCAAATAAATAAATAGTGTGTGACGTTTCGGTAACAGCGTTGTTTTTGTCTGAAGATGGTAACAACGCTGCTACCAAAACGTCACACACTATTTATTTATTTGGATTTGGTCTTATTACCTTGTGTTTATAATCTACAATCCAAATTGTGCCTCATCAACCACACAAATATAAACAATACAACAAGAGTTGTAGTAATCTGATGACCAGAGAAACCATTGATATGGCCCTCCCAATAACTTGTGTTCACAATGGCAAATTAGCACTGACGAATTCCCCCTTCTCTTAACATACATATATATTATATAATCTAAAATACAAATATTTTATTTTTTTTAAAAACATATATTTTATTTTTTCATTCATTGACTATTATATATATTTGACCATAGATGCAAAACATACCACTTTAATTATTGTTGTTGTAAATATGTAAAGTGAACCCTACCTTTTCTAATGAAAATCACGAATATAGAATTCATTTTCTAAATTTTATATTACTGTGATATAAATAATTTTATGTATATTTTTACTTCAAGAGATTCAAAATAAAAATCTGCTTGAAAGGTAAATAATTATCTTCACTTTTCCACGACTGCACCTCTTTTCAACAATCAAACACACAAAAAATTTTTAATCTATAACATATATATATATATACAGTAAAACCCCTCTATAGTGAACCCCAATGGGACAGAGCTTTTGGTTCACTATAGCCACGGTTTGGCTTTTTTTTTTTTACTTTTCAAAATTTTTAGACTGTATAATTAAAGGACGGCCATACACACACTTGATTTAAAAATCAAGACAAATCCTAGGCAAAGTTTTATTAAATATATATTCAAAGATATAAAATGATTTTAAAACATCATTATCACATTATATAATACAATGTTTACTTGGAAAAATGGCTCTAATACCTTGTTGCTTCAAAGCACTCTTCAAGCATTGCACCATTCAAATAAAGTTAGTGTTTTTCTTCCATTTCATGTTTCCACATATTCTTCAAGGTCTAGATTTCGTTTTTAACCTGTCATGCAAAACATTGCTGACTTTAAAATCACCATAGTTAATGGCATAAAAATAATTTTTGTTTCATCATGGGACCGTTTATTTGGACTTTTTTTTTAAGCCCTAAAACGTAAGATCGCGATCGTGGCAAAAGTTGAGGTTGATTCCTCTTTGTAACAATTTTTAATAGCTTTATATTTTATCTTTTATAATATAAAATTTATATTCTCTTATTTTAATATGTTCTTAACATTTTGCCTGTGTGGTTTCACTTTGAAAAGTTCTGAAAATGGCCTTTTTTTTTAAAGAAATAACGCTTTTGTTTTTAAAATGCCTTTGTTTTCATTTTGGAAGCCATTTGCATTTTTTAAATTTCAAATTTAATGGATGCAAATATATTCTATTTAATAAAAAGTATAATGTATTAAAATTTATACAAAATACAGCAAAAATAAAGTGCAAAAATCAAAACAAACAATGCCGCTAAATTTATTGTTTTGAAATCGCGATCCGCGAGCTGAAACATGCTCAAAATTTTGTTTTATTATTATTATTTTTCAATTACAATTCTATGTTCGTTATAAGCATAGTATTTTAAATAGATTTTATTATTTTGGGACCGAAAATAGGTTCGCTATAGGGGTAGTTCGTTATTCTAAAAATCGCAAAGTTCGTTATAACGATGGTATTTTTAATGGAATGGAATTGGGAATCGGTGTGGGTTCGTTATAAGGGAAGGTTCGCTATATCCAGGGTTCGTATTAGCGGGGTTTTACTGTATATACAGTATATATATGCACATTGTGTTGTTGATAAATCCCTCCATCACAGGTTACCAAATATTAGCTAGTCAATTTTGCCTTATCATTCTCAAGTTATGAATGTATGTGTAGCTATCACTATAAGATAAATAGTGATCATAAATCCTAACCTTGTTGTTGTTGTTGTCCCAGGGGAAGATGAAATCCATGTTTGTCATAGGATTTGTCTTCACTTCTCTCCTTAGCATGTTCAACTCCATGTAAGTAATCCCATTTTACAGGCCATGTTGCCCCACACAGTGTTGTTGTATTCCACTCCAGCGAGTACTCAGCCTAGGTATGTCCAAGGTCAGCCAAACTATTGTGATTCATTTTTTTAATCATTTATTACATTTTTACTATTAAATGGGTATTGAGTTATTTTAATTACACATTTTATATCAACAAAAGGTTTAACATAATTATTTTTCCAGAAATTGCCTGAAAAAAAAAATCAGTTTACACAATATTTTCTCTAAATCGAAATCCATATCTCTATGATATCATTTACTATATAGTAATTAGCAGCAGCACCACCTTGGGCACTTTTTCTAATTAAAAAAAAAAATGCTCCAATGGCCCCTTATTCTTGCAAAAGTCCAGCCCCACCAACAAGTGCAAGTAACTAAATGGGGCTCTGGCACATTTGTAAGTGCAAACATGTGGTGCACTTACAGTAAAAGTAGTCGCTAATGATTATCATGGCCTGTACCATGTGTACTTGGGATAAATAAAAATAATTTTAAAAATTCCTGGATTATTTTCTTGATCTGTACATTGCTTCTTTGCTCTTTTCTCAGTAATCGAAGACAATTTTGGTATGTTATCTTCATTTAATTCTGAGAGAGGATTTCTTGAGAAACAATGCATCTTTTACCATTCTTATAAACAATAGATATGTTGAATTGTTGCAAGGTCCTTGCCTTCCAAATGGATCCTGTCACTACTAGATCAGATTGGAGAATATTGGTCCATAGAGTCGGCTCTACTTGATGGACACTAACAACAATAATTACATATATATCTATATATATAAAAATGAATGTTTGTATGTTTGTTTGTTTGTATGTCCGGTATACAAATTCGCAGTAGTTCACTAATTCAAACCAAAATTTCCATACATAGGTAAAAAAATATGGGGAAGACGATAGGCTATTTTAAAAAATATATAAATCAATTATTAAAACTATATATTCAAATTATTCTACTTAGCTCACGAACAGCGTCCTCTATCAAAGATTAGATTAAATTATGCTGATGCAAACAAATAGATAATGCTAATAACAAACAATTATAAAAAAAAATCTTATCTAAATATATATCACTCGGGTGGATATGCACACGGGTCAATCCCGAGGCGAAGCCCGGGTCACCCGTCTAGTATTATATCTATAAAAAAAAAAAACACATATTGGATTGAATCAAAGATTTATTTGCCAATATTTTGGTTGGCTGAACACCCAAGATATTTATCATTTTGTTATTCAGCAAATTTTTCTAATTGCCTCAAGCTGTGTAAGCAAGATTGAATTTGTTTAGATCACCCTGATGTTTAGCTTTCCTAATTTTCGGATACATTTTGGTGGATATGGGTAAGGCAAACTGAAAACCGACTAGAAAACCTTGAGGTCATAGAGAGGTGCTGTAAACTAAATTGTTCTGCAACTGACTTCAGGATTTCACCGTTGTCAAAGCAATGGTTTTAATTAATTCAGTAATCATTTTCCTTATAAGAAATTTACCAAATTGTAGAAATAATAAATAGACTAAATGAGATTAAAATCCAGACTTCCAAGGAAGTGGAAGTCCTCACCAAGAAATCAATGAAAGGGCAAATATATATATATATTGGATTCACCTTTTCAAAGTTGGAAAAAATCATAATTATCACAGGGTATCAGCAACTTTCGGTTCCACAATCACCTTTCCTTTTTTATTATCCCATTGTATAATTATAATCATCATAAATTCATCATAAAACAGCTCGAGGAGCATGAACTCATGGAATTCGTGTAATCTTTACACAAGGGGATAAGAAACAACAACAACATAATTATACAAGGTTTTATAATCTTGGTAGGGTTGGAATATAGGTCCTGTCTTGAGTTTCCCATGCATTCCAAGAGGTGGCCTGGTAAGGCCTCATAAATTTCTTAATTTAATCACCTGATCCCATTAAAATTTAATGTTTTTTTCTTGTTCCACTTTCGTATATATCTATATATATAATTCAGATATATATATAATTCAGATTCTGATGGTGTTTGCCAGCTTTGACGGCCGTGTCGTGGCCAAGCTGCCCTTTGTCCCAGTCTCCTTCATCCAGAACATCTCCCACCGCAACCTCCCCGGGGAGGACTACACGGACTGCAGCTTCATCTTCCTCTACCTCCTCTGCACCATGTCCATCCGCCAGAATGTCCAGAAACTGCTGGGCTTTGTTCCTTCCCGCACTGTTAACAAACAGAGTGGCAATCTCTTTGCCCCAGCTGCCAGCACAAGTGGACAGGGCCTCAAGTGATACCAATAAAATTACTATTTAGCTGTTGTTGGTGTATACACAACTGCAACTGGTGTAAAACTGCAACTTTATTGTAGGAGGGGACCTGAGAGGGAGACGGTGGAGAGTGGAGGGAAGGGGTTCTGCTTGCTGACCACCAGCTTGTTGTGCTGGTAGGAGATGTAGCCTTTGATCTTGCCCTGTCAACCCACAGTCAGCATACTTGGAACTACATTGAGTGGCAGGCAACTTGCCTCGAAGATGAGGTTGGCCAAGATGCAGTGTACCTCCTGGATGTCAAAGTCATCTTCCATCTGGGCACAGCAATCATTGATTGTATGGCAACTACCTAGCAAATCATTGGTTTGGTTACTTTGCACTATTGTAGCAAGATCAAAGAAGTAGCATGTATACCAAGGTAAATAGTCTTGTGTGAAAAAAAAAAGATGAATTTTACCTAGATGAGTCCTATATACAATGTTTTAATACCAGCATTATAGTTCAAAAGAGCAATCCAAATAAATAACTTTAATATGGTGTAACAGTGCTGCTACCATCTTCAGACAAAAGTACTAAAAAGGAAAATACCACAGCACTCTCTCAAGATTTGTCTGAAGATGGTAACACTGAAACATGGAAGAAATATTTAAAATTTCAATGATTAAAGTTTTCTATTGATTCGTTATATAAAATTTGTTGATTTGTATGTTACATTTTAAAAGGTGAACAAAAATGTAATATTCAGTAGTCCTTGGCCACCAACCTATATTATTGACCCTACTTGATGAGAGAGTGGAGGAATATGTAAGCTGTAGGAATTTCCTTTTTGTTGTTTTGAACTAGTTTATAAATATGGCCAAATTGCATGCACATCTCAGTATATTTAAAAACTACTTTTAATGCAAATGTAGGAATGATTTATTTGTTATCATCAAATAAGACGCTATATCCCCACAAGGGATGCTTGCATTGAACAACAACACTAAATTCAGAGAACTATTTTACATAAACAATTGGTGAATTTCAAGGTTTGAGTAGAAAAGAAAGGAAAAGGACATTAAAATCATGCTTGATTTTACATCTTACCTAGGAACAACCAATGAAATAAGGAATGATAGTGTAGTTTTATGCCACAATGTGAGGCAGTTCAGTTGAACAGCAAATGCTATTCATTCTCTGTAAGTCAATAAAATACTGAAAATAAATACTTTTTTCCAATAATATGTTGAACATAAGTGGTATATACATGAAATATTGTTGTTGTTGTTTCTTATCCCCTTGTGTAAAGATTACACGAATTCAATGAGTTCATGCTCCTCGAGCTGTTTTATGATGAGCAGCGGCCTCTCCCAAAGGTCCTGTTTAGTGCATCTAATGCAAGCCAAAATGTGTTCTGGAGCTGCAGGTGCCAAACTACATTTTGGGCAAGTGGGGTAGATTTTGTTATTATTTTCTATCTTCAATGGCTTGAGATGGCCTGTTCTAAATCTTGTTAGTGTTGTTTGATGCTGTCTATTTCTGATGTTCAGAGCTCCTCCTGGGTTGACTCCACTGTACCAACTGTGCTTAGGTGGGATCCTCCAGTTCTTGTTTATTTTTGTTTTGGCTACTGTTTCTATTTCTTTAAAATTAAGTTTATTTTTCTGTGGCAAGGGTTCTTTTGTGCCTTTTTTCGCTAGCACATCAGCAGCTTCATTGCCTCCAATTCCAACATGTGAGGGTATCCATTGAAGGTGAATTTTTAGGGTTTTTGAGAGTTTTTGGAGATAGCCAATTATGTTCCTGCTTATTTTGTCTCTAAGTTCCCCTGTGTGACTCAAGTGTTGTATGGCACTTCTACTATCAGTAAGAATCCAGATATCTTGATAATTAGCATTTCTGATGGATTTTAAGGCTTTATAGATGGCTATAAGTTCTGATCTGAAGACTGAGCAAAAATCTGGGTTTCTTCTGTTCATTTTCTCAATGCCATTTGTGGTTTTGATGAGACAGCCACTGCCAGTGTGTCCTAGCTCGTCTCTGCTACCATCGGTATAAATAGTTATTGCATTTTAGGAATGCATGGGGGTCGGTGGAAGGCTGGTTAAACCGTTTGGTTTTCGACCACTAGGACCCGGGTTCGATTCCCGCATTGGACACTTTTTTCTGTTAAAAAAAAAAAAATGCTCCAATGGCCCCCGATTCTTGCAAAAGTCCAACCCCACCAGCGAGTGCAAGTAACCAAACGGGGCTCTGGCATTTGTAAGTGCAAAGTCGAACTGCTTTTCACATGTGTAGACATGTGGTGCGCTTACAGTAAAAGCAGTCGCTAACTACCCACCATGATTATCATGGCCTGTACCACGTGTACTAGGGATAAGAAAAAAAAAAAAAAAAGGAATGTTATTAATTATTTCTAATGATAATTGTTTTAAGTATTCTGGATTTTGGCATTGTTTGTTGGTGGGTTCATTTAAAGAGGCATTAAAAATAACATTTTGTAGTGGTTCGCATGGAGAAATTTTTTCTGCTAAATAATTTTTTTCTACTTTATATTTTAAAAATCCATTTCTTTTGTCCAGGTGGAGAGGGCCTTTTTTTTTAGTCTTAGATTGGATTCCCAATTAAGTATGTAATTGGAAGTTCTGTGTTTGTTCCCATAACTCTTGATTTCGTTTATATATTTTGGCAGATTGTAGCTTCTTCTATCCTTTAAGGGCATAATGTCTGCTTCGTAAAGTACAATATCGTTAGGGCAGGTATTTCGAAGACCTGTGATAATTCTAGCTGCATTTAGTTGAATCCTTTCCAGTGATTTTAGATTTGTTTCAGATGCTGTACCATAGATTTGATATCCATATTCCAGGATAGGTCTAATTAGAGATGTGTAAGTTAATTTTAGTGTGGTTGCATCGGCTCCCCACTCTCTTCCTGAAATATATTTCAGGATTTTTAGTCGGTCTCTTCCTTTTCTAATAACTTCTTCAATATGTTTACTGGAGTTAATTTCTGGATCCAGGGTGTAGCCAAGATATTTTGGATGTTGATTATATTGTAATTGTTGTTCTTTCAGAATAATTTTTGGCCTTATTTTGTATAGTTTCTTATAGGTAGTAAAAAGACCGGTTTCAGAATTTTGGGGGTTAAATTCTAATTTATGTTTATTAGCAAATTTTTCTAGGTGGAGAAGAGTGTTGTTCAAATCCCTTTCAGCTTTTTCCAGTTAGTGTTACTGCTCCATAGAATAATGTCATCAGCGAAAAGTCCAATATTGGTTTTATGTGAAATTTTTTCTTCTATGCCTGCAATAAATATGGTGAAGAGAGTTGGGCTAAGGACTGATCCTTGGTACAATTTGAAGGTTTCAGATAGAGTTCCATTATATTTGACCCTGATGTATCTATTTTTAAGGAAATCATTTATCCAAGTGATAGCTTTTCCATCAATTTTGAAATGCTTGTATAATTTTGTAATTAACTTGTTTTTCCATACTTTATCAAAAGCTTGTGTAAGGTCTAAAAAAGCAGCTATGGTGTGGTTAGTTGGTTTTCTGTTTTGTGCATCTTTTACCTTTTGTGTGAAAAATAAGAGTTGGTCTATTGTCCCATGTCCTTTCCTAAATCCATATTGTTCTTCTGGTAAGAGATTTATTGTGTCAAGGTGGTAGGTAGTTCGTCTGAGTATAATTTTTTTCAATTAATTTGCAGCAAATACTTGTGAGGGAGATAGGTCGATAGTTTTTTGGGTCACATCAGCAGATTTGTCAAGTTTTTTGATAGGAAATATTGTTGCAGTTTTCCAATCTTGAGGCAATTTTTCAGGAGTTATTGAAAATATCAAGAAGTATTTCTTTGCCATTTTTGCCCAAGTTTGATATCATTTGGCCATGGATTCCATCTGGCCCAGGAGTCTTGTTCAGGTCAGTGTTTTCTAATGCATAATCTAGCTCTTTCCTATTGATTTTTTCATGAAAAATATTATGAGTGCTAGTGACGTTTTTACAGTCATGGATAATCTTTTTTTCAACTTTCTTATCTTTTATTTCAAATTTGATTTTACTACTTATTTGATATGAATTACCTAAAAGATTAGCAGCATTTTTGTCATTAGTTGCTGGGGTACCATCTGTATTCTTAATCATATTTGTGTTTTCAGTTTGTGGCTAGGCTCTGTCAATTTGTTTTGCCAAATGCCAAAGTTTTGTATTTGGGTTTCTTGGGTTCAGGTTTTCACAAGTTTGTTTCCATTTTTCCTTTTTCATATTTACGTATAACCTTTTTGTTTTTGCATTCACAATGTTCAGTTCAGTTCTACAATTTGTTTGGTTTTGGGTGCACTTTTTTTTTGTAGTTCATTTCTTTTAGTTATAAGTGTTTGAATATCTTTTGCCTGGTGTGTATAATTTGGAATCCATTTCTTAATATTACCTCTTAGTATTGAAACTTTGGCTGCTTTAATAATGGTGTTTTTGAAAGATATCTCCAATTTTGTTCCAGATCTTTTATTCTAGTGGGTGCTTTTCTAAAGCCTTCATTGGTGTTTTGCTGGTAAAGATTCCAATTAGCCTTTTTGAAGTTCCAGAATTTTTCTTTAATTGAGCTGATTTTAGTCTTGGTGCTAATTTCTATCAAAATAGGCAAATGATCACTTCCAATACTTTTTAATATTTGCATTTGTGGAAAATGTCAGGACTGGAAAAGTCTTATAGTCTTGCTATTATAGCTGTAGGAATGGTGGGTAGGATTCCCATCATTTAAGCACATGAAGGCATTGTCGTCAAATAAGTTTGAAAGTATTTTGCCTCTTGGGTTCGGCATGGAACATCCCCATAGTTGATGTTTGGCATTAAGGTCACATACAATAATAGTGTAAATGTGTTTATATTTATTTTTATTTTTTTATATTTTTATTTTCTATCTTCGTTAGGTGTATGTAAATAATATTGTACATCTATATATACTCTTTCTCTCAGCTTATAGCTTGGCCTGTGGAAGGATCGATAAGATCCGAAAGCTTGCATAAAATTTCACGTATAAAGAAACGTATTGCTATCGTTTATTTTTAATTTTTTAATTTTATTTCATACTTTATAGCAATTCTTTTGTCTATTTACAATAATAGTGTTGTCTGTAAGAAATTGAGCCATTGTTCCATCGTCAATTAGTTTATTGTTTGATGGGTGATACATATTGTATATGTTGATGGTTTTGTTTTGATTGAGGTAGACTTTTATACCTTGGGCTTCGAGGTCTGATGTATTTGGAATATTAATGGCTATGTCTTCATAGTACAAATTCTTGATTAAAAATGCAAGGCCACCCCCCTTCTTTGTTTCTGTCTTTTCTGAGGATATTATAGTTTTTATATTTGAGAGATTGTACTTTTCATTTAATTTGGTTTCCTGTAGGGCTATAATTTGTATCTTTTGTTTTTCAGCTATTTCCATTATTTCTTCTAATTTTATTTTTGTTGCTGTTGAGCACAATCCATTTATGTTGCACTGCAAAATTCTCAATTGCTTGGAAGCTGCAAAGTTAGAAGTTTGTGGAGACTGTATTATACTTATCGGACAGAACCCTCTACCTAAGTCCTGACCGCGCCCCTGTTTATTCTGCGCGACGGGCGATGCAGCATGCAAATCAACATCTGACCTCATGGAATGGGGTGTAGGGGTGCAGCTTTCGTTGATCATGGCACCATGATCCAGACACACTTTGGTGAAAGTCTGACTTTGCCTGTAGTTTGAGGCCATTCCTAACATGGAAGCAGACGCCTTCACTGCCGACTCTAACATGAGTACAGACGCAGCTCCTCCGTATCCCTGGAGTGGGACCCTTGCTGAGGTCTATCAACTGGGTCAGTTGAAGTCAGGATTTTTAAAGAGGTCTACTCCTCTTCTAACAATGCTGCTGTTGGTCCGCGACTGCTTATTCGTCAGAGTTATTCTGCTTGTTTCGCAGCTGGCCTTCATATCTGAAGGTCGTTCCCCTATCCGCCACCTGGGGACGCGCCCTATAGCAGTCAGCTCTGCCAAGGAACATGAAATATAGATGATATTGGAATGTTAAATATGTTGTTACCTTCATTGTTTTCAAGATGGCGTAGAAGGCTTCAATGTGGATCTGGTGAGACTTGACCATGAGGTAGCTAGACAAAATATTCCTTAGAGCTAGAGATCATCTTTATAGAGATCAACTTACATCTTCTTGAAGAGGTTCCTATAGGTGTTGATCTTGAGTTTTTCCAAGATCAGGAATATCCCTCGCTTGAGAAGGAACTGTTCTTCTTTTTCCAAAGCTTCGTTCAGCTTTAACAAGTTGCCTTGTCTGTAACAGAGCCAAATTATTTGAGATCTTAAAAAAGTGATAAGGCACAATTTGGATTATAGATTACAACACAAGCTAATAACACCAAATTAAAATAAATAAGTGTGACATTTCGGTAAAGTCACACACTATTTATTTATTTGGATTTGTTCTTATTATCTTGTGTTTATAATATATAATCCAAATTGTGCCTTATCATTTATAACACCTAGAATTTTATAATGGACAACAAAAAACAAAGAGTAATACGGTAAAATACCCCTCTATAGTGAACCCCAATAGGACAAAACTTTTGGTTCACTATAGCCATGGTTTGCCTATTTTCTTTTTTACTTTTCAAAATTTTTAGATCATTTAATTAAAGGACAGCCATACACACAAAACTTAATAATAAACTTAAACTAAATTATTTTAATTTACTTTTAAATAAAACCATTTCCTTACATTAATGCTGAATAATATTTTTCTTCTTCTTTCTTATCTCCACTCAATCATATTAAGGTATCAAGCTTGTAAAGCTTGATGCTGAATAATAAAAGAAGTCATTTGATGATAGTTTCTTCTGATATATATTATTAGCATGTCTAGTTTAAAAACCAAGACAAATCCAATGTAAAGCTATAAAATTTATTTTAAAACATCTTTATCATATTATATATTACAAAGTTTATTTGAATAAATGGCTCTAATATCTTCTTGCTTGAAAGCACTCTTCAAGCATCGCCTCTTTGGGGTTGATTCCTCTTTGTAACAATTTTTAATAGCCTTTTTATATATATATATTTTGAAAATAGAGCAATCCATAGATAAATCTTTAATTAAAAAGGCATATTATAAAACTATTTTAGAGGCGTAATATTCTTTTCAAAATAAAACAATTTCTACTGTCCTTACTGCGATGGAAAAATTAAAGGGAGGGCCTGGCTCATCAGTGGTGAACCCTCCCAGCGGTTTCGCCAGTTTAATCTACCATACCGCTGTTATATTGCATTTTTGGAACTTCCTTTTATAGGTGACTGTTGTAAGACTCTTGGAATGGGTATTTTAGAAGAACTATGGACATAAGCTTTGAGGACAGCAGATTTAAATATAATTATAAATATATAATATGCTTCGAGCAATCGCTCTTCCGCAAATATCAAATTGTGTCTTTTATTAGAACAATAATGTTACGATGTTTATATTTATATTGATATTTTGATCCAATATATGCCTTTTTAATTAAAGATTTTTATATGTCATGATAAAAAAAAAGTTTAATTTTCTTATTTTAATATGTTCTGAAATTTTGCCTTCGTTGTTTAACTTTGAAAAGCCTTGTAAAATGACTTTTCTATCATGAAGATGAGGTTGCCTGGCCGTCATTCATAATTCTTAAAATTTAGGCCAGTAAATATTTTTTATTCTCTTGACATTTCGACAAAAATCTTTAGCCTTGGTTAAACTAGCTAGATGCTTCTGAAAGAGCACGTTAAGGCATATGATCACAGCAAAAGTTGGGGTTGATTCTTCTATGTAGCAGATCCCTTTTTCTATTTTTATCTCTTATAATAGAAAATTTACATTTTCTTTTTTTAACATGTTTAGAAACTTCGCCTGCAGTTTCACTTTGAAAAGTTTTTATAATGGCTTTTTTCTAGTACAGTAAAACCTCCCTTTAGCAGACACCTCTCCACAATGGTTTTCCACAGTTTTCATTTGCAAAATAACCATTTTTTCAATTTAGCAACTCTCCGGTAAGAGGACACCTCTCCCTAAAGGACACTTTGGCTCTGCAATTAGGTGTCTTTTACAGAGAGGTAGTTCTACTGTACTTCATTTTGAAAGCCATTTGAACTTTTTTCTATATAAAATTTTTGAATGCAAAGATATTTTATTTAAGTGGGTGGTTGAAGATGATGGATATTTATTTTTTTACTTATCCCTAGTACATGTGCTATAGGCCATGATAATCATGGTGGGTAGAGGTAGGCGATTGCTTTTACTGTAAGTGCACCACATGTGAAAAGCAGTTTGACTTTGCACTTACAAATGTGCAGAGTCCTGTTTGGTTACTTGCACTCGCTAGAGGGGTTGGACTTTTGCAAGAATCGGGGGCCATTGGAGCATTTTTTTTTTTTAATCAGAAAAAAGTGCCAAATGCGGGAATCGAACCCGGGTCAGAGCGGTCAAAAACCAACAATTTAGACCATCCTTCCACTGACCCCCTTATAGATGATGGATATAAAATTACTTAAAATTTGATACCAGTTAAAAAAAGAAGTATAGCAGACATATTTGTGTATAGAGAGAGAGACTTACTTGACAGCAATCAAAACATTTTCAAATTGAAGCAGGTTATACTTTCTGAGGAGCTGATGTGTTGGCATGTGGCCCTGAAACACAACAACTTATACAAATATATCCAAAATTGGAGAAAGGTATTACACAAGGGAATAAAAACAAATAAATAAATAGTGAGTGACATTTCGGTAACAGCATTGTTACCATCATCAAAATATTTATCCATTCAGTACTATGCCTGATGACGGTAACAACGCTGCTACCGAATGTCACACATCATTTATGTGTTTCTAATCTATAATCCAAATTGTACCTGATCATCGACTAAAATAATAACTCCACTGCTATAGGCTAATTACCTAGTGAGAGCAAGTCAATGAGAAAGTTTTGTTACACTTGTTATAAGGCAATGAGAATATTTGAGGACAAAAGTTGCCTAGAAGTATATCTCCCCACAGGGGCTAGGCCACACAATTCCAAGATGTCTTGCATTCATCTGTGAGTAAATGGAGATGATTCGTGATGAGCAGTAGGCAGTAATGAAATGTTGTGTCCGTCTGTAGAAACTTGTCAAATGTGTCAAAAAGGGGAAAACAATTTTACCAAAGTGTAATAGGTGATCAAATGTCAAGGCCAAATTTGAGCTAATGAGGACCAACAGCCCGAAATGCATACGCGGTTATCTTTTCTTGATTAAACAAGAATGGGTATTTGGCCAACTCTGGAACAATTAAAAATCAACGATTAGTTGATATTTATTCAACAGATGGTGCAAGCCATCAGCAACTTTTAGTTGCACAATCAGGAGATGCTTTTTTCTTCATTTTTTTTTAAGTTTGAAAAGACAAGATAAATAAATGAACTTATTGCTAAAGGTTTTCGATCTTTTTATAAAAGACAAGATCTCTTGAAGAAATCCAAAAATTTCTTAAGCATAATTGATATTTATTAATCAAAGTCATTTAGCAAATGAAGCACTTTTGAATGGCATAGAAACAAATGTGTTTTCTTGCACCAATGAGACACTTACTACAACATTCCATAAGAGATCACTTGTGTACATTTTGTCCTGTAATAATTGTTTGTACGACATTCTATATGAAATCATGTTTTAAAGTTTACAGAAACATTGACATAACATAATAAGTGATATAAGGTACAATTAGAATTATAGATTAGATCTACAAGGTAATAAGAATATTAATTTATTAGGATTTGGTCTTATTACCTTGTAGTTTCCTATCACTTACAACACAACAAAGTTTATGCTAAAACAAGAAGACTATAGAAACTGAGTTTACACACATTTTTTATGTATTAAAATTGTCTCACATATGTCATTACAAATTTTAGGGGGGAAATATTTTTCTTTTCATTAAACAGAATGAATGCAATTATTTTATGTAGAAAATAAATGGGCGGTATTATGCTGAAGTACAATTTGGATTATAGACATAAGGTAACATGATGTTTTGGTAACAGCTTAGTTTAACCACGCTTGGTGTTGTTACCTAAGGATGTACAGTAGAACCTCCCTGTAAAGGACATTAAATTATAGACATAAGGTAACATGATGTTTTGGTAACAGCTTTGTTTAACCACGCTTGGTGTTGTTACCTAAGGATGTACAGTAGAACCTCCCTGTAAAGGACATTAAATTATAGACATAAGGTAACATGATGTTTTGGTAACAGCTTAGTTTAACCACGCTTGGTGTTGTTACCTAAGGATGTACAGTAGAACCTCCCTGTAAAGGACATTAAATTATAGACATAAGGTAACATGATGTTTTGGTAACAGCTTAGTTTAACCACGCTTGGTGTTGTTACCTAAGGATGTACAGTAGAACCTCCCTGTAAAGGACATTAAATTATAGAGACAAAGTGTCCTTTAGGGAGAGGTGTCTTCTTACCAGAGGGTTTCTAAATAGTAAAAATGATAATTTTGCAAATGAAAACTGTCCTTTGTAGAGAGGTCCTCTAGCACAAGTGTCCTCTCTCAGAGGTTCTACTATATTATGTCTGTGTTTTTTGATGAGCACACAAGGAAGGTATTATTTACCAGGAGCATCTTGACAGGAATGAGGTAAGTGAGGATGAGTCTTTTGTTCTTCTTGAAGTCCTTGTGGCAGCGCTGGAAGGCAAAGGAGAGGCATTCTTCCGCTGAGGCATACATTATTTAGTTGTAACTCAGCAGCTGGACTCTCCTAAAGCAATAAGACATGCTCTTACCAAAATACATAGTTCACTTTTAAATTTGTATTTTGAACTTTTTCATGTGTCTATCTACAAGTTATCATTTGGGGTTTGATCTGTTAGTACGAACTTATATCCCACATTGTGAGCACTTTTTCCTAAATAAAATGTCTTAAATGCCCCTTTAATCTTTATTATTAACCCTAGTACACATGGCCATGATAATCATGGTGGGTAGTTTAGCGACAGCTTTTACTGTAAATGTACTGCATGTCTACACATGATAGAGCCCTGTTTGATTACTTGCACTCGCTGGTGGCATTGGACTTTTGCAATATTCGGAGGCCATTGGAGTATTTTTTTAATTAGAAAAAAGTGCCCAATGTGGGATTCGATCCTAGGTCATAGCGGTCGAAAACCAATGATCCCAACCCTACCAGTTAGTGCAAGTAAGCAAACTGGGCTCTGGCACCTCTAAGTACAGTTTTCTCTCTAAATGTGTACACACTAGCCGAATGACTCGGGCAACGCCCGGGGTTTACCCGATTAAATGCTTTTATTCAAATACTATTCGTTACAATTATAAATTGGCGCCGTGGATGTCATTCTTGTATAATATATAAATGAGTTTTAAAAATTGTAAAAAAAAAAAATGCATCCAGATTTTTCTCTATGTCCTGTAAAAACATGTTTTACATGTCCATTAGGTCAGCTGATATTACCTCCCATCTTCACCGCTAGAGGCGCTGCTTGCGAGCGAAAGGGCAAATTTGCCACGCAATTTGCAAATAACTTGTATACATACTTGTATACTTGTGTACATAGACCATAAATATGTACATAGACAGGAAAAGCACATATATTTTAATAATATGAGTTTTAAAAATTGTAAACAAAAAAAAATGCATCGGCCGGGAATCGAACCCGGGGCGCCCGCGTGGTAGGCGAGCATTCTACCACTGAACCAAAAGCAAACGGTGACAGAATTAAGAAAGAATGCATGACGCTGATAACTGTATATATTAATATGGCACAATTGCATCATTCACAAACTTCTACCCAACAGGATTATCATGTGTGTGTAGATTTGGAATAAGTAAAAACAAATCATATAGAAGTCAACCTGTGATTTATCTCAAGAAATATGCAAAGTTGTTTGTGACTGTGTGAAAAACAGACTTATCCTAACAAAGTGCCAGAGTTCTGTTTGGTTACTGGCACTTAATGGATGTCAAAAATCAAGACCATGATAGCAATTTTATTTTAAAATAAAAATGACTTAACATTCAAAATGGAAGCAAAGCTTTGATGCTATTCAATGCTAATACCTATTTGATAACATTACAATGAACCTCAATCCATTATTATCAGTAATATCCTATATAGAGAGATCAGAAAATACTCCAAAGTGTTGGGAAAGGTGTTGTTCAAAATATTCTTTGACTAGGCTATAATTAGCGATACCTTCACTTTGAGGAATGTGGAACAAGATGAAGAGTAAATTACAGTCACTGCCTGAGATTATATATAAGGGTTAATTGTATCCCTAGACTGGCCTTCAATGTAGCCATTTCTCTCATTGTACTTACCATTTTTAAAATCACTATCAAACATAAATTTCTTTCCTACATGGAACCTGAACACACACAAGAACAACAATTAAAATATTTGTTCGAATAAATAAGCTTGAGGGATGAGTCTCTTTTAATTACATTTATTTCAAGCTTTCGGGCTCAACCGCCCTTCGTTTATATTCATAAACATGTACAAAAAACCTGAAAAAATATATCATACTTGGAAGTGATCAAAATGGCAACTCAATATCGCCACACTTATAGGGCTTTTAAAATATGAACAAAATAGAGTCAAGCCTTGATATAATAGTACCACTTGGGACAATTTTAAATTTGCCATAACCAGAATTGAAACAATTGAAGTTATGATAACCAAGTTGGTGATAAAACAAGGTGCTACTTTAAGCCTAAAATAGAATCTGTGGCATTTTTCCAAAATGCTTGATAAGTTGTTGTTTCTTATCCCCTTGTGTAAAGATTACGCAAATTCCATGAGTTCATGCTCCTCAAGCTGTTTTATGATAAGCAGCAGCCTCTCCCAAAAGTCCTGTATGCTTGATGAGTAATTGATAGGAGAGAGAGAGCCAATTGGAACTAAACACAGTGATGGAGAATAGAGAGTCATCTACTGGGCTTTATCAAGATGAGAATAAATTGTGGATGGAAAGAAATATAAAAAAACACACCTAGAAACATTAAAACAAGAGAAATGAGAGGACCTAGGTTTAATGATGGGGAGAATTGATTTTTTTAAAAGTACATAAAGAAACTGGTGAAGAAGACATTCCTTGTTCAGGGTATGTCTTCATTACTATCTTATTTGCATAAAATGATTCACCAGAATGGCAAAGTATACAAAGTATGAATATATATAAATGCAGTAAGGGCAGTAGGAAATTATTTTGTTTTCAAAAGAATCATAAGCATCAATTTCTTTACAATTTCTTATAACAGCTGGTGTGCTAATGCACATCATATTAATATAAATCTTTTCTTATTCTTCTGTGTGTGATTTCTCTCATGATCTTACACTACATCTAATTTTAACCATTTCCAGTAATTCTGCCTTTGCCGGTCCCAAGCCTGGATAAAAAGGAGGGGCAGAAGTAACAGCTCACTAAAAAACCTGGGTTCAGCTGGCCTGGCTGATAGTACCCCTGATCCAGGGGTACAGGATGAGCAGCGTCTGTACTTTATGTTAGGAACGGCTGCATGTAGCATCTGTTCCTCATGTCAGAGGCGGCCATTTCATATTGGAGCTAAGTTGGCCTGCTACAGAATAGTGCTCCTAGTCTTAATTACAAAAACAGCAGATGTATTCTAATTTCACCAAATCATTATAAATGTCAACTCTACAGGCCTAATAAGATTGAGTTGAGATGAGAAAGAAGAAAAAGACCATTACTGGAAAATCAAAGTTTATAAAATATTACACCTATTTTATTACAGTCTATTCAGCTGTTCTAGCATATTGTGGCACAAAGGTTAACATTGAGAACAAATAACACTTCAGAAGAGAGAGGCTGTAGAAGAATATTCCTGTTGGTCAGAATGCTATTTTATCTACAAGAGAGAGGTACTATCTGGGTGAGCACAGTGTGACGTCACTACTGGATGTTTACGACACCACAACATGTTACCAGTTAATGAAGTTAATTTAGTTGGTAATACAAGTCCAAAATATTACTATTTACACTTTATTTAGTACAGTAGAACCTCCTTGTAAAGGACAACACCTAATTGAAGAGCCAAAGTGTTCTTTTTTTTTTTTCTTATCCCTAGTACACGTGGTACAGGCCATGATAAACATGGTGGGTAGAAGTAGGCGACTGCTTTTACTCTAAGTGCACCACATGTCTACACATGTGAAAAGCAGTTCGACTTTACACTTACAAATGTGCCAGAGCCCCATTTGGTTACTTGCACTCACTGGTGTGGTTGGGCTTTTGCAAGAATCTGGGGCCATTGGAGCATTTTTTTTAAATCAGAAAAAAGTGCCCAATGCGGGAATCGAACCCAGGTCGTAGCAGTCAAAAACCAACGGTTTAGACCATCCTTCCACCGACCCCAAAAGTGTTCTTTATGAAGAGGTGTCCTCTTAATGGAGAGTTGTTAAATAGTAAAAATGATAATGTTGCAAATGAAAACTGTCCTTTGTAGATAGGTGTTCTCTAGCCGGAGTGCCCTCTCATGGAGGTTCGACTATATATAGAAAAAATAGAAGGTACCAGGTCAGGCAGCAAAACATCATATCAACATTCAGTTGATAAGAAAGAAGAAGAAGAAGAAGTTGATAGTTATTTATGCCTATGAGGTGATACAGCAGCGTATTTACAATTAGAGAGGAGACAAAATGAATTAAATCTAGAAAAAAGAAATGAGGACATATCGGTCATTAAAGTCTGAGAGGCAAGGCCTTCAGCCAGTTCAGGGCTTCCGGGGTGACAGAATGGAGATGGGAGATTCCTCCATTGAATTTGTACAGCGGGCAGTCATCTAGTATATGGGACATTGATTGTGGGACGTTGCAGGCACAATTTGGATCTTTGATAGTTATAGTTGATAGTTATTCCACTAGATGATTCAAGAGCCATTAACAGCAGCTCTAGTTCAAAGGTGGCTTTATTGAATGTTGCTAAAAAAAAATGTGATACCCAGATTATCATATTTTCAATAATGGGTTTATAGTTCATTGTATTTAGAAATTAGCAACTTTCAGTTGCAAGGTCAGATGTTAATTTCTTAGTTCATTTATTTTGTGTGCACACAGACAACAGTGGAACCTCTCTGTAAAGGACACCCAGCTGCAGAGCCAATGTGAGGAGTTGCTAATTAGTTAAATGGTAATTTTGGTGATGATAACTTTCCTTTGTAGAGAGAGGTGTCTTCTAGCATCGGGGTTCTACTGTATTACAACTCTTGAGCAATTTTGATAAATATCATAGATTACATTGTATCTATCATATGGAACATACTTATAGGTGACCAGTTGGGCGATAGAAAACTGGTCTTTGAATGGAGAACTGTCAATGGCTCGGATGAGGGGCTTGCATAGGTGGAGCTTGTTGATCTGGAGACAGCCACCATTTAGAGAAGAAATAAAGTACTTTATTACATTCTTGAGGTGAAACTAAATATAGCAATACAAAATAGTTTTTGTAGAGCAGATATATTCCACAAAAATAGGTTATTCACAGTATACATCCATTATCAGACAAATTTGTTATTTTTGTCATATTTACATACTGTATAAAACATCATGTGTATCATTTCTAGACAAAAAACAATGTGAGATCTCAGACAATATACAAGACTCTGTAAGAAATCTAGCCACGTTTTTTTCAGTGCCTGTTAGCAGGAGTCTAGAAAATGGCCATACAACAACAACAACAACAAAAGCCTTTATTTAGGGCATTCCGCCCCATATAGGATTCGTCGTATTTACACATCAACAAGAGGAGAGGGAAGAGGAAACATTTACACAACAAAATAAAGTTTGTCTCACATTCAGTTACCTATTTACAGATAGGTCATACTCCAGTATCCTTTGCCCTGCATTATTTCTCATGTGGCCAGCTTCTGTGCAGAACTTAAAGTATCTAACAATCAGTAATTCATCATCCAGAGCTGAAGAGAGAAGTTGACATATGCGATGGTATCTAAATGACCAAAGTTAGGGCTTGGGAAAATTTCAGTACGTTTTTCTGTTAAGAGAGGGTATTGGAAGAAATAGCGAACCTGTTGACTTTGCTTAGAATTATTAATGAAACTGATTCCAATAATTATTAATTAAACATTATATTTATTGATTTACAAGAGAGAGAACAAAATATAAAAGGGAAACTAATATTGAACAAAGGAACTTTTTTTTTTTGGTTAGCGCCTATTTACCTGTGAGCTTACACACACTCTATGGAACAATTATTTATATACAACAGAACCAAATTATCATTCATGAGATCCTTACAAAGTAAACAGTTCCGGCCATTTTCTTTTTCCAGAAGTATTTTCTTTCTTCCCTGAAAAATTGCCATAAAACTCTATGTTGTGCAACTAGTCTTTTGTTGGGAAGCGTGATATTTAATCGTAGGTACTCCTCTGTCATGAATGATTCACTCAAAAATTTGTAGCGAGCAAAGTAGGTTGAATCAATGATTTTCATCTGATCGTTTTGAATTAGTTGGTCTGTGGTGGTTCTAATTATGCCTGGCAATTCTTTCTGTATGGCTAAGTAGTCTTCGCAGCCCTTAAGAAAGGAATATCCCTTAGGGTCAAAATTTTTATTAGATTTTGAGTAAAACTGTTTTCTATTTCCTTTTTCGCGGTGACTTTCCAGAGATAGTTTAAGCAAGCATGTGGTAATTTGCTCGTCTCCATTTTTAAGATCCTGACCCGAAACTTTAATGTGAGTTTTACAGCATTAAGTCCAGTTGATATTCTTCCACATTCTCTTCTGAGGATATATCCTGGTGTGTAGTTTGGTAAGTCTAAGAGACGACGAAAAAATGCATCTTGGATATTATTGACTGCCTTCAGCTGGTTAATTGCCCACATTGGTGCCGCATATAGTAACGTAGGAAGAACAATAGTGTCAAGAAGTTTCATCACTGAGGTAAAGGACTTTATTTTCGCCTTTGTAAGGATTCTCCAAAGTGCATTAATTGCATTCGGTGCTTTGTTTCTAAAGTATTGGGAAGCATATTGGGTCGAAATTTTTGTAGTCAGAGGGTAACCCAGATATGTATGCTTAGCAACTATTGTCAGGGGTTGCTGACCCCAAAACCATGTCTCGGAACGAGCTGTCCTTCCACCGTTTCTAAACACCATTATTTTAGATTTATTTTGGCTTAACGTTAGGCAGTTCTCTTCTAAGTACTTTTTAAGTAAGTTAATCTTCAGTTGCAAATTTATTTTCGATTCTCCTAGGATCACTATGTCGTCTGCATACAGTAAAAGGTGTGTAGTTCCATAATTCTCAAGATTTATGCCTGGCAATTCTGATTCATCGAACAGGGGTACCAGATCGTTTAGGAAGAGAATGAATAAATAGGGTGACAACGGCTCCCCCTGTAATACTCCCGCTTGTATTTTGATAGCCTCCATGAAGGAACCCCGCCATCTGACTGTTACCGTCATTTGGGTATAATAGTTCTTAATTAGTTTAATAAATCGACAGCTAAGACCATTTAATGCCAATTTTTTCCAAAGTAGATGGTGCGGCACAGTATCAAAGGCCTTCCTTAGGTCAATGAAGAAGGCATATAATGTGGTCCTGACAAGAGTAGCCTTTTCTAAAACCAGCCTGATTTTCTGCCAAAATTGACTTTCTCTCCATCCAATCATTCAATCTTGTCTTCAAGATAGATGTAAATAATTTCGATAGGTTAGAAATCAGGGATATTCCTCTGTAATTTGACGGGTTGTCCGGATCTCCATTTTTAAATATTGGGTGGATTATCGTTTTTGTCCATTGTTGAGGAACTTGGGATGTCCCTAAGATTTTATTAAATAAGTTCCTGAGATAAATTGTATGTTCTTCTAATAAATATTTAATCGCTTCGTTGGGAATTTCATCAAGTCCTGTGCCCTTATTTTTACCCAATTTGGAAATTTCCGTGGTGACCTCAGTTAGAGATATTTCACAATCTAATTCGGGGTCAATGTCCAATATCTCAAGTGGTAGCTGTACAACTTTGGTTAGATTTGAACAAAGTAACTCCCGATAGAAGACCTGCCAGTCTGCAATAGAAATTTCACCTTGTAGGTTATTCCTATATTTAAGTGAATTAATAGTCTTCCAAAATTGGGAAGAATCTTTTACATTACTGAGGATAACTTGAATTTTGTCAGTATATTCTCTTTTTTTGAGATTTAGGATAGCTGAATATTTCTTCTTACTCGACAAGTATGCAATTTTATCGGCAGAGATATTATGTTTTACGTATAATTTAAGATTTTGTTTCATTTCCTTTTTAGCCAAATAACAGTCTTTGTCAAACCATGGCTTAGATTTAATGTTTTTTGTTTTTGCCTCCATCCGCGTCCCCGAGCGTAACATTGCTGTTTGAATTAAACCAGTAAAATCATCAGCCTGGATATCAATTGTGGAGTCAGCTGGATGTTCGAGAGTTAATTCTTTTAAAGTTTCAATATATGTTGGATTTTATCTACTGACCAGGAAAATTTAATCTTAGCACTAGGCTCCATGTAACAATTTTCAGTTTTATTATTTGGGCCGATAAACTTTAATATTATTGGTAAGTGATCCGAATATGGTATACAACCAATTTCAAAATCTGCTATGTGTTCAAGCACCGCAGGTGAGACAATCGCCAGATCTATCACAGAAGAGCCTCTTCCTGGAGATGAATGTAAATTTACCACTTTTATCATTAATGGATCTACCATTATTATGGTTAAATAATTTTTGTCAAGAAAGTCAATAAGTATTTCCGCTTTGGCAGATTTAGTTAGATCACAGGAATTTCGGGTAGTTGAAATAAGGTTTGAAGTATCTATCAAATTATGGTAACCCCCCAGATTGCCAATACGGACATTGGGTCGCCGACCAGTATTATTTCAAGCCCGTTATATATCTTATTTTCCATCGATTTAAATAGTCGTCCAAGGTTTGTAGCATGTGTATCGTTTGGGGGTAGATATACGAATATTACACAGATCGCTGGTGAGTCATTGTCTAAATTTGGATTGAGTGTGACTGCAATCCAAGAGGTTTCAATTTCAACATTGTCAATTTGGGGCTGTAGTTTTTTATTTATGCCAAGAATTATACCTCCAGAGCTTCTCCCTTTATCTGTTGACTTTACAGCAGGTGATTGATACATTCCGAAGTTCGCCAGGTTCAAGTCGATAGAAAATGGCCATACAAATAAACCAAACGACATGTATCTCTGTTTAAATAACTATATCTCTCTCTCTCAACCTCGCCATGATGTTTTAGTGGCAGTATGAAACGTTGCCCCTACAAGCCTAGGTTGGTGTTACTTTTTTATTGTTTCTCTACAATCCACATTGGCTCTACAAAGCTTTATAATTTCAATGGAAGAATTATTTATTTTTTATTTCATCTCAGTTTACAGGTGTTACATTCGAGCACAGCTTGTTAGTCGCCTTGTCCTGGCTATTTACACATGGCGAGCTGTTGGAGTAGAAGTGGCCCCCCCCCCAGACCTTGCAGAAACACAGGTCTTGGGTGATGAGCTCCTAATTAAGCGTCAGGGCCGGGTCATCAGAAACGGGATTGATATCTCCTTTATTTTGAAGAATATCTTGTATAGTTGGATTCGATGAATTTTTAAGTTAAAGGTATGATTTCTTAACGGAAATTTGGTACATACAGTAAAACCCCTCTATAGTGAACCCCATTGGGACGGGACTTTTGGTTCACTATAGCCACGGTTTGGGTATTTAAATTTTTTTTGAGGATATAATTAAAGGGCATGCGCAAAAAAAAAAAAAAGGCTACCTCTTAATATTGGCTGCTTTTTTCCCCCCTAAAAATTAACCTATTTCTATATATTAAAGCTGTATATTAAAATAAAAACAAAATCATGTGAAAATATTGCCTTTTTGATCAGTTCCTCTGATAATTTAATTAGTATAAATGCAACCTGCCCCCCATATGTCAAAAAAATCCAAGAAAAGTATACCTTATATATAAAAATTAAATAAAAACTTTATTAATAATATTTTAAAAGGTATAAAAATATATTTTATATAAATAAATATTATATTACAATATAGGATACAAAGGCTTACTTGAAGAAGTCTGTTATTTTTTTCTGCTTTAACATATTCCTCAAAAATTTGGTTTCATATCTAGCAAAGAAATCTTCATTTTTTTTAAATGAAGCCTAGCTTGTACTAACCACGTATACAAGGCTTCTAAAAGTGGATAATGACACTGACGATAGCGGCAATAGTTGGGATTGATTCCTCTTTGTAGCATTTTTTTTATAGTCTTCTTTTTTGCCCCATATCGTAGAAATGCTACTTTTGCTCATTTTCATTTTCTTCCGAAGTTCCGCTTGCGATGTACCATTCTCAATAGCTTTTATGATGGTTAATTTCTTTTCAAGTGATATCTTGGTACGAGCGACTTTTTCTTTGGCACTTCCATTATCTTTTAAAACTGGTTTTAATAATTTAAATCATGTTTTAAGGAATTTTCCTAATGTAGAGTTAAGAAATTTAGTTTTCAATAAGGCATGAAAAATTTAAAAAAGTGCGCAGTATAAAAATGGAAAGTGAATAAAAACACCCAATGTCGCTAAATTCTTTGTTTTGAATTGTGATCTGTGAGCTAGAGCTCACACAAAATTTTAATTAGTTTCGAAAATTATAAATTTGGAATTTTAGAATTAAAATTAAAAGTTTGTTATAAGCTGGTATTTTTGATAGAATTTAATATTTTGGGACCAAAATTGGGTTCGTTATAGCGATAGTTCGCTAGTTTGAAAAGTGAAAAGTTCATTATAACGATGGTAATTTTAATGGAATGGAATTGGGATTTTCGATGGGTTCGTTATAAGGGAAGGTTCGTTATATCCATGGTTCGTCTTTGGGGGTCGGTGGAAGGCTGGTTAAACCATTTGGTTTTCGACCACTAGGACCCGGGTTCGAACCCGCATTGGACACTTTTTTCTGTTTAAAGAAAAAAAAAAATGCTCCAATGGCCCCCGATTCTTGCAAAAGTCCAACCCCACCAGCGAGTGCAAGTAACCAAACGGGGCTCTGGCATTAGTAAGTGCAAAGTCGAACTGCTTTTCACATGTGTAGACATGTGGTGCACTTACAGTAAAAGCAGTCGCTAACTACCCACCATGATTATCATGGCCTGTACCACGTGTACTAGGGATAAGCAAAAAAAAAAATGGTTCGTCTTAGCAGGGTTTTACTGTATCTTCTAGATCGGGTTGGGGAATTCTTTATAACAAAATATACCTATAGTGAAACCCCGCTAATACGAACACTGGATATAACCAACCTTCCCTTATAACGAACCTAAGGCGATTCCCAATTCCATTCAATTGAAAATACTATCGTTATAACGAACTTTGCGATTTTTAAAATAACTAACTACCCCTATAACGAACCTATTTTCGGTCCCAAAATAATAAAATCAATTTAAAATACTATGATTATAACAAATTTAAAAGTTGTAATTTAAAAAAAATTAAAACAACAAAATTTTGAGATTGTTTCAGCTCACAGATCACGATTTCAAAACAATAAATTTAGCGACATTGTTTGTTTTCATTTACATTCACTTTTGCTGTATGTTGTATAAATATTTACACATTATACTTTTTATTAAATAGAATATCTTTGCAACTATCAAATTTGAAATAGAAAAAATGCAAATGGCTTCCAAAATGAAGAAAACAAAGGCTTTCTAAAATCAAAAATGTTATTACTAAAGGAAAAAAAAAAGGCCATTTCAAAACTTTTCAAAGTGAAACAACACAGGCAAAATTTCAGAACATGTTAAAATAAGAAAATATAACTTTTCTATTATAAGAGATAAGATAGAAGGCTACTAAAAATTGTTACAAAGAGGAATCAACCTCAACTTTTGCCGCGATTGTACATGTTAGGGTAATAAACGGGCCCATGATGAAACAAAAATTATTTTTAATGCCATGAACTATCGTGTTTTGCATGACAGGTTCAAAATAAAATTAAATCTAGACCTCAGAAGAATATGTGGAAACTTGAAATGGAATAAAAAATATTTGTTACTTTATTTAAAAGGGGCAATGCTTGAAAAGTGCTTTGAAGCAACATGGTATTAGAGCCATTTTTCCAAGTAAACATTGTATTATATAATAAAAGAAAATAAGACCAAATCCAAATAATTTATTAGTATGTGACAATGTTGTTGCTGAAACATCACACACTAATAAATTATTTGGATTAGGTCTTATTTTCTTTTATTATAGTCTATAATCCAAATTGTACTTTATCATTGTATTATATAATGTGATGAAGATGTTTTTAAATCATTTCATATCTTTGAATATATATTTAATAAAACTTTGCCTAGGATTTGTCTTGATTTTAAATTAGACATAGAGGTACATGTATGTTAATGATAAGAAGAACCTATCATCTAATGATTTCTATTATTATTCAGTATTAATGTAAGGAAATTGGTCAATTAAGGGAATTGAAACAAAGTGACTACTATTAGCCTCTTCCTGTGTGTATTGCTATCCTTTAATTATACGGTCTAACTGGCTATAGTTAACCAAAAGTTCTGTCCGATTGGGGTTCACTATAGAGGGGTTTTACTGTATATATTTTTGTGCTACTTTCTAATCTTTTAAAATAAGATACTAGATGAATGTCAATTACAGAGATTTCTCCAGATGCATTACCATAGTATATATAGAATTGGGTTGGTTTTTTTTTTATTTTTTTTTTATCAAATTTCAAAATACAAATTGAATTTGGAGAGTTGATAAGAGATTGATTAGAAACACAAGGTAATAAGACCAAATCCAAAAAAATAATTAGTATATAATAAATAGATTCAGTACTTTTGTCTAGAAATAACACTGTTACCGAAACATCACACACTATTTGTCTAAATGGTTTTGGTCTTATTACTTTGAATTTGGAGTTATAAATGATGATTATATTCGAAACAATTATTGAATAATGATAATTGATGATAATATTGAAATATCAATGTCAAAAATATATAAATCAAGTATTTCTATCATTATTAACTTAGAGCACCCCATCTATCGCTGGAAATTATTAATATATTTTTAACGCCACTTCTAAAATATATATAATTAAATTAATTTCTACCCTCCTAATCCTGCGATGAATAACTATTAAAAGAGGGAGGGCAAGTGGTGAACCCTCCCATCATTTAAATCTCCAGACCACTTCACTATTGAATTGGACTGAATTTCTTATCAACTCTGCACTTGACTACAGTATATTGGTGTTTTATAATATGTAATGGAGTTTGTAAAATTATCACACTACAGATCATTTAATAGCTAGTTCAAAACTTTACAAACTCTCTATTTCATAAAGAGAGAGTATATACAGCAAACCCCAATGGAACCTGTGTAGTTGTTGTTTCTTTATCCCCTTGTGTTCATGCTCCTTCGTGTAATCTTTACACAAGGGGATAAGCAACAACAACAACAACATGCTCCTCGAGTTATTTTATGATAAGCAGCAGCCTCTCCCAAAGGTCTTGTTTAGTGCAGACTGAAACTGTGGTTCACTATAGCCATGGTTCGTTATAGCCATAGTTTACTGTATTGTAAAATAAAAATGGAGATTATTTCAGGTTTGTTATAGGGGTAGGTTTGCTATGTACCCAGTTCATTTTAGCAGGATTTTACTGTATATATATACAGTAGAACCTCCATGAGAGGAGACTCAAGCTAGAGGACACCTCTCTATAAAAGACAGTTTTCATCACCAAAAATACCATTTTTACTATTTAGCAACTCTCCTGCAAGAAGACACCTATCCCAGGAGGATTTGGCTCTGCAAATAGGTGTCCTTTACAGATAAAATGTAGAGTCCGAGTGTGTTACCTTGAAATAGATCTTGAAGAGGTGGTTGACCAGAGTAAGCATGCCCCATCTCTTGGAGCACTCCGGGGCAGAACGGCTGCAGCAGCAGACAGGTTGAGGTGAAACACCCGAGGCCCATTCTACTCACTTGTCTGAGGCACAAACTCTGAAAACTCCCATGATGCACTCAGCTGCTTTTTCCATCGTTTCTCCAGGCTTTCCATCGGACCTCTTGGTATTTTGTTCATTGGCCTGCAACCTATGCAATAAATATATCTGTGGGAAAATAATTTTAAAAAGTGGTTAAATACTGTAGATTAAGATAGAATAAGATCAATATGCAAGCTTTAAGATAAATTTCTAAGTAAATCTCTAAAAAAAAAAAATAGTACTACCTTTCTTATCAAAATAAACACAAAAATACACATGATGACATTCATGCTGTGACCCTATCGAATAATCACAGCAAAAAATGCATTGCTGTGGCCCACAGCTGCAGTACATTTGCACCATAACATTTTGGGCAGTAGTGTGCTACATATAGGTGCACTCAGTGGCCAGCAGTTGAAAGTGGTGCAAACACCGGCAGCAAATATTACTTCACCTATGTCATGTGGGTGAGTTAGGCATCGTAGTCACATTAATTAGATAACCTTGGCAGCCACATGTCTTGGGAAAGTATCATTCTATTTAATATCATTTTCTCAATTTTAGAATTTAAATATTTTATTTATTCTTCAATTTTTTTTTACATTCTCTTTAAACAGAGTTATCATATCCTCATATTGAAGCCACGTTGATGTGAGAATGTATTTTCTGTGTATGCTAGTTTATTTCCTCCATGCTAGTTAAATTTCTAGTTCAAAGGCCAACAACCATAAAGGATTTTTTTAAGATATCTTCATGAATTTGTTTTAAAATATTTTTTGGCTTCCTATATAGCTTTCATATAAATCTATTCACTTTATTCCCATTGCCTATCCACTTGAGAAATTTAAAAAGCATTTGTAATGATATGACCATTAATGCAACTTTGTCCCTCAATATATGTTATTCACAGTCTAAATAAATAAATGAAATTTTAAAGAAAGGTCGAATGGTATCAAATCCTTATTATTAATTAATATATTACTGGAGCATTTTTTCTGAAAATAGTATTTTAAAACGTTAATATTTGACTAATATCATCTTAACCAACTTTTAAATGAATACCAAAAATCATTAGGTACTATTTGGATTATAGTTTAGAAACACAAGGTAATAAGACCAAATCCAAATAAATAAAAAGTGTGTGATGTTTGGGTAACAGAGTTGTTAGCATCATCAGACAAACTACTTTGTACTTGTCTAATGTACTTTTGTCTGATGATGATAACAACGCTGTTACCAAAACATCATATACTCTTTATTCATTTGGTCTTATTACCTTGTGTCTCAATACCAGCTTTAACCAAAAATTCTTACTCCTCATGGGTTTGGAGGAAGTTAGAAGATTTCTCTGGAAGACCATTGTTAGAGGAGGATATCATACAATATAAGTTAGAGAATCCTGTGACAATGTGGGCTCTTATTTAGGAGGTCAATTATAGATATATTTTTTAATACTTTTTTTTTTCTAAATTGTAGTCGATAAAAAGGATTTTCACCTATAGATTCTGAGGTGCTTTTTAATAACATATCTCAATCCTTCTTCACAGTGTTTTATACTCATGGGAAAAACTTAAAGAAATAGAAATTTTGATGTCGCCAGTTATCTATTTTTAAAGGAGACAGAAAATTTGTTCACATTTTGTTATCTCGTGTGTCTTCAATAAAGTGTGTATCAAATCTTTCAGTTATTGTCTCAATCCTGATATACATGCTAAAAGGTACAACTTCCTTAAGTTTTGTCCATGAGTGGTAATATTTTTGAAGAGGGATTCTTTAAAATGTGAAACTTTGCCCAAGAAAAAAAAACTTTAGAAAGAAATATACATTTATGATAAGGCACAATTTGGATTATAGATTATAAATACAAGGAAATAAGACCAAATCCAAATAAATAAATAGTATGTAACGTTTCGGTAACAACGCTATTGCCAAAATATAACATACTATTTATTTATTTGGATTTGGTCTTATTACCTTGTGATATTTAAATTGCTTCATACACATTTGTGGCCAAAGATGTTCAATCATTAGGAGATGTGTTACTTACACTGTAGGACAGCAGCCGGAGGTCCAGGACAATCCTGGACATAATATCCAAGGCCCAATTTTCATCCTTTTGCTGGCTGAAAACTTTGCAGAAATTTCTTGATAAACAAGTTTAGGATTTGAAAAAAAAAAAAGTGAGAATCACATTACAAGTAATCGTCAGAAGATCGATAAAAGTTATAAAAAAACAACAACACAAAGGTGAATATAGTTTCAATATACACAGAATATTTTCATGTAATTCTACTGTCCAAAAACCATAACTAAAATTCTGCACTACAATATCACATATAATAAGCAGAATCATTCATTACACTATTAGAGCTTTGAAAAGAGGTCTGGTGGTTTAAATTGGCAGCTGGGAGGGTTCACCACTGATGAGCCAAGCCCTCCCAGTGTTGTTTCATTATGCAGTAAAGACAGTAGAAAGTTTATTTTATTTTAAAAAGGTGTTTAATAGTTCTCTTACATACATAAAATAGTAGAGCTATGTCATAAAAGTTATTTATTCTTTTGTTGGTTAATTTTCAGTAAATATAAGGATCATAAATATTGTCACCTAGAAAAATGGGGCAAGAAACAAGAATGACAGGGCAATTAAATTGGAACAAAACAATTATTTTCATAAGAGAGAGGCGACAAGAGCAAATTGCTGAGTAACAGAGAAAATATCAAAGTTGATTATTCTGTGAATAAAATAATGAATATTCTACTACAAGATTGGCAAAAGCATTTGCTGGTTGGGAGTCTGTACCATCAACCATTCTTAAATTTCTTTATTTCCCTAATGTTTCCTCATCTTCCTCAGGGGAAATGTTTCCTCTTGATTTCTGTTGAGAAACATCAGGGAATTTAAGATGTTAATTAGACCTATTGTTAAAGGTTTGGTGTGCTGACTGATGAAAGGATACTGTACTAGTGTGGAATGGTGTTGGTAGGCTTGAACAAAGTCATGGTTCACGTAGAACTTAACACATCTGAAAAAAAACACAAAACAGGATTGTAGTCAAAACAAGGTAATAAGACCAAATCCAAATAAATAAATAGTGTGTGACGTTTCGGTAACAGCGTTGTTACCATCTTCAGACTCCAGACTTTTCCAAATTGTGCCTTATCAGGATTGTAGTTAGATTTATATGAGTGAGGCAAGTGTTTTACATTTATAATTGAGTGAGAAAGAAGACATGTTGAGACATCCAGATTTCTTGTTGGGTGAGGGAGTACATCTCTGCGGATGTGGAGAGAACTCCCATTATATAGTGTATTCTCCGTGGAGATAATACTCATTATAATGAATCAATTGAAACTTTCAGAGCTTCAATTTTTTAAACTCCTCCATTGCTGGGTCCAAGCCCAGAGGGAGCAGTAACATACAAGCTCAGTAAAATCCTGGGTTCAGGTGGCCCTACTTATAGTACTCTGTAAGGGTTTCCTGATCCAGGAACACAGGATCTGTGTTTGGAGTGGCTACTAATGGCATCTGTTCCTCGTGTCTGAGGCAGCCATTTTATATTGGAGCTAAGTCAGTGATCCCAGTCTTAATGACAAAAGCAGACACATTCTCTCAGTCAATTTTTAAAATTATTATCCTATTGTAATATTAATTATAGAGGGTCATGGAAACAGAATCATGGATTAAGTTTGCAATCTTGGTAGGGTTGGAATATATGAAGGTTGTCAACACCATTGAAAATATGCACAGCCATGACAAATTTATATAAGTGAGAAGAGATAAGCAAGAAGAGAGAGAGAGAGAGATGGTTAAACATACTTTAATGTTCATATAAAATTATATATAGTTAAATGCAGAAAAAAAAAGAAGGTCTTTTCAGCCAGTGATGTCTTCCTCCATTGGGAGTTGTTTTTCCTGGTCGACGAGCTCGGCCCAGTTGGTAGAAGGTTTGCCTGTTCCAGGCCCAGGTTGCTCTGTTTCCCCAACAAATGCCGCAGTGGCCTGAGGGGCGCTGATAACATCAGCAAGTCCAGATGCAATTAGCTTTCAGCCAAGGCCATTGTAGAGTCGAGGAGTGGGGAATTCCATAAAAATCTAAAATTTTTCTTCTCTTCGGAGACGGTTAAAATGCCAGCAAAGTTTGGGGCAGGAGCACGCGCCCGTGCATCCTCGCAGCTCAAGAGAGAGAGAGAAGGGTAGTTCTAAAAAAAATAAACACAAGGTAATAAGACCAAATTCAAATAAATAAATAGTGTGTGACGTTTCGGTAACAGTGTTGTTACCATCTTCAGACAAAAGTACTGAAAGCGTCTGAAGATACATAACACTGTTACCGAAACGTCACACACTATTTATTTATTTGGATGCGATCTTATTACCTTGTGTTTATAATTTATAATCCAAATTGTGCCTTATCATTCTAAAAAAAATGTTGGTCATTAGAAAGTTCAAAGTTTCTGTCTCCCCAAACAATCAAACTTAAAGCCATATTTGAGAATTGCTTTTAAGTATATTATAAAATACTTTTAAACTATTGAGAAAGAGATAGCAAATAAATTCATTACACAGGCAAAGTTTATTTTAAATTCTTTAACTATAAAATTATTTCAAAATAATTTTCTATTAGGGACCAAAAATGAATCAGCTACATGCCAAAGAACCATTTTATATTATAGAGTGAGAGCATGTTAATATCTCACATATACATAGTCTAGCCATAAATTCTGTTACAAACAATTTGATAAATTAAATGATTAAGAACAAAAACTAATTGAATATAAATACATATTTTATTAGCCAATAAGACATAGATTTTAAATATCCATTCAAAATGTCCTCCCTTATTTTTGACACAGGATCTCAAACGTTCGGGCCACTGATCTATGGCGGCACGTACCTTTTCTAAGGGTATTTCTTCCATTGCGCGCTCTCACCCATGCTGATTTCAATTGATCCAAATTATGATATCTTTTAAAGCACACCTTCTCCTCTAAATATGCCCACAAATTGTAATCAAGGGGGTTTAAATCAGGGCTTCCAGAGGGCCATTCATTGGCCTTTATGAACTCCGGAACATTCGTTCTCCAACCATTGTTGAGTTGACTTAGCTTTTGTGAGCAGGAGCTGAATCTTGTTGAAATATCCTATGTTCTCCATTAGACAGACATTTTTGTATTCAGAGGCTTTACTATTTGTTCCAAAATATCTTCTTGATAATTTTTAGCTGTAGTTTTTACCCCTTTGGCACAGAAGTGGAGATCTGTTACACCTTGGTAGCTAACTCCCCACCAAACCATGACAGAAGAAGGATGGTGACTTTTTTCAAGTCTTCTGACTTCAAAGACACTTCTAGAGAGCTACGAGCATATATCCTATCATTCTGACGATTAATCTTTTCCTCGACAGTGAAAATTTTCTCGTCTGTGAAAAGGATTCTCTCATGCCATCGACCATCATGCCACGCCAACAACATTTTTGATCTAACCCTTCTAATATATCTAAGAGCAGGGGCTATCAAATGACCTGTGCGTCGTTTGAAAGCTCTCAGTCCAAGGTCTTCGTTGATTATCTTGGAAACGGTTCTTGGAGCTAAATTCATCTTCTTTGCTAAGATCTTTTGTTTGCGGCATGGATTTCGACGAATTCTTTCGCGAATGGCTTTTATAGCTGCTTGAATTCGTTGCACGTGCGATCGACCAGATCTTTCAAGGTCATTAATAGCGCCAGCCTTGTTGAACCTTTCAATGGTTCGATAAACAAATTGACGCGTAATATTCAAATTTTGTAAAAGTTTAAAAATGGAAGAAGGACTTTGACCTACCTTGTGTAAGGCTATTACAGCTAATATATTCTGATTTTTTTTTTCTAAACACGTGTGCACAAGATATTCAAATACCAACTACTGTATTTTGAATAATTCACGTGGTCAAATTAAAATTTTTATCACTGATTTGGTTTTGTAACAATTTTTATGGCTAGACTAAGTAGATGTGTGGGGGGAATGCCCTTGTAGTAAATTTCATTAATCAGTGCAGTGATAGAACAGATTCAACACAACTATAATTCAACATGGGACCTGGTGGAGATGTGTAATAAACTGCTAAAGAGCCACAACCTGGGATTGAATCACACATTGGACACTTTTCTGAAAAAAAAAATTGCCTCAATGGCTCTGATTCATGCAAAAGTCCAACCCCACCAGTGAGTGCAAATAACCAAATAGGGCTCTGGCATACTTGTAATTGCAAAAGTCGAACTGATTTCTATGTGTATAGACATGTGGAGCACTTACAGTAAAAGAAGTTGCTAACTACCCACCATCATGGCCAGTAGAGCGTGTTGTTGGGATAAATAAAAAATATATATTAAAAAAAAGGATAATTTTAAACATCTAGTTTAATTCAATGGGAAGCACCTTTCCTTTTGGGGGTTGAATTAAAGAGTCTTGACTGTACAACATGCTAAACCAATCTTTGTCCAACAAAGCAGGTGTGCTTACGCAAGGTGTTCAATAACAATGTCATCCCAGGGTGGGCCGATGATCTTGCGGACTGAAGACTCAGGGTGAGGGTAGTTGAGGAGGTTGGGGCTCATGATGTGGCCGTCTCCCAGCGAGAGCAGGACCTGTGCCGCCATGTGTCAGAGCTGTACCTCAGGTCATGGTGGGCGGGAACTTACGCCAGTGTTGTAGCCATCCTGCTCTTGGATGGCTTGCTCCAGCTTGGTGGCAACACATTGACCAGGGGTTAAAATAATACAAAACCAAACATTGATCAAATACAGCATAACTTAACACAAAGCAATAACACGCCATCTATATATATAAAATTAAAGTATTCAAGCAAAATCTTTCTATTAAATACAGGGTCCATTATGAAAGTAATGAGCATAATGTTATTGTGACGCGACGATAGATGGCAGCACGGTAAAACCGTGGGAAATGTGGTGGAGGGAAATTGCCCTTTCAATCCATCCGGTCGTCAGTTGAGTACGAGCAGTGTGAGGGGAGATACATGCCTCCGCTTGAAGTGTGTTTTCAACTTTTGTAACATAGCGCGATGGAGCGTTCGCTTGAACAACGATACGCCATAAAGTTTTGCGTGAAGCTTGGAAAAAATGCAACCGAAACATTCCAGATGCTGCAAAAAAGCCTTCAAGGACGATTGTATTTCAAGCTCACAGTCTGGGAAGTGGCACAAGGCGTTCAAGGAGGGCCGGGAGGAGGTCGCCGACGAACCCCGTTCAGGACGCCCAACAACGGCCAGAACTGACGAGAACCTGGATCGTGTGCTCGAAGTTTTGCGTACCGACCGTCGATTAAGCATCCAGCAAATTGCTGACACATTACACATGTCCACATTTGTGGTACATGGGATAGTGACCGAGGATCTGCAAATGCGTAAGGTCTGTGCGAAGCTTGTGCCGAAAGTGTTGACGCAAGACCAGAAAGAACTTCGAGTTTTGCGCTGTCAAGAATTGTTGGATTCAAAATGAACCAGACTTTCTGAACTCTGTAGTAACCGGAAACGAATCCTGGATGTTTAAATACGACCCAGAGTCGAAAAGGCAGAGCTTTGCATGGCACACAAAATCATCCCTACGCCCCAAGAAAGTGCGAATGAGCAAGTCGCGCATCAAAACTATTATCATTGTCTTCTTTGACATTCGAGGAATAGTCATTGTGAGTTTGTCCCGCAGGGACAAACTGTACACTCGGCCTTTTACCTGGAGGTGCTCAGGAGATTGAAACGCCGGATCGCAAGCGTGAGGACTGACATTGAAGACACGGTCAAGCTCCACCATGACAATGCCACCAGCCACACAGCCTTCATCATTACCAACTTCCTAGCCCGGAGCAACACCCCGGTGATCCCTCATCCCCCTTACAGTCTCGACTTAGCTCCATGTGACTTCTTTTTGTTTCCGCGACTCAAGAGAGAGATGAAAGGAAAACATTGGGAAACCGTGGAAAACATCCAACACCATGTTACAACGTTCCTGAGAAGCATTCTTGTCGAGGAGTTTCAGGGTGCCTTTCAGGTGTGGCAAATGCGTCTCCACAAGTGTATTGATGCAGGAGGAATGTATTTTGAAGAATATTGAACATTTGCACAAATTACGATCAATAAATGTATTTTGCCAGTAAATGCTCATTTCTTTCATAATGGACCCTGTACAATACGAACTTTTACTGTGCGTACTGCAATGAAAAAATATATTGGGAGGGCTTGGCTAATCAGTGGTGAACCCCTCAGCGGCTTCGCCAATTTAATCTACCAGACCGCTTCTTAGAGCTCTAATACTGTATTGGACGATTCTGCTTATATACGCAGCACTGAAGGGTAGAATCTCAGAAATGGTTTTCAAGAAAACTATGGACATAAGCTTATAGGACAGTAGAATTACATATGAATATTTGCATCGAGCAATGCTTAATTCAACTGACCAAAATTCAAACCCCATCTATAATTCAACCCATTTTCAAATCCCACACAGCCTAAGTTACATGCTTTAATTTAACAAACTATAATTCAACACCCACTTTAAATCCAAAAGCAAACACCTTTCCCTTGGGGTGTTGAATTAAAGAAGTTTGACTGTATATATACACTCATGGTAAAAACTTAAGGAAGTGGAAATTCTTTGATGTTGCCAGTCATCTATTTATTTTACATTTGGTTATCTCTAGTGTCTTCAATAAAGGTTACTATGTATCAAATATCTTTCAGAATTATTGTTTGAATCCGATTTACATGTTTCATGCTAAAGGTACAACTTCCTTAATTTTTGCCCATGAGTGTATATACAGTATAACCCCTTAAAAGAAAATAAAACCTAATCCAAATAAATTAATAGTGTGCGACATTTCGGTAACAGCCGGATTTGGATTAGGTCTTATTTTCTTGCAACTATAATCTATAATCCAAATTGTGCTTTATCAACAGTATAACCCCTTTAATTCAACCAACTTTAATTCAACATTTACTCCGAATTCAACAGCTTTTGAATCCCATTAAGTACTTTAGACAATTGTATTGAGCTACATCAAAATAAAATCCTACACACACAGAGTAAGGAGATGTTGAGAAAGAAACTATCCACATGACTATTTACAATTTAATACTTTGGAGAAGGCTTCTCCAATGTCAGAGAGTCCTCCTAGGATCGCGCCTGCTCACTTTTGGTTTCTGTTAGTTTAAGTTTCACTTTGCAGTGCCGTTGCGCAATGTCGTGAGTGTTATTATTTTTTTTTTTTTTACGCGGGAATTTAGGCATCGTGCGCTGATTAATAATATTATTTTCTTTTAATTTTCAGCATTAAAATATTTTAGTTATTTTAAAATTTACAAATAATTTCCTTTTAAATAAATAAATCTTCAAAAAATATGTAGCCCCAATGATTTTGATAACATTTTATTTCAATATTCGATTTCCATCTACTTATATATTTGCCTTATTCTGTCTGTCTGAAGCTCACGGATGGGATTTTTCATAACCATCGGTGGTTCAGTGGTAGAATGTTCGCCTGCCACGCGGGCGGCCCGGGTTCGATTCCCGGCCGATGCATTTTTTTTTTTTTTTACAATTTTTAAAACTCATTTATATATTATACAAGAATGACATCCACGGCGCCAATTTATAATTGTAACGAATAGTATTTGAACAAAAGCATTTAATCGGGTAAAACCTGGGCGTTGCCCGGGTCATTCGTATATAATAATTGTATAAACGAATGCAAGACAAAATCACCGCGAATGTTTCTTTTTTTTAAGGCAATTTCTTTTAAGGCAATTATCGTTATTTATCGTTAATTTTTGTTTTGATTTTATTGAAAAAAAAAAACGATATGGTGCCTTTAAAAAATGATCTTTATTACTATGCAGTTTTCTATTTAGTCAATATACCTAAGTTCATGTTGCAAATGTAATTATCTCTATTGATTTAGTAGGTGAAATGCAAAAAAAAAAATCTACATGATGAAATCTTTATGAAAATTCACATTTTTATTTTTATATTTTCAAGACACACACAGTTTGGGGCGGGACGTTTCACAAGAGAGACATCCACGGCGCCAATTTATAATTGTAACGAATAGTATTTTAATTAAAACATTTTAAAAACACACAGTTTGGAACGGGTCGTTTCACAAGAGTGACATCCATGGCGCCAATTTATAATTGTAACGAATAGTATTTGAATTAAAACGTTTTTAAAATATATACGCACTCGGGTAAAACCCGGGCGTTGCCCGGGCCATTCGTCTAGTGTTATTATAAAAGATTTAAACACAAAATCAATAACACCTGCAGCAGCAGTGGATGCTTTTAATACAATAAAAGCTCTTTGTTATTTAAAACACATTCCAGAGACATGCATGTTTTTTTTTAAATGACCATCTGGAATTCATCCTGAATAGGATTTCAGTGCAAAAACAGACATCTATAAAGGAATTTTTAAAAAGATCTTCATGATTATTTTTAAATATATATTTTTAATTTTCTTTTTATTTTCCATATTTATTTCCTTTCAACTGCTATATTCTTCATTAGAATAAAATATTTGTAATTATGTATTTATGTTTCAAAAATATGTATTATTGCCATTTTGTCCCTGATACTAGAATTTTATCATGAAAATAAAAAATAAATATAAAAAATCATATACAATGGTTTCAATTAATATCATTAATCTATATTACAAAGCAATTTTTTAAAAATATTATTTTAGTGAGTTAGATGATTAGCTAATCATCTAACCTTAATTCAACACTTCCTTTAATTCAACCGAAAGCTCTGATCCCTTGGGGTGTTGAATTAAAGATGTTCGACTGTATATGCAGTAGAACTACCTCCCTGTAAAGGACATCTGATTGCAGAGCCAAAGTGTCCTTCAGGGAGAGGTGCCCTCTAACCAAAGAGTTGCAAAAAGGTAAAAATTATAATTTTGCAAATGAAAACTGTCCTTTATAGAGAGGTGTCCTCTAGTGTGAGTGTCCTCTCAAGGAAATTCTACTGTATATAAATATATGTATCAAATTTTAAGTAATTAAAATAAAAATTATTTTTAATATTCAAATATATAATAAAAATATAATATACTTAAATTGGACAGTTACAGGATTTTAAAAAAATTAGTATCATGTGATAGATAATCCCTGGTGTGACACAATTTATTTATTATCATTTACAAAGCACGCGATATCTGTCTTGGATATTTGCATGCATAAACAAGTTTGGGAGCTTATTTACAGTAATTATTAATATGATTTTAGTTATTATAATAGAAATTATTAACATATTTGTCAGTTTGTTAACGATTTAATTACCCTATAATGAATGCTGGCTGGCTTATTGGAGCAATCTGGGCAGTGAAATGTTGTTTTTTTTTTTTTTTTGCAAGTACCTTTTCCCCCGTCTTTACATTTACTAGGAAGACATACAACTCAATTAGGTTTGGATTTTTTATCTTCAGATTGATCAAGGAAGTGTCTCTCTTCTAAGTGAAGCTCAGTTTGAACCAGCAAGCCTTTTTTTTGCTTGCTTGTGGAAGGTTTGCTTTTATAATCTTTTAAAACTCCATTAAGGACTTCTGGTCTAAATTCTTTTTAACTAAAAAAAAAAAAGAGGGAAAATGTTACCAGTATTTCACAAGCCAACCACCCAGCCAGTGAACTAACTAAACAAACAAAGATCAAATTTCCCATGCTGGGCTGTCAGAAATTAGTCAGCAGTTTAAAATTTAATTGGGTGACTAGCGTAGACTTTGCAGCACTGAAAGGATTTAATTTTTATTATCCCTAGTACATGTGGTACAGGCCATGATAATCATGGTGGGTAGAAGTAGGCAACTGTTTTTACTCTAAGTGTACCACATGTCTATACATGAGGAAAGCAGTTTGATTTTGCATTTACAAATGTGCCAGAGCCCCATTTGGTTACTTGCACTCACAGGTGTGGTTGGACTTTTGCAAGAACGGGGGCCATTGGAGCATTTTTTTTTTTTTAAATCCTAACCAATGGTTTAGCCCATCCTTCCACCGACCCCCACTGAAAGCATTTAATTTTTATAGCACATGGATTAAAGTCGCTCCCCGACCCTACAGGCTAAATCTTCGAGGCGACTATTGTAGCTTTCCACACCCAAAGGGTTCAAGGAAAAATATTTTTTAAACAAAGTATTTAACCTTTTCTTTGTCTAAATTTACTCAGCTTCTTCACATTTGATTTATTCACTTAAGACTTTATTTATTCACTTGTTCAAAAATGTACTAAAGCAATTTTATCCTTCACTGAAAGTTAATCATGAAACATTCTAGAAAAAAAATAAAGTTTCAAAATGACATCAATTCATATTATTAATTAAAACATGTATTACACAAGAGTATATTACAAAAATATTATATATTCCTAAAAATATTATATAATTATACACCTATCCCCCGATTTACACGGTACTTTTTTTACCCGTTTTCGCTTTTACACAGTTTTCCAAATAAGTTTTTTTTTTTTGTTTTTATCGCACTATACTAAATGCTACTGTGATTGAACACATGCGCTGTGTACACATCTCACGAGGAATCCCGAGCTTATGTGCTGACTACATATTTTAACCTGTCAATGCATTTTAATTTTATTTCTGTGTACACCTATATCCCCCGATTTACACGTTTTTCTCAGGAACGTATCTACTGTGTAAATCGGGGGATAGGTGTATATTTGGTTATCTTAGAGCGAGAGAGAAAAATGTCCATTAGCAGCGAATGTTGCAATGAAGAGATCTAACCAACTTACTTTAATTCAATGGTAAGCTCTGATCACTTGTAATATTGAAATAAAGAGGTTTGACTAGGTACTTTTTGTAAAATTCAACTGATTTCATAACTCCTCTCGTGAGATGTTATAAAAATGAAGGTGAGGGCCATACACCTAAACCATGGTAGTATACAGGTGGTGTGACAAAACTGATGTTGTCCTTCTTTATAACCACCTTGTACTAAGGTGGTCGACATTGTTTTTATGCATAGTTAAAGGCGCTTCTTTTGGTACCATCCTCCCAAAACCTTATACAGTAAAACCCCTCTATAGTGAACCCCAATGGGACAGAGCTTTTGGTTCACTATAGCCACGGTTTGGCTTTTTTTTTTTTTTACTTTTCAAAATTTTTAGATTATTTAATTGAAGGACAGCCATACATACACACTGGAAGAGGCTGCCTCTTAATAGTGGTCCCTTTGTTTTAATTCCCTTAATTGACCAATTTCCTTACAAAAAAATTATTTAAAAAAAAATCATTATCCTTCAAAGAAATCTTTTATGGCTGTTTACTTTTAGGCTAGAACCTTACATAGTGTGTATTCTAGCTGATCAAAAGACATGCATGTCTTTCCTCTTCTGTATGTTATTTCAAATAGCTGAACATCACTCTCTAAGACACATCATTGTTTACGTTGGTAACTAGTGGCCGCCTAAGTTAGGCCTAAATCGTCCAGGAGGAAACAAAAATTGTGCATGACATCAGTGTCAATATTTGCAACATATTACACCTCTAAGCAAGTGCCTCGCATGCCAAAGTATTGAATTTTTAGCAATAAATTTGTATTTAAACAAGAATAATGCTGTCAGAATTTGACTTATAAAATCTGTAATATTATCAATGGTGTTGAATTGACATTGGTTATTTGATAGGCTAGAGGTCGGGACATTTAAACATTGAATTATTGCGAGTGTCAAATTATCATGTATTGAATTAACAAGGTTATATGTGTATAAATACTACAACCCCACACACACAAATATTAGCAAAATCAAAAATTAATTCATTAAACTCTTCAAATGAAATTGTTTGATTCTATTGTAATGGCTGTTTTGATGTATGCTGCTCCAATTTGGGCAACAGAGCATAAAGATTTATTGGATCATATACAAGATACATTTATTCGTAGGTTCTTGAATTTGCCTAGATATACACCAGGATACATACTAAGACCAGAAACAGGCCGTGTCTCATTAATAATAACAGCTCCAGAAATTGACCTTGAAATACTGGCTGAGGGTGCTGAGTATGGATAAAAATAGATTGCCTCGAATATGTTTAAATACGAGGTGTGTTCAAAAAGTATCGCAAATTTAGAATTTTTGCGGGTTACGTATACTCGAATTTTGATCTTTTTGTGGCTTTATGTTGGTACTCATGTCTCTCACTTATGCCGACAAGCTCGGCCATTTTGAATGTTCACTTAATTGTTGACAGCTGCTTTGCTTGCAGGTGTTTTGGATCGTCTTCGATTTTTACCTATTAAAAAAAATAGATCAAAGAACCTGTATCAAATTTTGTGTGAAAAACGAAATTAAGTGCGCGGATGCATTCCGAATGTTGGCTGTGGCAAACGGAGAAGCTACCTTGGACCGAAGCAACGTTTATCGGTGGTACAAAATGTTCTTAGAAGGCCGAGAAGAGGTGAACGACGAAGAGCGTGCCGGACGCCCGAGCACTTCAACAACAGATGAAAAAATTAATGAAGTGGAGAAAATGATATTGGCCAATCGTCGAATCACCCTTAGAGAAGTTGCTGAGGACCTAAACATATTGATTGGCTCGTGCCATTCGATTTTTATCAATGATTTGGGCATGAGACGGGTCGCCGCGAAATTCGTACCAAAATTGCTCAATTGCGACCAAAAACAGCATCGCATGAAACATTGCTAATGAGATGTTGGACTCTGTCCGCGACGACCCAAATTTGCGCAAGAGGGTCATAACTGGTGACGAAAGGTGGGTTTATGGTTATGACGTGGAAACCAAAGCTCAATCCTCTCAATGGAAGCTGCCGCACGAACCAAGACCGAAAAAAACGCGCCAAGTTCGGTCGAATGTGAAAGTTTTGTTGACAGTTTTCTTCGATTGCAGGGGCGTGGTGCATCATGAGTTCTTGCCACAGGGTAGAACGGTCAATAAGGAATATTACCTGCAAGTTATGCGCAATTTGCGCGAAACAATCCGCCAGAAACGCCCGGATTTCTGGAAGAACAAAAATTGGCTTTTGCACCACGATAACGCCCCTGCTCACACATCGTTGCTTGTGCGCAACTTTTTGGCCAAAAACAACACACTAATGATGCCGCAGCCACCGTATTCCCCAGATCTGGCCCCCTGTGACTTTTTCTTGTTCCCTAAACTGAAGAGGCCCATGAAAGGACGACGTTACGCTACGCTTGACGAGATAAAGACGGCATCGAAGGAAGAGCTGAAAAAGATTTTTTTTAAATGATTTTTTGAAGTGCTTCGAAGATTGGAAAAACCGTTGGCACAAGTGTATAATATCTCATGGGGATTACTTTGAAGGGGACAAAATAGGTATTCATGAATAAATAAATAATTTTTTGAAAAAAACACAAAAGTCGCGATACTTTTTGAACACACCTCGTAGAATGAGGCAAATATCCTGTGCTACAGGTGCGCCCATCGGGTTTATAAAACAATTAAGCAATTTACTCAACAATAACGGATCCTCATGGCTTACTTATTGTAATGATCCTGATTCACTAAGGAATGAGATCCCAGGAATATTAAGAACTGCGATAGAGCAAACAATACAAAATTACTTAACAAGAATAACCCAATCAAAGTTATATTCCCACTATAGAGACATATATATGTTTACCACCGAAGAATATTTCTTAAGTGAACTCCCTTTTCCTGTTATCAGATTAATCGCGCAATTTAGAACCCTTTCAATTTTTTCAGAGAAGATTTTAATGAGGGGTCAAGACCTGAAATGCACTTTCTGTGGGATAACAATGGAGTTGTTGAACTACTTATTTGATTGTGCTGCTCTGTCTGAGGAAAGACGAAAACTAAATGATAAAACGGGGCAACTTTGTCCTTCATTTCCGGCACTAATTAATGAAATATCAAAGAATAGGTATATAGCGGTGGCGATATTTGGATTCCACAGGATTATATCCCAGAAAAAGGCCACACAGTGTTCTCCCTATCCCTTGTTAACTGGCGAATCCTGTATAGGGCGAGAGGCCCTAAATAAAGGCTTTGTTGTTGTATATTATATGTGTACTAAAAGAGGCACTTCTCCCTTTAAAAATGAAATGAAATAATGCATTCTTAATCTCAAACTGGTAAATATGCACAAGCTTTGACAAAACTAACCTGTATATCATGGTTTTGAACCATGGCTATTTCAATACAGGAGCAACTTCAATGTCATAATACATTTAGAGGAGAGTTATGAATTCGGCCAAATTATCTGTGAGGTAAGAAACACGCCTGTCATAGTGTGATTCTAACCAACCAATGGTGACATCTGCCAAAGAGAGAACTAGAATTTTATATCACCTGGGGAAGACTCTTCCTTATAATTCCTTTATAATTTATTCATTATTAGTTGTTTAAAACTAAACACTGTAAGGCATCATACTGCCCCTATATTGGCAAAAATGGAAATGGTAATTCCAAAAGAGGATCCTATACTACTATTTAATTCATTTAGTACTTTTGTGTGATGGTAACAACGCTGCAACTGAAGCTTCACGAACATTTCAATAATTTGGACTTGTCTTGTTAAATTTTGTTCTCAACGAACATTTTATTCACTTGTAGCTTAACTTTTGTTTCTAATAAATAATCCAAATTGTACCTTATCACAATTGACACTGTTAAATAAAATTATATTTTATATACCTGTTGTAGATAGTTATTTAAGGAAATGTAAGACATGTTAACATATGTATAAAAAAATATATTTATTATTTTTAATTGTTTTATTATTATTATTTTTTAATTATGAAACAGAAAAGATGCAGCTTTGTTATAAAAATATTTACTTATTTTCTAAAAAAAAAATACCGCTAACAGTGTTTACAATTTAGAAGAAGAAAAAAAAAAACATTCATGCGTTCTGTGCTTTTTATATATAAATTTGTATTATATACGAATTTCTATTGAGAAAAATTCATTATATTTATTTTTTAATTATTAAATTATCCCTTCGCTCATTCAATTGAAAATTTAAAGAATCATTAACTAAAAAGGTGAAATTGTAATAAAAATAAACTATTCTTAGGCAATTAAAGTTTGCCATCACAGAATCAAGGTAACCAAAGATTGAAAAAAATTAAAGGTAAGCTTTTAGCATCTGCATTACATGATCATCTAACCTGCTTCTCTAGCACATAATCCCTCATTCTGAAGCACGAGAAGTGTTTAATCATATCATAATACCCTCAGTTCTTTATTTAATTCTTTTATGAATTTAAATTGTTTTGTTTGTTTGTGTGTGTGTGTGTGTGTGTGTGTGTGTGTGTATGACAATTGACAATTAAACAATATTTATTGTCATCTTAGACAATATTACATCTCACATGAGAGAGAGAGGAAGAGAAGAAAATTATTAAATATATACATAAATGAAACAAATTTACAAGAGGGACAAAGGTAGGAGTCCGCGGCGCTGGAGGGTCCTGGACCAGGCGATGAGCGGGTCCTCCACCGCTTCTCCGAGCCCAACCTGGACAAAGCAGCGATAGATTCGCAACTTTGCCGAGGCCAGGATGGAAAGGGCGTCGTCCTCAAGGCCGGACCCGCCGAAGATCCAAGCCTGCAGGTCAGGGGGCCGCCCTATGATGTTGAAGGCCTCTCTAATTAGAGGCCTGATGGAGGGACAGCACCAGTAACGGTGGCTGAGGGAGCGGTCGATGGACCCGCAGGCGGGACAGGAGGGGCCGACCGAGGCAGGATGGGCCGGATGGGGGAGGGCGTGGAGGGCCAACTTGAGGGCCGCGTCAGCCTCGTGGCCCGAGTAGGCGCAACGCCGCAATGAGGCCCAGTCGATCCTGGATGGTGGATTGATGGTGGGCGTCCATCTCGCCAGGAATCTGGAGATGGGCGTGGCGGCGAGGCGCGGGCGATCCAGGGCCCGTCGGGCTGAGCGGGTCGTGAGGCCGTTGAGGAACGGCGTAGCCGTCCCCCGCAGCACCACGGCCGCAGCTAAGGAGCTAGATGAGGGCGTAGACTCCGCCCCGAAGCCCACGGCGTTCTCAGAGGTCAGCCTCCGGCAGAAGGCGCCCAGGGTCGCGGCGTCAGCCAGGGCCGAGCGCGTTGGGCGGGCGATGAGATTTTCCTCCACGATGAGATCCCGGACTCGGGCTCCGCGCCAGCGGGCAGGGGCCAGGAGGTCGGGAGGGCGGAGGAACCGGCAGCCGCCGATGATGGGGAGGTCCAGCAGCTGAGCCGTGGGGACCGCCCGGTGGTTGAGGCCCAGGATGTTGGAGGCCTCCTCCCATAGCTTCAGCAACCGGAGACGGCGGGGCTGGAGACGGGTACCATCCGGTGGAGGGTGGATCAGGCTTCCCCGCTGTTGCCGCCGACCAGCCAGCTGAAGGCATTTCTGCCCCCGCGGAGCGCGACCTGCACCCCCTTGAGGCAGGCGAGCTGGAGCTGGGTCGCGAGGTCGAGGAGGCCGAGGCCTCCGATGGCAACTGGCCTCGCCATGACATCGGCGGGAAGCCACGCCGTGTGGTCCTGTCCCCAGACGAATCTCGCCAGTCGGGCCTGCAGCTTGGCGATGGTCGGGGGTGATGGAAGGTATCCATGCAGGTGGTGCTGGATGACAGACCCCACCAGCGTGTTCGCCGCTCTTGCTCGCCCGACGAGGGAGAGGCCGCGGGTGAAGGGCGTCCATTTGCGGCATGCAGTCTCCAGGAGGGCCAGGAGATGCTGCTCCCGGTGGATGACGGTGCTCCTGGGGGCGATGTCGAGCCCGAGGACCCTGATGGAGGTGGTCGACCAGGAGGCGCCGAGAGGGGAGTCGCCGCGGTTGCGCCAGGCGCCGCACCAGAGGCCAGCGCTCTTCCCGAGGTTCACGCCGATTCCGGAGGCCTGCCTGTAATCTTCGAAAACGGTCGCCACCCGCTCGAAGACTCCGTCGCGATGGAATAGGAGGACGATGTCGTCGGCGTAGGCGATGACATTGCCCACGCCGAGGGTCAACTCCAGGCGACGTAGCAGCGGCCCCGTGGCGATGCTGAAGAGTGCGGCGCTTACGGCGCAACCCTGCCTGAGGCCGTTGAGAAGGGGGAAGGCTGTTGTATGAAAGCCTCCGACCCGGATGGTGGCGTCCGCCCCGGCGTAGAGGATGTTAATCCAGGCCATGAAGGCCGGCGGGAGGCGGAGGGATGTTAGCAGGGACTCAGGAAGCCGCGGTCCAATGAGTCAAAGGCGGACTCTAGGTCGACGCCCATGACGGCCAGCGGCGAGCCCAGGGCGGTGGCCTCCTCGATGGCGTCCGTCACCATGGCGATGTTCCATGACGGGGACCTTCCGGGGACGGCGTAGGTCTGGCATTCCGGCACAAGGGTCCGCAGGTGGGGCTTGAGGCGCCGGTGAAGGATGGCGGCCAGGACCCTGTAGTCGGCCGAGGGCAGCGCGACGGGCCTGTAGCCATCAAGGCCGCGACCTCCGCGGGCCTTGGGCGCGAGGCAGATGGAGCTGCGCCGCGTCGACGGAGGCAGGGCACCTCGGAGCCGTGATGCTGCGAACACCCGGGCCAGTGCTTCCGCGAAGAAGTCCTCGCTGAAGGCGACGAGGAGCTCGCACGGCAAGCCATCCCAGCCGGGGGCCTTTCCGCGAGGGAGGTGCTCGATAGCGTTGGCGATCTCGCTGGGGCTGATGTCCGGCCGGTGAAGCGGGTCCTCCTCACTCAGCTCGCGGGTGGTGGTGGGCGCGCTGCTAGCGATGAAGGCAGCTCCTGCAGCTGGATCGCTGGTGGGACGGGCGAAGCGGGGCTGGAAGGTCGCGAATGCCCTCCGCCGAAGCTCGGGGCCCTCGATGATGTTATCCTGCTCGTCCCTGATGACGCTGACCGGGCGTCGGAGGCGGATGGCGCGTGCTAGGTCCCGGCAGCGATGGGTAGTCGGCCCGGATGGAGGAGGCCTCGAGCTGCGCCGCGATGTAACGTCTCGCCCTGTAGACGTAGCTGTCGTTGGCAGCGTGGCGTGGGTCGTGCAGGGATCTGGCCTCCGCCAGCAGCCCCGCCTTGATGGAGGTCCACCTATCCCAGAAGGTCCCGTCGTCGTCATCGTGCGCTGTGTCTTCCTCCAACTCCCGGATGTAACCAGCCAGATGTTCGAGAGCAAGGCCCGAGCGGAGCATCGCGGCCAAGCGAGGCTGGGTGGGGGAGGAGACGGCGGTGGTGGGCGGGCCCACCTGGAGCAGCACGAGGCGGTGGTCCGAGAGGTGGTAGTGGCTGGTCGCGTAGATGGACACGCGATCCAGGACTCCAGCAGGGACGAGGATCCGGTCCAGGCGGTTGGATTCGACTTGGTCGCCGTGCATGGAGACTCTGGTGGGCAGGTGGGCGGCGTCGAACTGGGTGGCCACGTCGACCAGCGCGGCCAGGTCCAGAAGAGCGGCGAGGGCATCCGATGATGATGATGATGAGGGGCCCCGATCCCTGATGTTAAAGTCGCCGATGATCCAACAGGCCCCCTCCTCTTCCTGTGCCGCTGTCGCCGCCAGGAGCTCCAGTTGTCGGTTTCTCTCCCGGGGTTCATGCGCCAGATGAACGGCGATGGCCGTCATTTCCTCGCCGTGGACATCTATTGTTGCCAAGGCAATGTGGCCCGGCCACAGGATACGCTGTTGTAGCACGGCTACGCCTGGTCCGAAGACGCAGGCGAGTCCGGATCCCGAGATGGCTACGGGATGGGCCAACACAACAGCACTGTAGCCGAGGCAGAGGTCTTGGCCGCTGCCCGGATGAAATGCGTTTGTCTCCTGGACAAACGCGATGTCCACGTGATGTTGCCTGAGGAGATGACAAAGGGCAAGGCTCCTCCTCCGAGTGGCGAGCCCTCGCGCGTTGATGGTGGCGACGCGGTAACTCATTGGGGCCGTCCTTCACGCAGCACCTTCCTGGTCTTCTGGAGGGTTTTGCGGATGGTGGAGTTGGAGTCTGGGCACAAGGCCTTGATGGTTTCGTGCAATTTTTCGAGGGCGGTGAACTGTTCCTCTGTTAGCGTGAGCGCTCGCCTCTTCATGGTGGTCTCAGAGGTGAGGAGCTTCTGAGCCTCCTCGCAGTTCAGGTCGGGCAGCTTGTCCCAGTCGATGGAGGGGTTGGGGGACTTCCCGAGGTGCTCCAGCAGCTGTTCGAGTGCGGCCTTTCCCCGGGCAGGCGTGGCGGGAGGTGAGGACAGCTTCTCCACCGACATCTCCTGGTCGAGCGGAGGGATGCGAGGCTCGGGGGGGCCGCAGGGCAGCCAGGGGAGCAGGGTGGGCAGCAGGGGCGGGGTGGGTGAGATCAATTTGTTCGGCAGGCTGGTGTGCCGAGGGGATCGCCTGAGCCTCGGCCGAAGTCTTCGCCGGTTGGACAGGGGACGCCGGTGTTGCGGGCGCAGGTGCCGGCTTCCTTGGTCGCTGAGGAGGAGGGAGGGGGGGCCTTGCGTCGGTGGGAGACGCTGCTTGCCTGGGGCTGCCGTTCCCTTGCCTGGCGAGCGCTGGACAGTTGGCTCTGCGGTCGCCCTGTTTACCGCATTTGGAACACTTGATTCCAAAGGAGAGGAAGGCCGACAGGGTGTCTCCCTTGGAGTGGATGGTCAGACGGGTGGGCAGCGTCTCCAGCCTTACGTCCTCGCGGAGCAGGATGAACGCCTCCCGGCGGCCGTCGCTGAAGGCGAACTCCCCCATTTTGATCATGATGGGGGCGATGGAGGTGATGTCTCCGTATTCACGCAGAGCCTGCACGATGGTGGCGTCCTCTACAAAGCCGGGGAGATTGGCCACGATGATCCTTTCGGCCCTCTTGCGGAAGGGGAAGACCTTGAGGAGTGTTCCCTCGATGTTCAGGGCCCTCCTCCACCAAACGGCTCGCAAGGTTCTTGCTCGCGAGGCACAGGATGTAGTGGCCGTTCATCCTGCCAAAGTGGGCGATGTTTTTGGGCCCTCCGACCAGGTCGCCGATTACCCGGAGGTAGGAGTAGTCCGGGATGTCTGGGCACAGCTCCACGAAGACGTAGTTCTCATGGTTGGTATTGGTCTGCCTCGCCCTGGCGTCGGCGATGTTGGCGCGCGTCGCCTTGATTTCCTGGGGCGGCATTGACCTCGGCCCTGTTGTCCGCTTCCGCTGCTGGGGGCCGCGTTTCTCAGCAGGCCTGCTTGCCTGCTTTGCGGCCTGCTCAGGTGTTGAAAAGAGGCGCCTTTTCTTGCTCTTCACAACGGTGTAGTCGTCGTTGGCGTCGACCTCCGCCATCTCGCTGTCGGCCCAGTTGAGCGAGGCCGGGTCGGCTAAATTCTCGCTGGAAGAAGCAGCAGTCGGCGGCCCCGTGACGTCACCCCCGCGCGGCAGCCAGCGTTCCATGCGCCTCGCGCGCCGGCGGGCTTGCATGTGTTCGATATTCCATAGAAAATTCTAGAGAAGAATTCTCTACGATTCCTTTTTTCGGCGATAACTTCTCGCCTGGTTGAGATCCAGTGCTGGGCCTTTCAGGCACTTGTTCAGCGGATCGAGAGGGTTCTTCTGGTACCAAACTCGTGATGGTAAGCGCCTTTTACACACACTCCAGAGGCGAAAATGGCGGAGCCCGCAAAAGCGTGGCCGCACGCTCGAGTGTGTGTGTGGGTGTGACAATTGAAAAGCATTTATTGACCTTAGTCAACTTTTACAAGATTAAAAAGGACATATATACAGATGAAATAGATACAATTCAGCCAGGGAGTCTTCCCCAGCGGGCGAGAGTCCTGTGCCAGGCGATGACGGGGTCCTCGGCGCTGCCAAGAAGGCCAACCTGGATGAAGTGCCGGTAGACTCGAGACTTGGCCGAAGAGAGGATGGAGATGTCGTCTTGCTCGAGGCCGGTCCCGAATATCCACGCCTGGAGGTCAGGGGGTCTGCCTATGATGTTGAAGGCTTCTAGGATGAGGGGTCTGATGGTTCTGCACCCCCAGTATCGGTGGCCCAGGGAGCCATCGCTGGAGCCGCAGGCAGGGCATGAGGGACCGGCAGATGCTGGGTGTTCTGGATGAGGCAGGGCATGGAGGGCCAGCCGCAGGGCGACGTCGGCGTTGTGTCCCGAGAGGGCGCCGCGTCGGAGGGAGGTCCAATCCACCCTGGGAGGCACGTCAACGGTGGGCGTCCATCTTGCTAGGAGCCGGTGGATGGGCAGGGCCGCAAGGCGCGGGCGATCCAGGGCGCGACGGGCCGAGCGGGGTGGTGATGTGGACGAGAGGCTTTGTCGTTCCGCGCAGGACAACGGCCTCGGCCAGGCTGGGAACCCAGTAGCTCGCCTGGATGTTCTCCGCCACGATCCTCCGGCAGAAGGCAGCGAGGGCAGCAGCGTCGGCGAGGGCGGAGCGCGTTGGGTGGGGTATTACGATGGCATGGTGGTCGTCGTCCCCCAGGTCCCGGACTCGTGCGCCGACCCAGCGCGAGGGAGCCAGGAGATTCGGTGGGCGGAGGAACCGGAAGCCGCCGATGATAGGGAGGTCCAGCAGCTGGGTCGTGGGTGCCGCCCGATGGTCGAGGGACAGGCCCTGGAGGTCTCCTCCCATAGTTTCAGCAGCCGGAGGCGCCGGGGCTGGAGTGTGGTGCCGTCCGGTGGAGGTCTGAGCCAGGCCTCGCTAGTCACCAGCCAGGAGAAGCCGTTTCTCCCCCCTCGAAGCGCGACCTGGACACCTTTTAGACAGGCGAGATGGAGTTGGGTGCCTATGTCTATTAAGCCGAGGCCCCCGGTGACAACGGGCCAAGCTAAGATGCCGGAGGCGAGCCACGCCGTGTGGTTGGGCCCCCAGATAAAACGGGCCACGCGGGCCTGCAGCTTGGAGATGATGGAGGCCTCCGGCAGGTAGGCGTGAAGGTGGTGCTGAATGGTGGAGAGGACCAGAGAGTTGGCTGCTCTGGCTCGCCCGACAAGGGAGAGGCCTCGGGTGAAGGGCGTCGTTCTTCTGCAGGCGGACTCCAGGAGGGCCAGAAGATGTTGCTCCCGCTGGACTACGGAGCTCCTGGTTGCTATTCTGGTCCCCAGGACCTGGATCGAGGAGTTCGACCAGGAGGCACCGCGAAGGGGGGAGTCGCCGCGATCGCGCCAGGCGCCGCACCAGAGGCCCGCGCTCTTCGAGTAGTTGACCGCGATCCCCGAGGCTCGATGGAATGATTCGAAGATGGCGGCAGCCCTCGCGAACTGCTCGTCGCGGTGTATCAGGAGCACGATGTCGTCGGCGTAGGCGATGACGTTGCCCACGCCGAGGATCGTCTCCAGGCGACGCAGCAGAGGTCCCGTCGCGATACTGAAGAGCGCCGCGCTCAGAGCGCAGCCCTGTCTCACGCCGTTGAGTAGTTTGAAGGCGACGGTCTGGAAGCCCCCGACCCTTATTGTGGCGTCCGCCCCGGCGTAGAGTAGAAGGATCCATCCCACGAAGGCCGGTGGGAGGCGCAGGTGGGACACCAGGAGGGATATTAGATACCCGCGGTCCAGGGAGTCGAAGGCGGACTGCAGATCCACGGAGACCGCGGCCAGCGGCGTGCCTCGGGCAGTAGCCTCCTCGACGGCGTCTGTGACCCGCGAGATGTTCCAGGAGGGGGACCTTCCGGGGACGGCGTACGTCTGGCACTCCGGCACCAGAGTTGGCAGGTGGGGCCTGAGGCGGCCCAGCAGGATCGATCCGATTACCCTGTAGTCGGCCGAAGGCAGGGAGATCGGTCTGTAGCCGTCCAGACCGCGATCGCCGCCGCGGGCCTTGGGGACCAGGCAGATCTCGCTCCGGCGCATCGATGGAGGCAGGGCACCGCGGAGCTGAGACTCGGCGAGCACACGTCGCAGGGCGACCGCGAAGAATTCCTCGAAGGTGCTGAGGACCTCGCAGGGCAGACCGTCCCAGCCGGGGGCTCTTCCGCGAGGGAGGCGGCGGATGGCAGCGGCTACCTCAGCCTCGGAGACCTCAGCCCGGTGGAGTGGGTCCTCTTCTCCTAGTTCGATAGGAGTGGTGGTCGTAGCTCCGATGAAGGCCGCGTACTCCGCCGGGTCGCAGCTCGGGCGAGCGAAGCGAGGCCGGAAGATGTCCAGGGCCTTTCGCCGCAAAACGGGGCCCTCGATGACCTCGCCATTCTCGTCCCTGATGGTGGTGACAGCTGGGCGGCGGTGGCGCGTGAGGCGCGCGAGGTCCGAGAGAGATGGGTAATCCGCGTTCGTCGACGAGGCCTCAAGCTGTACCCTGATGTAGCGTTGGGCTCTGCCGATGTAGCTGTCGTCGCGATCGTGGTGGCGAGGATCGTGGAGCGAGCGGGCCTCCGCGAGGATGCCGACCTTGATTAGTGTCCAGCGGTCCCACAGTTGAGGCGCATCGAGCAGGGATATTTCCTCCGCGATGTCCATCAGGTAGTTGTTCATGTGCTCCTGGGCCAGCCCGGAGCGGAGCGTAGCAGCCACGCGAGGTTGGGAGGGGGCGCTGGAGGGCCCACTCGGAGCAGCACCATGCGATGATCGGAGAGGTGGAAAGGAGCAATCGCATATGATGTTGAGACCTCCAGAAAGCGCGCCGGAGCGAGGATCCTGTCGAGGCGACTGCTCTCGATCAGGTCGCCATGTGCAGCGACTCTGGTGGGAAGGTGGGCGGCGTCAAACTCGGGGGCGGCGTCCAGGAGCGCGGCGGACTCGCAAAGAGCTCCGAGGGCCGCCATGGAGATAGAGTCACGGTTCCTGTCGTCCCTGATATTGAAGTCCCCGAGGACCCAGGCTTCCTCCTCTTCTTCAACGGCGGCTGCCTCGATGACTCGGAGTTGCTCGATGCGCTCGCGATGGTCGTGCGAGAGGTGGACATTTATGACGGTCATCTCCTGGCCGTGGACATTGAAGGTGGCCAAGACGATGTGGCCCGGCCACAGGATGCGGTGTCGCAAGACGGTGACGCCCGGCGCGTAGATGCAGGCGAGGCCCGAACCCGATATTGCGTCGGGTGGGGCAGTAATAGCATCGTAGCCGAGGCAGAGGTCTTGGGCGCCGTCGAGGTGGTGGGTGTTAGTTTCTTGCACAAGCGCAATGTCCATGCGGTGTTGTCTCAGGAGATGGCAAAGGCTTAGGCTCTTGTTCCTAATAGCGAGCCCGCGCGCGTTAATGGAGGCGATGGTGAAGCCTATGATGAAGTCCCTTGATGGAGCAGGGGCAGGGCCTGGCGAAGGCGTTTGTAGATGGAGCCGCTGGAGTCGAGCCTCCTACGTAAGAGGGCCTGGACCAGCTCGTACAAGGCAGTCCTCTGGGCGGGTGTAAGGTTAGGGAGTTGCTTTTGAGGTGCGGTGTGGAGACGAGGAGGCTACAAACCCTCTCCTTTTCGAGACCCGCTTGGTTGGTTTTGTCAAAGATTGTGGAGGGGGCCGGCCGCAGGCAGGCATCTAGCTCTTTACTGTTTTTTTTCTTTCCTTCCTGGGTGGAGCCTGTGCCTTCCTCCTCAGGCTGAGCCACCTCCATTGGCTCGGCGGGCACCGGTGGAGGCAGGGCTGGTGTGGTGGGCGGGTCGGAGGCTGAGCAGGTGGAGCTCGGCGCCTCTCCAGGCGGCAGGAGAGGACGCGCAGGATGGAGCGCTGGGGCACCCGGAGCAGCAGCAGCGGGCGTCACTGGGGCATTATTAGGTGCCTCCTCCGATGGAGCTAGGGGCGCTGGTGGAGAGGGAATGGGTGATGGTGGACCAGTTCGCTGAGGCACGGTGGGAGAAGGAGAAGAGGCCTGGATCTGGGCGGGGGAGTCCACGCGCTTTGGGGCGTCGAAGTTCCGCCTGGCGAGCGATGGGCAGCTAGCTCTGCGGTGGCCCTGCCTTCCGCATTTGGAACATTTGATTCCGAAGGAGAGGTAGGCAGATAGGGTGTCTCCCTTGGACTGTATGGTCAGTCGGGCGGGCAGAGTCTCCAGCCTGACTCCCTCGTGGAGCAGGATGAACGCCTCCCGGCGGCCGTCGTTGAAGGCGAACTCCCCCAGCTTGATCAGGATGGGGGCGATGGAGGTGACCCTCCCGTATTGGCTCAGGGCGTTCACGATGGTGAAGTCGTCCACGAAGCCTGGCAGGCCGGCGACGACGATCCGTTCGGCCCTTTTTCGGTAGGGGAAGACCCTAAGGGTCGTTCCCCCGATCTCTAAGTCGCTCTCCACCAGATGGCGCGCAAGATCTTTGGTTGCCAAGCCCACGAGGAAATGGCCGTTCATTTTGCCGAAATGTGTGATTTTATCCGGCCCCCCGACCAGCCTGGACATTGCCTTTAGGTAGGTGTAGTCCGGGATCTCTGGGCACCGCTCCACGAAGATGTAGTGCTCGTGGTCGGTTGTGGCCTGCCTCTTCTTGGCGTCAGCGATGTTGGCGCGTGTCGCCTTGATCTCCCTAGGCGGCACTGTTCTTGGGCCCTGTCGGCCGCCTCAGCTGCTGGGAGCTGGGCTTCTCAGCAGGCCTGCTAGGCTGCTTGGCGGCGCGCTCCGGCGTTTGTTGAAGTGCGGCGCCGCTTCTTGTTCTTCACAACGGTGAAACCCTCGTTGTCGTCCACGTCAACCATCTCGCTGTCGGCCCAGTTGAGCGAGGCCGGGCTGGCTGTTGCAGCGCTGGAAGAGGCAGCAGTCGGCGGCCGGATTTACATGCTTGTCGCCTGCCGGCGAATTTGCATCTTTTTGAGATTTGAGAATAGAATTTTCTTTAGAGAAATGCATCTCAGATTCGTCTTTTGGTGCTAATTCATCACCTGGTTGAGATCCTCTGCTGAGCCTTTCAGGCGCTTGTACAGCGGATCGAGAGGTTTCTATTGGTACCAAATTCGTGCTGGTAATCGCCTTTTACACACACTCCAGAGGCGAAAACGGCGGAGCTCGCAAAAGCGTGGCCGCACGCTCGAGTGTGTGTGTGTGTGTGTGACAATTTTTTGACAATTAAAAAATATTTATTGTCATCTTAGACAATATTACATATTTTCAATTATAGGGAGAGAAAAAGAAAATAAGAACAGAGAAGAGAAGAGAAAATATATACAAATATGAAACATATTTTACAAGATGGTGATGGGAGATGGAGGAAGAGGCCTCGGCGCTGGAGGGTCCTGGACCAGGCGATGAGCGGGTCTTCCACTGCTTCTCCGAGCCCAACCTGTACAAAGTAGCGATAAATTCGCAACTTTGCCGACGCCAAGATGGAAAGGGCGTCGTCTTCAAGGCCGGACCCGCCGAAGATCCAAGCCTGCAGGTCAGGGGGCCGCCCTATGATGTTGAAGGCCTCTCTGATGAGAGGCCTGATGGAACGGCAGCACCAGTAACGGTGGCCGAGGGAGCGGTCGATTGACCCGCAGGCAGGACAGGAGGGGCCGACCGAGGCAGGATGGGCCGGATGGGGCAGGGCGTGGAGGGCTAACTTGAGGGCCGCGTCAGCTTCGTGGCCCGAGTGGGCGCAGCGCCGCAGCGAGGCCCAGTCGATCCTAGATGGTGGTGGACCGATGGTGGGCGACCATCTCGAGGTGAACCTTGAGATGGGCGTGGCGGCGAGGCGCGGGGCGATCCAGGGCCCGTCGGGCCGAGCGGGTCGTGAGGCCGTTGAGGAACGGCGTAGCCGTCCCTCGCAGCACCACAGCCGCAGCTAAAGAGCTAGATGAGGGTGCAGACTCCGCCCCGAAGCCCACGGCGTTCTCGGAGGTCAGCCTCCGACAGAAGGCGCCCAGGGCCGCGGCGTCAGCCAGGGCCGAGCGCGTAGGTCGGGGGGTGAGGTGGTCCTCCACGGTGAGGTCCCGGACTCGGGCTCCGCGCCAGCGGGCGGGGGCCAGGAGGTCGGGAGGGCGGAGGAACCGGCAGCCGCCGATGATGAGGAGGTCCAGCAGCTGAGCCGTGGGGACCGCCCGGTGGTTGAGGCCCAGGATGTTGGAGGCCTCCTCCCATAGCTTCAGCAGCCGGAGACGGCGGGGCTGGAGACGGGTGCCGTCCGGTGGAGGGTGGATCCAGGCTTCCCCGCTGTTGCCGCCGACCAGCCAGCTGAAGGCATTTCTGTCCCGCGGAGTGGGCCTGGGCCCTACAGTCCTCGGCTCCCGTCTCGCGGGTAGCAGCGGTCCGTACCTGGCAGCCTGAGAGAGGGTGGCTGGGGCTAACTGATCACGACAGATCAATGATGATCTCAGTGGAAGAGTTAGTGGTTGCCGACAGGAGTCTGTGACAGGAGTGACGTCCAGTTGCAGATTGCGTAAAGTAGGTTGGGCTGTAGTAGGCTGTCAAGGCAGCGTGCGGGGACGCGTACTGGAGCGTACGTGGCCCCATCGTTGTGCGCCCCTCTGGCATCACCTACATTGGCCACCTACATGTGCTGATCAACACCTCCACGTGGTGCGCCCTGGGCGTCTCTTAACCAGAGTACGGCTAACGTTGACAGCTTGTCGGACAGACTGGAGAGACAGTTATGTCATGGTTACCTTGGGGACCGGTGGTAATCATGGCATTAATGAACTGGAACACCCTTTTTACTATGAACAGAGACAATTCAAGTAAAAAGACAAGCGAAGTGGTGGTCACGCCCCACACCCCTAACGAAGCTGAGCTAACGGCCAGCACCCCAAATGAAGCCGAGCTAGCGGCCGGCACCAACGAGATCGCCTCTCTGGGAAGGCACGCACGCCAAGCTGGGACTGAGGTCCCAGATACTAGTGACGTCGCTACCCTAAAAGGCCCCCAGGGATCTGATGCTCCAGATACCTCAGATAGCCCTAATGAAGCAGAGCGAGCTATCCGCCACGAGAGGGTAATCAGCATGGAGGTACCAGTGGATCCCTTCATGTTGTTTGACTCCCCCCTAGAATCGAGTACTGGCCCAACACTCGAAGAGACCGAGGCTGGGATTGATTTCACCAAGCCAGGGTACCTCAACGACCTGAATGACTTTCTAAATCAGGCGTTGACACCCCAGAAGAAGAATTCAGAGCTCGAGGAGATTGCCGAGGCCATTCACGACACCCTTGCCACCTTACGGCGACAAAGGAGAATCGCGAATGTTCACGTGAACATCCTTGAGCAAAGCTTTGATAGGCTTCTCAAGAAGCATAGAGCTCATATCAAAGAGGTCGAACACCTGCGGGCGGAGATGCGGAAAATTGAGGAGAAGATCCTCAGTCCTACCACCCTGCAACATGGCATCGAAAGAGGAGTGGCAGCGGCCCTGGTAGAGTCGCTAAAAATAGCGGAGGTAGAGGTTTGTCCTCCCAATGACGCTTCCCCAATCCTCCCTAGGCGTACCCCGCCAGCCCATCTTGAGAAGACAGATGAGCCCACAAGGGAAACGACTGCGAGTGACTGCCCTGAAGCAGAAGGAGTCCCGGTCACTATACAAACCAAGACCAAAGAACCTGTTCAACCATCTCCCCCAAGACAGCCTGTCGGGAACGATGAGACGACAGAAAAAGAAAAAGGAGAAAAGAAGAGGAAGTGGAGGAAGAAAAGAAACAGGAAACCGACAGAAAAAGAGGATAGAAGTACGGAAGAGTCGGCTAAAGAGAAGGAAAACCCATCAGAGGTGAAGCCCACAGAAAACAAAGAGCCTCCTCCCCCGAAGGAGAACAGGACCGAAGATCCCACAAAAAAGACGGGGATCAGGGAGACCAAGCTTCCCACCAGGGGCCCTAAGCCAAAACCTCCTAAAGTCAAAGGCCCACCCAAATGGGATGAGGATCTGACCCTTGTAGTAGAGTGGAACAAGGGAGCTGGGTCTGGGTTAATGCTCGAGGTGATAAAGAGTATCGCTGGCAGTATCCCTGGGAATCGCTATGACCTCAAGACGATTCGGGGTGGGGGTGCGGTTGCCCTCATTTTGAAGAACCCCGAGGACAGGGAACTGGCCAAGACGGCCATTGAAAGGGTACCAACTCTGAGACTTGGAGGCCTCAAGAGGGCCAGGAGGGAACTGATCCTCTTAGGTGTCAACTCTGACATCAATGAGGAGATGCTGAGAGAAATGGTGGTGCTCCAGAACTCGGGGTGCGGGGACTTCTTGGAAAGGTACATGAGACTGTACCCTAAGAGAACAAGGAGGCCCTACGCCACAAATTGGGTCATCTCTGGCCTAAAGGAGGCCACCATGAAATTCCTCCTGGACATGAAAAGGCTGAAAATAGGCGCCAGAATAGTACCTATTAGGGCGAACGACGCGGTTTCAACCTGTTACAATTGCCTCAGGCCCGGACATATCGCAAGAACTTGCGAGCACCCAAAGAGGTGTGGGAGATGCGAGGGAGTTCACTCCCCAGAAAAAGACTGCGATAAAAAGCAGGGATGTTGGCTCTGTCTAGAAGCCAATAAGAATTATGGGAGAAGATATGACTCTGACCATCGACCCCGGAGTACACAGTGCTCGGTGAAGGCCTGGTATGCAAATGGGAAGCGATGGTAGAGGGGCCAAACGAGGAGGTATGGAGGTTTGTGCAGCTAAACTGCGCACGCTCGAGAGGGAGCTCCGAGGAGCTAGACCGGATCATTAAAAGTGATCGCCCTCACATTATCTTGGTGCAGGAGATGTACCTGGAGGATGATGGGAGGATGGGTCTAGATACTCGTTATAGTTTCTTCCCTAGCGAGTGCAAAAAGGCTGCCTTACTGGTCCGGGGAGACCTTCCTTGTTTGGGATGCGGGTCCTGGGAGGGGGCGGCGGCGGTACAGATTGAGGCGGCGGATCTTAAATTGGTCTGCCTCTCTGTGTACATACCACCTCAGGACAACGATCTCCGTAAGCTGGACTTCCTTAACGACCTCTTGGTCCAGAAGGCAGGGCACGAGATCGTGATAGGCGGGGACTTTAACGCGCGCACCAAACTGTTTGGGGACAGGGTGGAAAATCGCAAAGGAAGGTCCCTGGTCGATTTAGTTATCGGTCAGGGTCTGGAAGTTTGGAATGTCTACGGAGAATCAACGTTTACCACGGTAGGCGGTGAAAGCTTAATAGACTTCACCCTGTCGAAAACAAGCAGGATGCGGCGTTTAATGTGGGAAACGGACCCCACGGACGTAAGTGACCACAAACTCATCAGGTTTGAGGCCAGTTGTGAAGTGAAACCGCCATCAGTGGAGAGAGCTCCTCGGTACAGCATCAGGGGGCCCAACCTTGAGAGATTCAGACGCCGTTTCGCATGCACGCTTGGAAGTGACCTGACTGGAGCTGTTGACGGTATTGCTTTAAATAGCATGGTTGATAAGCTTCACCAGGATATAACCAACACGTGTCGTGCGTTAGGGCCTGGATCAGGGAAGGTCACCGCATTTAGAAGGCTTAAACAGCCTTGGTGGACCGAGGAGCTGGAAATTGAGAGAAAGAGAGTAAGGGCCATGAGGAGACTTTTCCAGAACAGTGCAGGAGATGATAGAACGAGAAGGGGGATAGCCTACAAGAAAATCCTGGCGGGATACAAAAGACGAACCAAAAGGGCGAAGAGAAGACACTGGAGGGAGCAGTGCAACACCGTATTGGAAAAAGATCCATACGGTCTCCCTTACAGAGTAGTTACTGGGAAGATAAGGAGCTCCGCTACCTTGAGGTTGCTTGAAGAGGAAGATGGGTTCAAGACCCGGGACCTGAAGGAGACCCTGGACCTCATCTTGGATCGGCACTTTGGGAGCGAAGAGCCTGAGGATGAGATTTTGCTGACCACTTGTGGTTTGGTAGATCCGCCCTTTTCTGAGTTGGAGGTGAAACGGACGGCTTTCAAGTTCGGGAACAGGAAATCACCTGGGCCGGACGGTATTGATAATACCATCGTGAAAGCCCTGGTAAGGATGCACCCATCGCTTCTTGCCAGGTTGTTCAATAGGTGCCTGGACACTGGTACTTTTCCTTTAGCATGGAAGGTTGCCAGAGTTGTGCTCTTGGAAAAGTCTGGTAGAAAGGGTAAATCCCCTATTGATTACCGTCCGCTTTCGTTACTAGCGTGTCTAGGTAAGGTCCTGGACAGCCTACTAGCCCAGCGGCTGAAGCACTGGCTAGAGAGTAATGAGCTCCTTTCCCCTTCCCAGCATGGTTTTAGGGAAGGCAAGTCTACGACTACAGCTCTAAATGAAGTACTAGAGGGGGTTGAGTTTGGGCTTAAAAAGGGTGCTTGGGTTCTCCTCGTGGCCCTGGACATTGATGGCGCTTTCAATTCCATGAGCTGGAACAAGCTGATGAAAAATTTGATGGATATGGGATGTCCAGATAATTTGTGTAGCTTGGTTCGTGACTTCCTGAGGGATAGACGGGTTAGCCTCAGTTTTGGTGGACTGAAGTTGGAAAGAAAATGTGCCAGGGGTTGCCCCCAGGGTTCCTGCTGCGGACCTATTCTGTGGAACATCCTGGTGAACACGGTCTTCCGGGAGGAGCTGCCTGAGGGAGCCAGGCTGGTTCTTTATGCCGACGACCAGTTCCTCATTATTGAGGCTGCTTCGAGAGCGAAGGCTGAGAAGTGTGCGGAAAACTCTCTCCAAATCCTCTCGAACTGGGCCCTCGGCTCTGGCCTTAGGTTCAATGTCGCCAAAACTAAAGCTCTCAGCTTTAAATCTGGAGACATAAGAACCAAAAGAAAGGGGATCAGATGGGAACACAATCCGGCTATCCTGATGGAGGGACGGAGGGTATCAGTAGTAAAAAAGATGACCATCCTGGGATTGGTAGTTGATGAAAAGTTGGGTTGGCAATACCACGCGGAGGAGATGGTGGCAAGAGGCAGACAGGCAATGCGTAGGCTGTCACGACTAGCTCTCAACAAAGGGGGCAAGGAGGGCACTATTTTTAGAAACCTCTACCTCTCCTGCATTGAGCCTATTCTACTATATGCCTCTAGGGCTTGGTGGCACAGAAACAAAGACCAGAAGGTGGCGACAACTCTAGAAAGAGTGCAGAGAACAGCGGCACTCAGAATCACAGGAGGATACCGCACCACCAGCACGGAAGCCTTATTGGTCCTCGCCGGACTTATCCCCCTGGGATTGAAACTAGAGGAGGAGGCCATCAGACAGAAAATATGGGAAGATAGGAAAGACGCCCTGGGCCTTGAAGCAGTTTCCTTGGAGTGGAAGAGGGACCCAAGGAAGCCTCCGCAGTGGTTGCCAAAGTGGAATTGGAGTCCTGGAGTGCCAACAGGGATTGGCATGGAGGTCTTCACTGATGGGAGCAAGACTGGAGCAAATACTGGAGCTGGGGTGGTGATCTTCTCCAATGGGGAGCTGATCTTCCAAGAAAGCCTAACACTCAGAGTGGACGAACTGGTCTACTCAGCCGAGCTGGTTGCGATCAGGGAGGCCCTCAGAGTATGTGCCGAGAAGAACTTGAGCCCTGACCGCCTTTACTCAGATTGCATGTCGGCCCTGATCGCCATCAATCTGGAAAAGGGGCAACTTGCGCATCAAATCATCCAGGAACTGGAGACGATGTCGCGGGCTCCAGATCTCCATTGGGTGAGGGGTCACAGCCTTATCGAAGGTAATGAACTTGCAGACAGGCTCGCTAAAGCAGGGTGCTTTAGAGGTAGATCTGTGAAGACTCCTGTGACCAAAAAAGAAGTATATAAGAAGATTAGGGGGCACGTCCAGGACCTATGGTTAGATAGGTGGCAGAACAGCGATAAGGGGAGGGAGGTATCAAATTGGGTAAAAATACCTAAGTACCTCTGTAAGGTAATGTCCCACAAATTAATAAGGGTAGTTTCGGGACATGGGCCCTTCCCCAGGAGTCTCCACAGATTCAAGTTAAAGAGCAATCCTGATTGCGTTTGTGGAGAGAGGGATGTAGACGCACGCCACTACATCTTGGATTGCTCAAGGGTGGTAGGTGTGCAGGAAGAGAGAAGGAGGGCGAGGGGCGCGATCGAGAGCGAGCTGCTGAGAAATCACAGCAAGCTTCTTGAGAAGGCTCACGATGTGGCAGCTGAACTTTACCTCAGCTGTGAGTGAACAGGGTCGACCGGTGGCCGCCTCCCCGTGGGTCCCTGCTGGACGCAGTAGACAGTTCGCTGTTTTGCTGTGACTGAAGGCCACCGGTATATAAATCCTTCCAGACTTGTCATCTGGGAGGTGGTTTTTCCAGGTACTTTACTCGAGCTTCAGCTTGGGTACCGTTACTCGGCTATGAGCAAGATAGCAGCTAAGGGCATGCTTCGCATGCCGGCTTGTGGACCGTAAGGTCTGGGTAGCCATCTGCTCCAGGGGTGTCCCGCGGAGTGCGACCTGTACCCCCTTGAGGCAGGCGAGCTGGAGCTGGGTCGCGAGGTCGAGAAGGCCGAGGCCTCCGATGGCAACTGGCCTCGCCATGATGTTGGCGGGAAGCCACGCCGTGTGGTCTGGCCCCCAAACGAACCTCGCCAGTCGGGCCTGCAGTTTGGCGATGGTCGGGGGTGATGGGAGGTATCCATGCAGGTGGTGCTGGATCGTGGACCCCACCAGCGTGTTCGCCGCTCTTGCTCGTCCGACGAGGGAGAGGCCGCGGGTGAAGGGCGTCCATCTGCGGCACGCAGTCTCCAGGAGGGCCAGGAGATGCTGCTCCCGGTGGGCGACGGACAAACGCGATGTCCACGTGATGTTGCCTTAGGAGATGACAAATGGCAAGGCTCCTCCTCCGAGTGGCGAGCCCTCGCGCGTTGATGGTGGCGACGCGGTAGTTCATTGGCGCTGTAGGCCTCGCAGGAACTTCCTAGTCTTCTTGAGGGTCTTGCGGATGGTGGAGTTGGAGTCTGGGCACGAGGCCTTGAAGGTTTCGTGCAACTTGTCGAGGGTGGCGACCTGTTCCTCTGTCAGCGTGGGCGCTATGGTTGTTTCAGAGGTGAGGAGCTGCTGTGCGTCCTTGCAGTTAAGGCCGGGCAGCTTGTCCCAGTCGATGGAAAGGGTGGGGGTCTCCTCGATGTGCTTCAGCAGCTGTTTGAGTGCGGATTCTCCCCGGGCAGGCGTGGAGGGAGGTGAGGTCATCTTCTCCACCGCCATCTTGTGGTCGAGAGAAGGGATGCCAGGCTCGAGGGGCCGCGGGGCAGCCAGGAGAGCAGGGAGGGCGGCAGGGGCGGGCTGGGCGAGATCCATCGGCTCGGCAGGATGGGGCGCCGAGGGGATCGCCGGAGCCTCGGTTGTTGTCTTCGCCGGTTGGACAGGGGACGCCGGTGCTGCGGGCGCCGGTGCCGGCTTCCTTGGCTGCTGAGGAGGAGGAGGAGGAGGAGGGGGGAGGGGCCTTGCGTCGGTGGGAGACGCTGCTTGTCTGGGGCTGCTGTTCTGCCTGGCGAGCGATGGGCAGTTTGCTCTGCGGTGGCCCTGCTTGCCGCACTTGGAACACTTTATTCCAAAGGAGAGGAAGGCTGACAGGGTGTCTCCTTTGGACTTGATGGTCAGTCGGGTGGGCAGCGTCTCCAGCCTCACGCCCTCGTGGAGCAGGATGAACGCCTCCCGGCGGCCGTCGTTGAAGGTGTATTCCCCCATCTTGATCATGATGGGGGCGATGGAGGTCACGGTGCCGAAGGTGCGCAGGGCCTCCACGATGGTGCTGTCCTCGACGAATCCGGGCAGATTAGCGATGATGATGCGCTCTGCCCTTTTTCGGAAGGGGAAGACCTTCAGGTGGGTGCCCTCGATGTCCAGGCCCACCTCCACCAGACGGCTCGCTAGGTCCTTGGTCGCGAGGCCCACGACGTAGTGGCCGTTTATCCTGTTGAATTGGGTTATTTTCCTTGGCCCTCCGACCAGGTTGCCAATTGCCTGGAGGTAGTAGTAGTCCGGGATGTCAGGGCACAGCTCCACGAAGATGTAGTTCTCGTGGTTGGTAGAGTTCTGCCTGACCTTGGCGTCGGCGATGTTGGCGCGCGTCGCCTTGATTTCCTGGGGCGGCATTGACCTCGGCCCTGTTGGCCGCTTCTGCTGCTGGGAGCCGCGCTTCTCAGCAGGCCTGCTTGGCTGCTTAGCGGCGTGGTCAGGTGACGGTGAGACACGGCGCCTTTTCTTGCTCTTCACGACGGTGAAGCCTTCGTCAGCGTCCACCTCCGCCATCTCGCTGTCGGCCCAGTTGAGCGAGGCCGGGCTGGCTGGAGTTGCACTGGTCGCAGCAGCAGTCTTCGGCGCCGTGACGTCACCACGCGCGGCGGCCGGATTTACATGCATGTCGCCTGCCGGCGAATTTGCATTCATTTGATTTTCTGAAGAAATTTCAAATTTTTTCTTCATATTTATGTCTTTTGGCGATAATTCCTCGCCTGTTGGTAGCAGGATGCTGGGCCTTTCAGGCACCTTTTCAGCACATCCTGGGCTTTCTGCCAATACCACTCTTGCCAGACTAAGCGCCCTTTACACGCATTCAAAGGCGAAAACGGCGGAGCTCGCGAAAGCGTGGCCGCACGCTCGAGTGTGTGTGTGTGTGTGTGTGTGTGACAATTGACAATTGAAAATTATTTATTGTCTTCTAGACAATGTTACATATCAAAGAGAAAGAGAGAAGAGAGGGGTATATACATTAGGTTAGCGCTTGCCGCGGTGACGTCTAGTCTTGGGAGCCAAGGCCCTCCTGAGCTCGGACAACCCGCTGAGGATCCTGGGATGGGAATCCCGAGCGCGCTCGATGGCCGCCTCGAAAAAGACAGCGTAGTTTTTCTTCAAAATAGGCGAGAGTCTCGCAAGGAAAGGCGCCCTAGAATGGGGATGTAGGATGGCATCAATGGCGTCGGTCCAGGAGATTTCATCATCGACCAAGGGTCCAGGGTCGATATTGGAAATGATGATCTCTCCTAAAATTTCATCGATGCAATCACCCAGGTTCGGCGGCAGGTCTTCCTCCATCGGGGTAGGTGGTGGGGACGGAGGTGTCATAGCCGGTGTCGGATCCTCTTTGTGGGGAGCAGATGGTGTCGGCCCAGCAGGCTGAGGCGCAGGCAGTGGGGGTGTTGAAACTGCGGCTGGTGAGGGAGCAGAGGGCTCCTCAGTGGTGGTCATGTCGACATCCGGTGTGTGGGTCGCAGGTCCGAGGGTCCCCTGTGCAGGCAGAGGGCCACACGGGGCAATGAAGTCCGGCCGGGCGGGAGGCGTCGGCTCAGTTGCTGCCGAGCGAGGGCCCGCGGGATCTACAGGTGCAGGGGCCACTGATGGAGGAACAGGGGCCGCCACCGGCACAGATGAGGCCGGAGGCGCTTGTGTAGACGGCCGGGGCGCCGTAGATGGTGGGGACGCAACTAGGGCATCTGGTTGAGCGCCGGAAAGCCTGACAGCTGGGCTGGTAGGCGCCGGCGGGGTTGGCGCGGCCAGAGACGGTCCAGGCAGCCCAGGTGCGGTCGATGGTGGAAGGCCGGTGGAAGGGGGCGGTGAGGCCCGTCTGGCGGTAGTAGGACGCCCATGGAGTTGGGGGCAGTTTGCTCTTCGGTGACCTTGACCACGGCATTTCGAGCATTTGACTCCGTGGGTCAGGAAAGCTGGCCATGGCTCGCCCTTGATCCTCAGTTCGAATCGAGAGGGGAGCATTTCGACGGTTATGCCGTCGTGGAGGAGTATAAAGGCCTCCCGGCGGCCGTCGGTGAAATTAAACTCTCCAACCCTAAGCTGTTTGGGGGCGATGGAGGTTATTCGGCCGTATCTGGAGAGAGCATCCATGACGGCGGCGTCTCCCACAAAGAAGGGGAGGTTCCCAATCGTAACTCTGATTGAAGGGGAAGGTTTTGAGAAGGGTTCCTTCGATCTCGAGGCCCTCTCGAACTAGGCGCTCCGCCAGGGATCTGTTGGCGAGTCCGACCAAGTATTGCCCGTTCACCTTAGTGAACTGGACAATGTTTCCTGTGCTTCCGACCACCTTTTCCAAAGCCTTCATGTACTGGTAGGTCTGGTATTCCGGACAGAACTCGGGGAAACAGCACTGCTCCTCGGTGCAGGACGCCTGGCGAGCCCTGGCCTCCATGACGTGTGCCCTCGTGGTCCTGATTTCCTGGACCTGGGGCATCCGTCCCGTCGACGGTCGCTGTCGGCGAGAAGTGCCAGCGCTGTTAGACTGCGCGGCCATGGCAGGCAAATCCGGCGAGTCGCGGCGCCTCTTCCTGCCTTTTACGACTGTGAAGCTGTCATCCTCCTCAGAGTTCACATTCTCGGCATTGTCTGCCCAGTTTCTTTGGGCATCGGCACCGCGGTTGGAAGAAGGGAGAGCCGCCAAGTTGAACGGCGCGGCCGAATTTACATTTCTTCCGCCGGCGGGAGAATTTGCATAAGTTTCAATTCTCTCATTAGTATTCGAGATATTTCTCTGCGAATTGAAAATTGCAGATTTCTCTGCACAGGGCTGTGCTACGTTGCTGTGCCTTTCAGGCATTTGATCAGCTTTTAATGGGCTTTCAGCCCGTGCTAAATTCGGCGTACTGCCGGTAGCCATACACCCGCCAGGGTGGGAAAAAGGCGGAGCTCGACAAATGCGTGCTACACGGCCGAGTGTGTGTATGTGTGTGTGTGTGTATGTGTGTTTTTTTTTGTTTTTTTTTTAAATATATATGTAGAAATATATTAGAAAACTTATTTAATCTCAATTTGACCATTATGATGCTGAAGCAACAAAGAACATATGTCAAGAGAAAGAAGAAGGGTCCTTGAATCACAGTACCACAAAACAAGATGGTTCAAGAAATTTCTCTTAGGTGACAGAAGTTTTGAAGATAACTAAAGAACATGTAAGCCAGTAACCATGTAGAGACAAACGATGCTCAGCACTGTGAACTATCAGGGGGCATCAGGGGACATCACTAACCAACCATATTTGTATTAAGAAACCTCGTGTTCAGAGTATGTTTTAATTCACCCAGAACCCCACCTAACCTAACCATGCTCCACCCTTTCCCCCTCTAAGCTGAAAGACTCTGGTGATTGTGAGGCGTAGATGGAGCCTGATGTCTTGACATTACCTAATCATAGTCTGAGATGGATTCAGACTCCCCTTTCCTGTGACCTAGCTATGTGTTCCATGGTGGCTGATTTCAACCCACCGGCCGCCAGAGTCTGAGATGGACTCAGACGCACCTTCCCTGTGGTCAAGTCACCTGACCTATTGTGGCTGACTTGATCCCACCAGCACTCAGATAGACTCCAACAAGCCTATCCATATGGGAAATCCATAGACCCTTGGTGGCTTAAATCATCATCTTCAGGCGAAGCAGCAGCTCCACCACGAGCCTTAAACCTTTCTCAAGCTGGATTTCTGGTCCAGTTCCCATAATGTTATTATTATTTTTTTATAGAGTATACAATACTTGTGGGGGCTGAGAGACTCCATTCCAGCCTGCTGGATGACGCACCGCGCCGTCAACAAAAATATACAAGAGGCGTCATAAATCAGGAGATGACGACCGCTGCGCCAGGGCGGCACAGCGGTGGAAACCAGAGAGGACCAGAATGTGCATTCAAGGGGGTTGTCCTTTTTGCCTTCCCATAAAAATGTAGCTAATAAGTAATACCAATAAAACGCTAACTTTGAGAGACTTTCTGAGCCATCGCTGGACTAATAAATCGACACACCACATTGGTGAGCCGGACCTGATTGAAAAGAAAAAGCATACGAAGATTTCAAGAGATAAAGAAATGCAAAAATTGATTCAAGCTTGAAAAGAAGCATCATCCAAGATATCGGAAAATCATCTCAAGACTAAGATAAGTTTTTATATTATCTTCCTTATTATTTTATCTCTATATTTTTAACTTTATCTCTAAGCTGTTGTGTCGAATTTAAATTTACGTAAAATGGAAACAGAAAATAAGCCTAGCGATACCTCAGAAATATGCAAGGTTAGTGTTAAAATACCGCCTTTCTTGGTTGAAAAACCTGAAATATGGTTCTTCCAGGTAGAGGCACAGTTCAAAATAGGTGGAATTATTCAGGAAGACACTAAATTTAATTATTTGATCTCCCAATTAGAACCTAAATATATAGAAAACATTTGGGACATAATTAATAGCAAAGTTGATTACAAGTACTCTGAATGTAAAACACGACTACTTGAATTTTTCAGAGAAAGTGAAGGGTTGAGAATTAAAAAGTTAATTTCTGGTATAGAGCTCGGAGACATGAAGCCGAGCCAGTTATTACAAAAGCTCAGATCCCTCGCTACCCCAGATATCTCTGACAATTTAATAAAAACTTTATGGCTCGATAAATTGCCCACATCTATAAAGAATATACTTATTGTAAGCGATGAGGACATTAGCAAATTGGCCATAATGGCCGATAAAATAAATGAAATAAACTCTTCCAAAGGAATTTTCGATGCGGAAGTGTCTTCTCCCCCAATAGATCGCTTGATCGCCAAATTGGAAGATCTTGAACGGCAAGTGTCCATATTGAGGCTGGAGAGATCTAGATCTCGATCCAAAAATAGGACTCAGTCAAGGCCGAGAAGCCAGTCTCAAAGATCCTTCGATCCAAAAAGGAAATATTGTTATTACCATTTTAGATTTGGTCCCAATTGCTTGAAAAATAAATGCAGGCCTCCATGCAGTTGGACAGAGTAGCAACAAACTCTTCAACCGGCATTCAGGATTGTCGCAATCTCCGATTATTTGTGACGGACAAAAACATGGGGTTGCGCTTTTTGGTGGACAATGGTGCTGATATATCTATAATACCTCCAAAGCATAAAAATAGGATGCCTAGCTCTGATTATAAATTATATGCAGCCAATGATACAGAAATTGTTACCTATGGAACAAAGGTTAGAAATTTGGATATCGGACTTCGACATCAATTGTAATCGCCAATACGAACAGAGCAATATTAGGAGCAGACTTTTTGAACAACTTTGGATTGATTATTGATATAAAAAATAAACGCCTAATTGATGGAATAACTAATCTTTCCATAAGAGGCGTCATTCAGTCAATCTCAGACATGGGAAATATTAGCACTCTAAATTCATCATCCAAGGTCAGCGCTATCCTAACAAAATATCCTAACCTATGTAGGCCACCATCAGATTTTGTAGAAGCAAAACATAGCGTTAAGCATTATATTCCTACAAGAGGTCAGCCAATTCACTCAAAAGCCCGTCGCCTAGATTCACAGAGATTAACTCTTGCTAAATCAGAATTTCAATATATGTTAAATAATGGAATAATTAGACCCTCAAATTCTCCTTGGGTGAGTCCACTATATTTAGTTTCAAAAAAGGACGAGTCACTAAGACCTTGTGGTGATTATAGAAGACTCAATGCAGTTACACTTCCAGATCGTTATCCAATCCCTAGACTGGACGATTTCCACCACATTTTAAAAGGTACTCGTGTGTACTCAAAAATAGACCTATGCAAGGCATTCTATCAGATTCCAATTGCAGAAGAGGATGAACCAAAGACTGCCATCATTACTCCTTTTGGGCTATTCGAATTTAATGTAATGAGTTTCGGTCTTAGAAATGCTACTGCTACCTTTCAGAGATTCATGCATGAAGTCTTAAGAAACTTGGACTTTGCATTTGTCTACTTAGATGATATTCTGGTAGCCTCTAAAACGGAAGAAGAGCATTATAGCCACCTTGAAACCTTATTCAGCAGACTAAATTCCTATGGATTAAGAATCAATCTTTCTAAATCTAAATTCCTGGTACAGGAAATTGATTTTCTAGGATACCTAATTACCTCTCACGGTGTGAAACCACTCCCAACAAAGGTTAAAGCTATTCTAGAATGTAAGAAACCAAAAACAGTTCATGAATTACGCATATTTTTGGGTATGCTAAACTTTTATCATACCCTTTTGAACAATGCCGCAGAGACTCAGGCAATCCTTCATGAATACTTGAGGGGTGCCAAGAAAAAGGATAGAAGCGAAATTAAATGGACTGAAGAAGCTGAAGTTCAGTTTAAACAATGCAAACAAGCCCTAGCTAATACAGCACTGTTAGCCTACCCCGATACTGAACTGCCTATCTCACTCTGTACAGATGCTTCAGATCGGGCAGTTGGATCAGTTCTCCAACAGCTTGACAATAATACATGGAAACCAATAGCATTTTTCCCTAAAAAATTAAATCCTGCTCAATGCAATTATAGTACATATGATAGAGAGCTTCTCGCAATATATTTGTCTATCAAATTCTTCAAGCACCTGCTTGAGGCACGTGAATTTACAATTTTGACTAATCACAAACCTTTAATTTACGCATTCAAACAAAAAAAATGAGAAAGCTTCTCCTATACAATTAAGACATCTACAATACATCTCCCAATTCACTACTGACATCAAGTACATAAAAGGTACTGACAACATAGTCGCCGATGCTCTGTCCAGAGTTGATGCCATTACAACCATCGACTATGAAGAGATCGCCAAAGAACAAACAGGTGATTCAGAACTACAAAACCTGATTTCAAAGAATACCTCTCTAAAATTTAAGCAATGCCCACTACAATCAGGCAATTTGTTATGGTGTGACGTGTCTACCAATAATATTAGACCATTCATTCCAATTAAATTCCGAATGATGGTTTTTAGGAACTTCCACGAACTCTCACACCCAGGCATCAAAGCCACAACTAAACAATTAACATCAAGATTTATATTGCCCAATATAAATAAAGACATTAGCAAATGGGCTCAAGATTGTGTCAACTGCCAAAAGTGCAAGGTGTCGATACACACAAAATCAGAAATAGGCAAATATCAAGAAGTGGATGAAAGATTTAGTGTTATCCACATCGATCTAATTGGTCCTTTACCTCCATCGAATGGTAACATCTACTGTCTGACCTGTATCGACAGGTACACCAGCTGGATGGAAGTTGTTCCACTACCAGATATGAAGTCTGAAACGGTGGCGAGAGCATTCTACGAAAACTGGATTGTTAGATTTGGAGCACCACATACAGTGATATCAAATCAAGGTAAGCAGTTTACTTCTCAACTTTTCAAAGATTTATCAACGCTGTGTGGTATCAAACTTCGTCATTCCACGGCGTACCACCCTCAGTGTAATAGGAAGATCGAAAGGCTTCATAGAACCATCAAAACTGCCATTCGTGCCCACAATAATATCAAGTGGACAGAAACGCTGCCAACAGTTCTCCTAGGCTTGCGTGCTGTGTGTGTGTGCTATCAACAAAGATAACAAATATTATTTGTCTCAAATGGTATATGGCAAAACCATCAGACTGCCTGGCGAATTCTTTGATGATTATAAACATCACCTGCATGCGGAAGAATTTGTTCAACAGCTTCAAAAGCAATTGGAATTGCTCAAACCCTTGAATGAAAAACATCATTCGAAGACTAAAGTATTTGTCCATAAAGATCTGAAAACATGTTCACATGTATTTATCAGGACAGATAGATTGAGGAAACCTCTGGAACCACCATATGAGGGACCCTTCCCAGTCCTTGATAGAACAGACAAGTATTTCACACTCAAAGTGAAAGGAAGAAATGTGACCATATCGATTGACCGATTGCGACCTGCTTACTTACTGGCAGATTCGGACAATCTAACTTCAGAACACCCACCTGCAGCAAGACCGATCGTGTCGGGAGCGCTGCCTTCTACATCGTCCCAACAGAATCCTGACCCACCAGATGTGGAGAAGTACACAGAATTCCAAGGAACAGTATCAGCACCAGACCTGACTAGGACAAGATCGGGGAGAATAATCAAGAAACCCGTGAGATTTAAGGAGCAATAGACTATATTTCTCCTTTTTTTCTTGCCTATATTGATGATGTATATATATTGTAATTAACCACTTTGTGAACCGAATCGTGACTTCGCCACTGGAAGGGGAGTACTGTGGGGGCTGAGAGACTCCATTCCAGCCTGCTGGATGACGCACCGCGCCGTCAACAAAAATATACAAGAGGCGTCATAAATCAGGAGATGACGGCCGCTGCGCCAGGGCGGCACATCGGTGGAAACCAGAGAGGACCAGAATGTGCATTCAAGGGGGTTGTCCTTTTTGCCTTCCCATAAAAATGTAGCTAATAAGTAATACCAATAAAACGCTAACTTTGAGAGACTTTCTGAGCCATCGCTGGACTAATAAATCGACACACCACATACTTTTATCCATATTTATTTTGTATTTGTAATTTTGACTTTAATATATAGTAATTTTTATTTCAGTATTTTGAAATATTTTTAAAGGGTCATGATAATCTTGGGGGGTGAGTTCCGCAACACTGGGGCGAATAAGCGTGATATTTATTTCAATATTTTTTCCTTGAAAACCTGACGGCAGGAAAAAGCAAAAGAAGTTTCTGAAAGCACAGGCCGCTGGCCTGGCTGCGGCTTTGGCCGCCCTTTCCCAATCTTGGATTTGGGTTGCTGAATTAAGAGATAGGTGGGGTTATTTCGTTGCCTTTTAATGTTGTATTTGTGAATATAGTTATTCCGTTTATTTCTGTGTGTACAAAGCATTTTAGTCCTCTCTTAAAGCATTATATGTATTTGAATACTTTAAATTTAAATCTTTTTGGTCCCTATTCCTATTTATTTTGTATACATTGTAAGTTTTTATTAGTCTAAATAAAAATATTTTTAGCCGAAAAGAAATTTTCAATTCCCCTTCAACACTTTTTTCCCTAGCTGGTACAGCTTTAGGCCTCTACATGTGCCTTAGATGAATAAATTTGTGATATGCATTTACGCAGCCACTAGCGCCCTATTTTTGGACATGTAGAGATCTGTGAACAGTTCATTAAAAGAAACAGAAACAATTAAAAAACCTTCTCATTTGCTGCATTTGTTGCATTTTATGGTGTATATTGCGTCCCTAATATTATATAGATGGTTAGTAATATTGTTCTTTGTTATTGGGTTTCTCAATAATGAACGTATATTGGGCGAGTTGATGAAAAGGTTTTAATTATGTATTTCTTCAGACTGCTATTGATATGGATTGAAATATATTTGTAAATTGGAGAATTTTCGAATTCAGAGGGTCTATGGAAATGTCTTAAAATAAATTATATGGGATATTGACAAGTTTTTAGATTTCTTAAAATATTCTGCGTCTCTTCTGTCTTCAAGGTTTGGAGCGAGCAATGCCTATAAACATGTTTGGTTAAAGTTGGGTTAAAGTTTCAAGTTTGATACAGGCAGTTATTACACTTTTTAATGCCAATAGAGATTTCTTAATATATAATGGCAAATAAAATTAACTCCTGTGAATTTAAATCTATGATCGTTCTCTAATACTAAAATGAATATTGTGGCGAAGAAATAATTTATTATTTGATTTAATTTAATTATTCAATGAAAATATTTGGAAACAGATTTAATTTAATTTAATTATTCAATATAAAATAATGATCTAAAATATTTATTTGCGTGCTTGCTCAAGATTCTCTAGCTGTAGATAGTTTTGTTGATTTGTTAATAATTGTCGACTAGTCATGCTGACGTCATCAATAAATACTTTCACACCTTTGTTAAGTCGAGTTTTATGTCTTATTGAGGAAGTCTCGACCTTAAACCTTGGCTTAGCTCAGCAACAACAATGTTTAGTTATATACCAACATGAGTTAAAATTAGATACACACATAGACGGATATAGCAAACACCATAGAAGGTTCATGCATTTTGTTTCAGGATAAAGCATTACAAACACACTTTTAAAATAATAAAACATGAGTTTTTATTTTTACCTCGATAGTTTTTACAAACTTTTATTTGCGGACAATTCTGAGTAGACATAAGATTTATATATAGCAAATTATAAGATTTCATGCAAGATATGAATTTTACCTATTAAATAAAACTATGAACATGTCTTTTGACGTATGACACGTGCCCTTAACACAAACACACCCTTAAAATAGTGAAACAAGAATTTTTACTCTACCTCGATAGTTTTTTTACAAACTTTTATTTGCAAGCAGTCCTAAGTAGACATAAAATTTATTTCCTTTAGCAGATTCTAAGACTTCATGCAAAAAAAATATGAATTTACCTATTAAATAAAACCATGAATGTGTCCTTTGACAAATAAAAAGTGCCCTTATGGGCCCATAACAAAAAAATTAATAAAGAAATTAATTAACCTACCAATTTCCTTCCAGACGCCAGAGCTCTTTCAAGACCGTCCTCTCCGTCCGCGTGCCCCGTCAAGACTGAACTTACTATTTTTAAAAGAAGTGGCGCCCCCCAAAGAAAAAATTGTCATCTTCTTACAGAGTAATAAAAATGATTTTAATTTTCCTAGAATATTTTTGAAATAATAAAATATTATTATTCCTTTTAAAAAAAATTGAAATAATAAAAAAATAATAAAATATAAATGCTTATCCCTTCAAAAAATTTATATAATAATTTCTTCTTCAAGAAATTTAAAATATCGAGACATACCCAATTTACCTGGATATGTATGAGATCGACTTTATTCATTTTAGAATAAAATAAAGGTAAGTTATATTATTTTTCTTATTAAAAAAATAATTTGAATTAGTAATAAAATAATAAAATCTAACATGTTTGCCCCTTTGAGAAATTTATATAGTAATTTCTTCTTTAAGAAAATTTTAAAATGATCAAATATATCCAATCTATCTGGATATGCCAGTAATTGGCTTTATTCATTTTAGAATAAAGAAAGAAATAAATTTAGAAAAATCTCGAAATGGTAATATAACCTTTTTGGACGTTTCATTTTGCATATTAAAGGGTGATTGACGAATTCACATATTTACATATATATATATATAGTTTGTACACCCTCCTCTGGACCTTTCTGCAGCGGGCTTCAGGATACTTGGACAAGGTCAGTGTTATTTCCAGCTGGGTGTCTTCCCCGGCTTTGGTCTTTAAAGCATCGTTGAGATTCCTCGTTGGGGAATTCTCCACTTTGTGTATTCTCCTCTGGACTTTTCTGCAGCGGGTCTCGGGATACTTAGACAGGGCCAATGTCATCTCCAGCTGGGCATCTTCCCCGGCTTTGGCCTTAAAAGCATCGCTGAGTTTCCTCGTTGGGGAATTCTCCATCTTTCTACAGCGGGTCTCGGGATACACGCCCAGGGCTGCTTCCAGTTCTTCATTTTCCAATCCGCCTCGTTGTTGTCCTTCTGTGGAGGGTTGGCCGGTATCTTGGTCACGGCACCTCCGATTGGGCGTCCTCCCCTGCTTTGACCTTTAGAGCATCGTCGGCCATCGTTGTGGGATTCTCCATCTGGAGAACAAACACTTCGGCAAGACACTGTGCATATATGATGTAAATGTTTACATCATTGTTGGGTCTGTTTTTGTGAAAATCTGGCCCAACAATTCCTCCCCTGCCAGAGTGAAAAAATGTGTTTATTCCAATTCAGATCTGCTCATACTGATCTATGATAAATATGATTTTGGAAGAAACACATTTTTTTTATGATACCAGTATTCGCAATCACTGACACTCAGGCAGAAGGGAAAACAGACGGGCCTTGGTACCTAGAACAGGTTAACTTATAGTAATATTGAAAGGAAATCTTATCCTACCATTTAGTGGGCAAAATACTAAGCCCATCTTTCGCTGTCTGTATGCCAGAGGATTTGGCCTAGTTGTGAGGTGAATCCACACGTTCCCAGCCGCAGTCCCTATAGGTGGAGATGGGGAAGTGGTCTATACCCAGATTCTGTACAAACAGACCCTTAGACCGTTCTAGATAAACATAATCATATGGGCGCCAAGGAATTGTGCGTGTAAATGTAGATATGTCCAATTCCTAAAACACATCTAAAAAATTTTATTAACTATATATGATGAGATACATGTGGAAAAAAATGATTTTACAAGGTTATATAAGGCAAAATTAAATAGACCTATTCGATCAAATAATAATAATAATAGGGTAAACAGAAATTACGTAGATATATAAGGTATACGATGATACATTAAAAAAAAATTAAATGAATATATGCTATACGTAGAAAGGAAATGACTTGATATTGTTGTATTCCCGTTTTTAAAATATATGGGAAGGGAGGATGTAAGATGTGACTTAGTAAAATTTCCTTATTAAAATATGTAAGTGTGACATTTCAGTAACAGCGTCGTTACCATTATAGGAATGGTGTGTAATACCATTAAACGTGACACCTCATAAAAGCGAATTGAGTCATTCCCCTAGCCACCGTGGGTGAAGTCACTTTCTTCCTACTTCGTCGTGCGTCTGCCCCCTTTGTAGTAGCCCGACCTCAACACTCTATTGAAAGATGGATTTATAGGGTTTATGATTCACTACCCAACACTAACATTTTCAAGTGCTTTCCAAGGATCAACTACAATCTGGGCCTACTTGACTTCTACCCCTATACTTCACAACTTCACTCTGAGAGATTGACCTTTCATGTCCTCATTAGAAACCTATTTCAAAGCTACTACCTGAAAGCCAGGGATTATAGGGTTTCTGAATACCCAACACAAGCCATAGGATGCCTATTAGGTTTGTTGTCTTAGACTTAGCCCCCATCTAAGTTGTGATTTCCTACACCTTCCTTCACCTATTACTACGTTTATACACCGAAATTCAGATTTACAAACAAAAT
>CP092864.1:168335021-168392809 GCA_030710605.1 Cordylochernes scorpioides
AGCATTTTATATTTAATGAAATGATGATCAGGTGTAACATGAAATCAGTTGAATTTTACAAAAAGTATACCTAGTTAAACCTCTTTATTTCAATATTACAAGTGATCAGAGCTTACCATTGAATTAAAGTAAGTTGGTTAGATCTCTTCATTGCAACATTCACTGCTAATGGACATTTTTCTCTCTCTCTCTTGCTCTAAGATAACCAAATCCTATCCCCCGATTTACACAGTAGATACGTTCCTGAGAAAAACGTGTAAATCGGGGGATAGGTGTACACAGAAATAAAATTAAAATGCATTGACAGGTTAAAATATGTAGTCAGCACATAAGCTCGGGATTCCTCGTGAGATGTGTACACAGTGCATGTGTTCAATCACAGTAGCATTTAGTGTAGTGCGATAAAAACAAAAAAAAAACTTATTTGGAAAACCGTGTAAAAGTGAAAACGTGTAAAAAAAGTACCGTGTAAATCGGGGAATAGGTGTATAATTAAATAATATTTTTAGGAATATATAATATTTTTGTAATATACTCTTGTGTAATACATGTTTTAATTAATAATATGAATTGATGTCATTTTGAAACTTTATTTTTTCCAGAATGTTTCATGATTAACTTTCAGTGAAGGATAAAATTGCTTTAGTACATTTTTGAACAAGTGAATAAATAAAGTCTTAAGTGAATAAATCAAATGTGAAGAAGCTGAATAAATTTAGACAAAGAAAAGGTTAAATACTTTGTTTAAAAAATATTTTTCCTTGAACCCTTTGGGTGTGGAAAGCTACAATAGTCGCCTCGAAGATTTAGCCTGTAGGGTCGGGGAGCGACTTTAATCCATGTGCTATAAAAATTAAATGCTTTCAGTGGGGGTCGGTGGAAGGATGGGCTAAACCATTGGTTTTCGACCGCTACAACCCGGGTTTTATTCCTGCATTGGGCACTTTTTTAGGATTTAAAAAAAAAAAATGCTCCAATGGCCCCCGTTCTTGCAAAAGTCCAACCACACCTGTGAGTGCAAGTAACCAAATGGGGCTCTGGCACATTTGTAAATGCAAAATCAAACTGCTTTCCTCATGTATAGACATGTGGTACACTTACAGTAAAAGCAGTTGCCTACTTCTACCCACCATGATTATCATGGCCTGTACCACATGTACTAGGGATAATAAACACAAGGTAATAAGACCAAATCCAAATAAATATTTGGATTTGGTCTTATTACCTTGTGTTTATAATCTACAATCCAAATTGTGCCTCATCAACTACTAGGGATAATAAAAATTAAATCCTTTCAGTGCTGCAAAGTCTACGCTAGTCACCCAATTAAATTTGAAACTGCTGACTAATTTCTGACAGCCCAGCATGGGAAATTTGATCTTTGTTTGTTTAGTTAGTTCACTGGCTGGGTGGTTGGCTTGTGAAATACTGGTAACATTTTCCCTCTTTTTTTTTTTTAGTTAAAAAGAATTTAGACAAGAAGTCCTTAATGGAGTTTTAAAAGATTATAAAAGCAAACCTTCCACAAGCAAGCAAAAAAAAGGCTTGCTGGTTCAAACTGAGCTTCACTTAGAAGAGAGACACTTCCTTGATCAATCTGAAGATAAAAAATCCAAACCTAATTGAGTTGTATGTCTTCCTAGTAAATGTAAAGACGGGGGAAAAGGTACTTGCAAAAAAAAAAAAACAACAACATTTCACTGCCCAGATTGCTCCAATAAGCCAGCCAGCATTGTGTCACACCAGGGATTATCTATCACATGATACACAATTTTTTAAAATCCTGTAACTGTCCAATTTAAGTACATTATATTTTTATTATATATTTTAATATTAAAAATAATTTTTATTTTAATTACTTAAAATTTGATACATATATTTATATACAGTAGAATTTCCATGAGAGGACACTCACACTAGAGGACACCTCTCTATAAAGGACAGTTTTCATTTGCAAAATTATCATTTTTACCTTTTTGCAACTCTTTGGTTAGAGGGCACCTCTCCCTGAAGGACACTTTGGCTCTGCAATTAGATGTCCTTTACAGGGAGGTAGTTCTACCGTATATACAGTCGAACATCTTTAATTCAACACCCCAAGGGATCAGAGCTTTCGGTTGAATTAAAGAAAGTGTTGAATTAAGGTTAGATGATTAGCTAATCATCTAACTCGCTAAAATAATATTTTTTAAAAATTGCTTTGATTTGACATTAATGATATTAATTGAAACCATTGTATATGATTTTTTATTTTTATTTTTTATTTTCATGATAAAATTCTAGTATCAGGGACAAAATGGCAATAATACATATTTTTGAAACATAAATACATAATTACAAATAATATTTTATTCTAATGAAGAATATAGCAGTTGAAAGGAAATAAATATGGAAAATAAAAAGAAAATTAAAAATATATATTTAAAAATAATCATGAAGATCTTTTTAAAAATTCCTTTATAGATGTCTGTTTTTGCACTGAAATCCTATTCAGGATGAATTCCAGATGGTCATTTAAAAAAAACATGCATGTCTCTGGAATGTGTTTTAAATAACAAAGAGCTTTTATTGTATTAAAGGCATCCACTGCTGCTGCAGGTGTTATTGATTTTGTGTTTAAATCTTTTATAATAACATGGAAATCGAATATTGAAATAAAATGTTATCATAATCACATTGGGGCTACATATTTTTTGAAGATTTATTTATTTAAAAGGAAATTATTTGTAAATTTTAAAATAACTAAAATATTTCAATGCTGAAAATTAAAAGAAAATAATATTATTAATCAGAGCACGATGCCTAAATTCCCGCGTAAAAAAAAAAAAAATAATAACACTCACGACATTGCGCAACGGCACTGCAAAGTGAAACTTAAACTAACAGAAACCAAAAGTGAGCAGGCGCGATCCTAGGAGGACTCTCTGACATTGGAGAAGCCTTCTCCAAAGTATTAAATTGTAAATAGTCATGTGGATAGTTTCCTTCTCAACATCTCCTTACTCTGTGTGTGTAGGATTTTATTTTGATGTAGCTCAATACAATTGTCTAAAGTACTTAATGGGATTCAAAAGCTGTTGAATTCGGAGTAAGTGTTGAATTAAAGTTGGTTGAATTAAAGGGGTTATACTGTTGATAAAGCACAATTTGGATTATAGATTATAGTTGCAAGAAAATAAGACCTAATCCAAATCCGGCTGTTACAGAAATGTCGCACACTATTAATTTATTTGGATTAGGTCTTATTTTCTTTTAAGGGGTTATACTGTATATACACTCATGGGCAAAATTTAAGGAAGTTGTACCTTTAGCATGAAACATGTAAATCGGATTCAAACAATAATTCTGAAAGATATTTGATACATAGTAACCTTTATTGAAGACACTAGAGATAACCAAATGTAAAAAAAAAATAGATGACTGGCAACATCAAAGAATTTCCACTTCCTTAAGTTTTTACCATGAGTGTATATATACAGTCAAACTTCTTTAATTCAACACCCCAAGGGAAAGGTGTTTGCTTTTGGATTTAAAGTGGGTGTTGAATTATAGTTTGTTAAATTAAAGCATGTAACTTAGGCTGTGTGGGATTTGAAAATGGGTTGAATTATAGATGGGGTTTTAAATTTTGGTCAGTTGAATTAAGCATTGCTCGATGCAAATATTCATATGTAATTCTACTGTCCTATAAGCTTATGTCCATAGTTTTCTTGAAAACCATTTCTGAGATTCTACCCTTCAGTGCTGCGTATATAAGCAGAATCGTCCAATACAGTATTAGAGCTCTAAGAAGCGGTCTGGTAGATTAAATTGGCGAAGCCGCTGAGGGGTTCACCACTGATTAGCCAAGCCCCCCCAATATATTTTTTCATTGCAGTACGCACAGTAAAAGTTTGTATTGTATTTAAAAGAAACATTTTGCTATATATATAGATGGCGTGTTATTGCTTTGTGTCAAGTTATGCTGTATTTGATCAATGTTTGGTTTTGTATTATTTTAACCCCTGGTCAATGTGTTGCCACCAAGCTGGAGCAAGCCATCCAAGAGCAGGATGGCTACAACACTGGCGTAAGTTCCCGCCCACCATGACCCGAGGTACAGCTCTGACACATGGCGGCACAGGTCCTGCTCTCGCTGGGAGACGGCCACATCATGAGCCCCAACCTCCTCAACTACCCTCACCCTGAGTCTTCAGTCCGCAAGATCATCGGCCCACCCTGGGATGACATTGTTATTGAACACCTTGCGTAAGCACACCTGCTTTGTTGGACAAAGATTGGTTTAGCATGTTGCACAGTCAAGACTCTTTAATTCAACCCCCAAAAGGAAAGGTGCTTCCCATTGAATTAAACTAGATGTTTAAAATTATCCTTTTTTTTAATATATATTTTTTACGTATCCCAACAACACGCTCTACTGGCCATGATGGTGGGTAGTTAGCAACTTCTTTTACTGTAAGTGCTCCACATGTCTATACACGTAGAAATCAGTTCGACTTTTGCAATTACAAGTATGCCAGAGCCCTATTTGGTTATTTGCACTCACTGGTGGGGTTGGACTTTTGCATGAATCAGAGCCATTGAGGCAATTTTTTTTTTTTTCAGAAAAAGTGTCCAATGTGTGATTCAATCCCAGGTTGTGGCTCTTTAGCAGTTTATTACACATCTCCACCAGGTCCCATGTTGAATTATAGTTGTGTTGAATCTGTTCTATTACTGCACTGATTAATGAAATTTACTACAATCCCCACACATCTACTTAATCTAGCCATAAAAATTGTTACAAAACCAAATCAGTGATAAAAATTTTAATTTGACCGCGTGAATTATTCAAAATACAGTAGTTGTTATTTGAATATCTCGTGCACACGTGTTTTGAAAAAAAAATCAGAATATATTTGTTTTTTGATAATGGATTGGGGTGTTAAAGAAAACCGTATAGCTGTAATAGCCTTACACAAGGTAGGTCAAAGTCCTTCATCCATTTTTAAACTTTTACAAAATTTGAATATTACGCGTCAATTTGTTTATCGAACCATTGAAAGGTTCAACAAGGCTGGCACTATTAATGACCTTGAAAGATCTGGTCGATCGCACGTGCAACGAATTCAAGCAGCTATAAAAGCCATTCGCGAAAGAATTCGTGGAAATCCATGCAGCAAACAAAAGATCTTAGCAAAGAAGATGAATTTAGCTCCAAGAACCGTTTCCAGGATAATCAACGAAGACCTTGGACTGAGAGCTTTCAAACGACGCACAGGTCATTTGATAGCCCCTGCTCTTAGATATATTAGAAGGGTTAGATCAAAAATGTTGTTGGCGTGGCATGATGGTCGATGGCATGAGCGAATCCTTTTCACAGACGAGAAAATTTTCACTGTCGAGGAAAAGATTAATCGTCAGAATGATAGGATATATGCTCGTAGCTCTCTAGAAGTGTCTTTGAAGTCAGAAGACTTGAAAAAAGTCACCATCCTTCTTCTGTCATGGTTTGGTGGGGAGTTAGCTACCAAGGTGTAACAGATCTCCACTTCTGTGCCAAAGGGGTAAAAACTACAGCTAAAAATTATCAAGAAGATATTTTGGAACAAATAGTAAAGCCTCTGAATACAAAAATGTCTGTCTAATGGAGAACATAGGATATTTCAACAAGATTCAGCTCCTGCTCACAAAAGCTAAGTCAACTCAACAATGGTTGGAGAACGAATGTTCCGGAGTTCATAAAGGCCAATGAATGGCCCTCTGGAAGCCCTGATTTAAACCCCATTGATTACAATTTGTGGGCATATTTAGAGGAGAAGGTGTGCTTTAAAAGATATCATAATTTGGATCAATTGAAATCAGCATGGGTGAGAGCGCGCGCGCGCAATGGAAGAAATACCCTTAGAAAAGGTACGTGCCGCCATAGATCAGTGGCCCGAACGTTTGAGATCCTGTGTCAAAAATAAGGGAGGACATTTTGAATGATTGTATATATTTAAAATCTATGTCTTATTGGCTAATAAAATATGTATTTATATTCAATTAGTTTTTGTTCTTAATCATTTAATTTATCAAATTGTTTGTAACAGAATTTATGGCTAGACTGTGTATATGTGAGATATTAACATGCTCTCACTCTATAATATACCTCTAAAATGGTTCTTTGGCATGTAGCTGATTCATTTTTGGTCCCTAATAGAAAATTATTTTGAAATAATTTTATAGTTAAAAAATTTAAAATAAACTTTGCCTGTGTAATGAATTTATTTGCTTATCTCTTTCTCAATAGTTTAAAAGTATTTTATAATATACTTAAAAGCAATTCTCAAATATGGCTTTAAGTTTGATTGTTTGGGGAGACAGAAACTTTGAACTTTCTAATGACCAACATTTTTTTTAGAATGATAAGGCACAATTTGGATTATAAATTATAAACACAAGGTAATAAGATCGCATCCAAATAAATAAATAGTGTGTGACGTTTCGGTAACAGTGTTGTTATGTATCTTCAGACACTTTCAGTACTTTTGTCTGAAGATGGTAACAACACTGTTACCGAAACGTCACACACTATTTATTTATTACCTTGTGTTTATTTTTTTTAGAACTACCCTTCTCTCTCTCTTCTTGCTTATCTCTTCTCACTTATATAAATTTGTCATGGCTGTGCATATTTTCAATGGTGTTGACAACCTTCATATATTCCAACCCTACCAAGATTGCAAACTTAATCCATGATTCTGTTTCCATGACCCTGTATAATTAATTATACAATAGGATAATAATTTTAAAAATTGACTGAGGGAATGTGTCTGCTTTTGTCATTAAGACTGGGATCACTGACTTAGCTCCAATATAAAATGGCTGCCTCAGACACGAGGAACAGATGCCATTAGTAGCCACTCCAAACACAGATCCTGTGTTCCTGGATCAGGAAACCCTTACAGAGTACTATAAGTAGGGCCACCTGAACCCAGGATTTTACTGAGCTTGTATGTTACTGCTCCCTCTGGGCTTGGACCCAGCAATGGAGGAGTTTAAAAAATTGAAGCTCTGAAAGTTTCAATTGATTCATTATAATGAGTATTATCTCCACGGAGAATACACTATATAATGGGAGTTCTCTCCACATCCGCAGAGATGTACTCTCTCACCCAACAAGAAATCTGGATGTCTCAACATGTCTTCTTTCTCACTCAATTATAAATGTAAAACACTTGCCTCTCTCATATAAATCTAACTACAATCCTGATTAGGCACAATTTGGAAAAGTCTGGAGTCTGAAGATGGTAACAACGCTATTACCGAAACGTCACACACTATTTATTTATTTGGATTTGGTCTTATTACCTAGTTTTGACTACAATCCTGTTTTGTGTTTTTTTTCAGATGTGTTAAGTTCTACGTGAACCATGACTTTGTTCAAGCCTACCAACACCATTCCACACTAGTACAGTATCCTTTCATCAGTCAGCACACCAAACCTTTAACAATAGGTCTAATTAACATCTTAAATTCCCTGATGTTTCTCAACAGAAATCAAGAGGAAACATTTCCCCTGAGGAAGATGAGGAAACATTAGGGAAATAAAGAAATTTAAGAATGGTTGATGGTACAGACTCCCAACCAGCAAATGCTTTTGCCAATCTTGTAGTAGAATATTCATTATTTTATTCACAGAATAATCAACTTTGATATTCTCTCTGTTACTCAGCAATTTGCTCTTGTCACCTCTCTCTTATGAAAATAATTGTTTTGTTCCAATTTAATTGCCCTGTCATTCTTGTTTCTTGCCCCATTTTTCTAGGTGACAATATTTATGATCCTTATATTTACTGAAAATTAACCAACAAAAGAATAAATAACTTTTATGACATAGCTCTACTATTCTATGTATGTAAGAGAACTATTAAACACCTTTTTAAAATAAAATAAACTTTCTACTGTCTTTACTGCACAATGAAACAACACTGGGAGGGCTTGGCTCATCAGTGGTGAACCCTCCCAGCTGCCAATTTAAATCACCAGACCTCTTTTCAAAGCTCTAATAGTGTAATGAATGATTCTGCTTATTATATGTGATACTGTAGTGCAGAATTTTAGTTATGGTTTTTGGACAGTAGAATTACATGAAAATATTCTGTGTATATTGAAACTATATTCACCTTTGTGTTGTTGTTTTTTTATAACTTTTATCTCTCTTCTGACGATTACTTGTAATGTGATTCTCACTTTTTTTTTTTTCAAATCCTAAACTTGTTTATCAAGAAATTTCTGCAAAGTATTTAGCCAGCAAAAGGATGAAAATTGGGCCTTGGACATTATGTCCAGGATTGTCCTGGACCTCCGGCTGCTGTCCTACAGTGTAAGTAACACATCTCCTAATGATTGAACATCTTTGTGTATGAAGCAATTTAAATATCACAAGGTAATAAGACCAAATCCAAATAAATAAATAGTATGTTATATTTTGGTAATAGCGTTGTTACCGAAACGATACACACTATTTATTTATTTGGATTTGGTCTTATTTCCTTGTATTTATAATCTATAATCCAAATTGTGCCTTATCATAAATGTATTTTTCTTTCTAAAGTTTTTTTTTCTTGGGCAAAGTTTCACATTTTAAAGAATCCCTCTTCAAAAATATTACCACTCATGGACAAAACTTAAGGAAGTTGTATCTTTTAGCATGTATTTCGGGATTGAGACAATAGCTGAAAGATTTGATACACACTTTATTGAAGACACATGAGATAACAAAATGTGAACAAATTTTCTGTCTCCTTTAAAAATAGATAACTGGCGACATCAAAATTTCTATTTCCTTAAGTTTTTCCCATGAGTGTAAAACATTGTGAAGAAGGATTGAGATATGTTATTAAAAAGCACCTCAGAATCTATAGGTGAAAATCCTTTTTTATCGACTACAATTTAGAAAAAAAAAAAGTATTAAAAAATATATCTATAATTGACCTCCTAAATAAGAGCCCACATTGTCACAGGATTCTCTAACTTATATTGTATGATATCCTCCTCTAACAATGGTCTTCCAGAGAAATCTTCTAACTTCCTCCAAATCCATGAGGAGTAAGAATTTTTGGTTAAAGCTGGTATTGAGACACAAGGTAATAAGACCAAATGAATAAAGAGTATATGATGTTTTGGTAACAGCGTTGTTATCATCATCAGACAAAAGTACATTAGACAAGTACAAAGTAGTTTGTCTGATGATGCTAACAACTCTGTTACCCAAACATCACACACTTTTTATTTATTTGGATTTGGTCTTATTACCTTGTGTTTCTAAACTATAATCCAAATAGTACCTAATGATTTTTGGTATTCATTTAAAAGTTGGTTAAGATGATATTAGTCAAATATTAACGTTTTAAAATACTATTTTCAGAAAAAATGCTCCAGTAATATATTAATTAATAATAAGGATTTGATGCCATTCGACCTTTCTTTAAAATTTCATTTATTTATTTAGACTGTGAATAACATTTATTGAGGGACAAAGTTGCATTAATGGTCATATCATTACAAATGCTTTTTAAATTTCTCAAGTGGATAGGCAATGGGAATAAAGTGAATAGATTTATATGAAAGCTATATAGGAAGCCAAAAAATATTTTAAAACAAATTCATGAAGATATCTTAAAAAAAAATCCTTTATGGTTGTTGGCCTTTGAACTAGAAATTTAACTAACATGGAGGAAATAAACTAGCGTACACAGAAAATACATTCTCACATCAACGTGGCTTCAATATGAGGATATGATAACTCTGTTTAAAGAGAATGTAAAAAAATTGAAGAATAAATAAAATATTTAAATTCTAAAATTGAGAAAATGTTATTATAAATAGAATGATACTTTCCCAAGACATGTGGCTGCCAAGGTTATCTAATTAATGTGACTACGATGCCTAACTCACCCACATGACATAGGTGAAGTAATATTTGCTGCCGGTGTTTGCACCACTTTCAACTGCTGGCCACTGAGTGCACCTATATGTAGCACACTACTGCCCAAAATGTTATGGTGCAAATGTACTGCAGCTGTGGGCCACAGCAATGCATTTTTTGCTGTGATTATTCGATAGGGTCACAGCATGAATGTCATCATGTGTATTTTTGTGTTTATTTTGATAAGAAAGGTAGTACTATTTTTTTTTTTTAGAGATTTACTTAGAAATTTATCTTAAAGCTTGCATATTGATCTTATTCTATCTTAATCTACAGTATTTAACCACTTTTTAAAATTATTTTCCCACAGATATATTTATTGCATAGGTTGCAGGCCAATGAACAAAATACCAAGAGGTCCGATGGAAAGCCTGGAGAAACGATGGAAAAAGCAGCTGAGTGCATCATGGGAGTTTTCAGAGTTTGTGCCTCAGACAAGTGAGTAGAATGGGCCTCGGGTGTTTCACCTCAACCTGTCTGCTGCTGCAGCCGTTCTGCCCCGGAGTGCTCCAAGAGATGGGGCATGCTTACTCTGGTCAACCACCTCTTCAAGATCTATTTCAAGGTAACACACTTGGACTCTACATTTTATCTGTAAAGGACACCTATTTGCAGAGCCAAATCCTCCTGGGATAGGTGTCTTCTTGCAGGAGAGTTGCTAAATAGTAAAAATGGTATTTTTGGTGATGAAAACTGTCTTTTATAGAGAGTTGTCCTCTAGCTTAAGTCTCCTCTCATGGAGGTTCTACTGTATATATATATACAGTAAAATCCTGCTAAAATGAACTGGGTACATAGCAAACCTACCCCTATAACGAACCTGAAATAATCTCCATTTTTATTTTACAATACAGTAAACTATGGCTATAACGAACCATGGCTATAGTGAACCACAGTTTCAGTCTGCACTAAACAAGACCTTTGGGAGAGGCTGCTGCTTATCATAAAATAACTCGAGGAGCATGAACACAAGGGGATAAGAAACTACAACTACACAGGTTCAATCCCATTGGGGTTTGCTATAGAGGGGTATATACTCTCTCTTTATTAAATAGAGAGTTTGTAAAGTTTTGAACTAGCTATTAAATGATCTGTAGTGTGATACCAAAGTAATTTTACAAACTCCATTACATATTATAAAACATACTGTAGTCAAGTGCAGAGTTGATAAGAAATTCAGTCCAATTCAATAGTGAAGTCTGGATGTCATGAAGTCTGGAGATTTAAATGATGGGAGGGTTCACCACTTGCCCTCCCTCTTTTAATAGTTATTCATCGCAGGATTAGGACTGTAGAAATTAATTTTAATTATATATATTTTAGAAGTGGCGTTAAAAATATATTAATAATTTCCAGCGATAGATGGGGTGCTCTAAGTTAATAATGATAGAAATACTTGATTTATATATTTTTGACATTGATATTTCAATATTATTCATCAATTATCATTATTCAATAATTGTTTCGAATATAATCATCATTTATAACTCCAAATTCAAAGTAATAAGACCAAAACCATATAGACAAATAGTGTGTGATGTTTCGGTAACAGTGTTATTTCTAGACAAAAGTACTGAATCTATTTATTATATACTAATTATTTTTTTGGATTTGGTCTTATTACCTTGTGTTTCTAATCAATCTCTTATCAACTCTCCAAATTCAATTTGTATTTTGAAATTTGATAAAAAAAAAATAAAAAAAAAACCAACCCAATTCTATATATACTATGGTAATGCATCTGGAGAAATCTCTGTAATTGACATTCATCTAGTATCTTATTTTAAAAGATTAGAAAGTAGCACAAAAATATATACAGTAAAACCCCTCTATAGTGAACCCCAATCGGACAGAACTTTTGGTTAACTATAGCCAGTTAGACCGTATAATTAAAGGATAGCAATACACACAGGAAGAGGCTAATAGTAGTCACTTTGTTTCAATTCCCTTAATTGACCAATTTCCTTACATTAATACTGAATAATAATAGAAATCATTAGATGATAGGTTCTTCTTATCATTAACATACATGTACCTCTATGTCTAATTTAAAATCAAGACAAATCCTAGGCAAAGTTTTATTAAATATATATTCAAAGATATGAAATGATTTAAAAACATCTTCATCACATTATATAATACAATGATAAAGTACAATTTGGATTATAGACTATAATAAAAGAAAATAAGACCTAATCCAAATAATTTATTAGTGTGTGATGTTTCAGCAACAACATTGTCACATACTAATAAATTATTTGGATTTGGTCTTATTTTCTTTTATTATATAATACAATGTTTACTTGGAAAAATGGCTCTAATACCATGTTGCTTCAAAGCACTTTTCAAGCATTGCCCCTTTTAAATAAAGTAACAAATATTTTTTATTCCATTTCAAGTTTCCACATATTCTTCTGAGGTCTAGATTTAATTTTATTTTGAACCTGTCATGCAAAACACGATAGTTCATGGCATTAAAAATAATTTTTGTTTCATCATGGGCCCGTTTATTACCCTAACATGTACAATCGCGGCAAAAGTTGAGGTTGATTCCTCTTTGTAACAATTTTTAGTAGCCTTCTATCTTATCTCTTATAATAGAAAAGTTATATTTTCTTATTTTAACATGTTCTGAAATTTTGCCTGTGTTGTTTCACTTTGAAAAGTTTTGAAATGGCCTTTTTTTTTTCCTTTAGTAATAACATTTTTGTTTTTAGAAAGCCTTTGTTTTCTTCATTTTGGAAGCCATTTGCATTTTTTCTATTTCAAATTTGATAGTTGCAAAGATATTCTATTTAATAAAAAGTATAATGTGTAAATATTTATACAACATACAGCAAAAGTGAATGTAAATGAAAACAAACAATGTCGCTAAATTTATTGTTTTGAAATCGTGATCTGTGAGCTGAAACAATCTCAAAATTTTGTTGTTTTAATTTTTTTTTAAATTACAACTTTTAAATTTGTTATAATCATAGTATTTTAAATTGATTTTATTATTTTGGGACCGAAAATAGGTTCGTTATAGGGGTAGTTAGTTATTTTAAAAATCGCAAAGTTCGTTATAACGATAGTATTTTCAATTGAATGGAATTGGGAATCGCCTTAGGTTCGTTATAAGGGAAGGTTGGTTATATCCAGTGTTCGTATTAGCGGGGTTTCACTATAGGTATATTTTGTTATAAAGAATTCCCCAACCCGATCTAGAAGATACAGTAAAACCCTGCTAAGACGAACCATTTTTTTTTTTTTTTGCTTATCCCTAGTACACGTGGTACAGGCCATGATAATCATGGTGGGTAGTTAGCGACTGCTTTTACTGTAAGTGCACCACATGTCAACACATGTGAAAAGCAGTTCGACTTTGCACTTACTAATGCCAGAGCCCCGTTTGGTTACTTGCACTCGCTGGTGGGGTTGGACTTTTGCAAGAATCGGGGGCCATTGGAGCATTTTTTTTCTTCTTTAAACAGAAAAAAGTGTCCAATGCGGGTTCGAACCCGGGTCCTAGTGGTCGAAAACCAAATGGTTTAACCAGCCTTCCACCGACCCCCAAAGACGAACCATGGATATAACGAACCTTCCCTTATAACGAACCCATCGAAAATCCCAATTCCATTCCATTAAAATTACCATCGTTATAACGAACTTTTCACTTTTCAAACTAGCGAACTATCGCTATAACGAACCCAATTTTGGTCCCAAAATATTAAATTCTATCAAAAATACCAGCTTATAACAAACTTTTAATTTTAATTCTAAAATTCCAAATTTATAATTTTCGAAACTAATTAAAATTTTGTGTGAGCTCTAGCTCACAGATCACAATTCAAAACAAAGAATTTAGCGACATTGGGTGTTTTTATTCACTTTCCATTTTTATACTGCGCACTTTTTTAAATTTTTCATGCCTTATTGAAAACTAAATTTCTTAACTCTACATTAGGAAAATTCCTTAAAACATGATTTAAATTATTAAAACCAGTTTTAAAAGATAATGGAAGTGCCAAAGAAAAAGTCGCTCGTACCAAGATATCACTTGAAAAGAAATTAACCATCATAAAAGCTATTGAGAATGGTACATCGCAAGCGGAACTTCGGAAGAAAATGAAAATGAGCAAAAGTAGCATTTCTACGATATGGGGCAAAAAAGAAGACTATAAAAAAAATGTTACAAAGAGGAATCAATCCCAACTATTGCCGATATCGTCAGTGTCATTATCCACTTTTAGAAGCCTTGTATACGTGGTTAGTACAAGCCAGGCTTCATTTAAAAAAAATGAAGATTTCTTTGCTAGATATGAAACCAAATTTTTGAGGAATATGTTAAAGCAGAAAAAAATAACAGACTTCTTCAAGTAAGCCTTTGTATCCTATATTGTAATATAATATTTATTTATATAAAATATATTTTTATACCTTTTAAAATATTATTAATAAAGTTTTTATTTAATTTTTATATATAAGGTATACTTTTCTTGGATTTTTTTGACATATGGGAGGCAGGTTGCATTTATACTAATTAAATTATCAGAGGAACTGATCAAAAAGGCAATATTTTCACATGATTTTGTTTTTATTTTAATATACAGCTTTAATATATAGAAATAGGTTAATTTTTAGGGGGAAAAAAGCAGCCAATATTAAGAGGTAGCCTTTTTTTTTTTTTTTTTGCGCATGCCCTTTAATTATATCCTCAAAAAAAATTTAAATACCCAAACCGTGGCTATAGTGAACCAAAAGTCCCGTCCCAATGGGGTTCACTATAGAGGGGTTTTACTGTATGTACCAAATTTCCGTTAAGAAATCATACCTTTAACTTAAAAATTCATCGAATCCAACTATACAAGATATTCTTCAAAATAAAGGAGATATCAATCCCGTTTCTGATGACCCGGCCCTGACGCTTAATTAGGAGCTCATCACCCAAGACCTGTGTTTCTGCAAGGTCTGGGGGGGGGCCACTTCTACTCCAACAGCTCGCCATGTGTAAATAGCCAGGACAAGGCGACTAACAAGCTGTGCTCGAATGTAACACCTGTAAACTGAGATGAAATAAAAAATAAATAATTCTTCCATTGAAATTATAAAGCTTTGTAGAGCCAATGTGGATTGTAGAGAAACAATAAAAAAGTAACACCAACCTAGGCTTGTAGGGGCAACGTTTCATACTGCCACTAAAACATCATGGCGAGGTTGAGAGAGAGAGATATAGTTATTTAAACAGAGATACATGTCGTTTGGTTTATTTGTATGGCCATTTTCTATCGACTTGAACCTGGCGAACTTCGGAATGTATCAATCACCTGCTGTAAAGTCAACAGATAAAGGGAGAAGCTCTGGAGGTATAATTCTTGGCATAAATAAAAAACTACAGCCCCAAATTGACAATGTTGAAATTGAAACCTCTTGGATTGCAGTCACACTCAATCCAAATTTAGACAATGACTCACCAGCGATCTGTGTAATATTCGTATATCTACCCCCAAACGATACACATGCTACAAACCTTGGACGACTATTTAAATCGATGGAAAATAAGATATATAACGGGCTTGAAATAATACTGGTCGGCGACCCAATGTCCGTATTGGCAATCTGGGGGGTTAACATAATTTGATAGATACTTCAAACCTTATTTCAACTACCCGAAATTCCTGTGATCTAACTAAATCTGCCAAAGCGGAAATACTTATTGACTTTCTTGACAAAAATTATTTAACCATAATAAATGGTAGATCCATTAATGATAAAAGTGGTAAATTTACATTCATCTCCAGGAAGAGGCTCTTCTGTGATAGATCTGGCGATTGTCTCACCTGCGGTGCTTGAACACATAGCAGATTTTGAAATTGGTTGTATACCATATTCGGATCACTTACCAATAATATTAAAGTTTATCGGCCCAAATAATAAAACTGAAAATTGTTACATGGAGCCTAGTGCTAAGATTAAATTTTCCTGGTCAGTAGATAAAATCCCAACATATATTGAAACTTTAAAAGAATTAACTCTCGAACATCCAGCTGACTCCACAATTGATATCCAGGCTGATGATTTTACTGGTTTAATTCAAACAGCAATGTTACGCTCGGGACGCGGATGGAGGCAAAAACAAAAAACATTAAATCTAAGCCATGGTTTGACAAAGACTGTTATTTGGCTAAAAAGGAAATGAAACAAAATCTTAAATTATACGTAAAACATAATATCTCTGCCGATAAAATTGCATACTTGTCGAGTAAGAAGAAATATTCAGCTATCCTAAATCTCAAAAAAAGAGAATATACTGACAAAATTCAAGTTATCCTCAGTAATGTAAAAGATTCTTCCCAATTTTGGAAGACTATTAATTCACTTAAATATAGGAATAACCTACAAGGTGAAATTTCTATTGCAGATTGGCAGGTCTTCTATCGGGAGTTACTTTGTTCAAATCCGACAAAAGTTGTACAGTTACCACTTGAGATATTGGACATTGACCCCGAATTAGATTGTGAAATATCTCTAACTGAGGTCACCACGGAAATTTCCAAATTGGGTAAAAATAAGGCTACAGGACTTGATGAAATTCCCAACGAAGCGATTAAATATTTATTAGAAGAACATACAATTTATCTCAGGAACTTATTTAATAAAATCTTAGGGACATCCCAAGTTCCTCAACAATGGACAAAAACGATAATCCACCCAATATTTAAAAATGGAGATCCGGACAACCCGTCAAATTACAGAGGAATATCCCTGATTTCTAACCTATCGAAATTATTTACATCTATCTTGAAGACAAGATTGAATGATTGGATGGAGAGAAAGTCAATTTTGGCAGAAAATCAGGCTGGTTTTAGAAAAGGCTACTCTTGTCAGGACCACATTATATGCCTTCTTCATTGACCTAAGGAAGGCCTTTGATACTGTGCCGCACCATCTACTTTGGAAAAAATTGGCATTAAATGGTCTTAGCTGTCGATTTATTAAACTAATTAAGAACTATTATACCCAAATGACGGTAACAGTCAGATGGCGGGGTTCCTTCATGGAGGCTATCAAAATACAAGCGGGAGTATTACAGGGGGAGCCGTTGTCACCCTATTTATTCATTCTCTTCCTAAACGATCTGGTACCCCTGTTCGATGAATCAGAATTGCCAGGCATAAATCTTGAGAATTATGGAACTACACACCTTTTACTGTATGCAGACGACATAGTGATCCTAGGAGAATCGAAAATAAATTTGCAACTGAAGATTAACTTACTTAAAAAGTACTTAGAAGAGAACTGCCTAACGTTAAGCCAAAATAAATCTAAAATAATGGTGTTTAGAAACGGTGGAAGGACAGCTCGTTCCGAGACATGGTTTTGGGGTCAGCAACCCCTGACAATAGTTGCTAAGCATACATATCTGGGTTACCCTCTGACTACAAAAATTTCGACCCAATATGCTTCCCAATACTTTAGAAACAAAGCACCGAATGCAATTAATGCACTTTGGAGAATCCTTACAAAGGCGAAAATAAAGTCCTTTACCTCAGTGATGAAACTTCTTGACACTATTGTTCTTCCTACGTTACTATATGCGGCACCAATGTGGGCAATTAACCAGCTGAAGGCAGTCAATAATATCCAAGATGCATTTTTTCGTCGTCTCTTAGACTTACCAAACTACACACCAGGATATATCCTCAGAAGAGAATGTGGAAGAATATCAACTGGACTTAATGCTGTAAAACTCACATTAAAGTTTCGGGTCAGGATCTTAAAAATGGAGACGAGCAGATTACCACATGCTTGCTTAAACTATCTCTGGAAAGTCACCGCGAAAAAGGAAATAGAAAACAGTTTTACTCAAAATCTAATAAAAATTTTGACCCTAAGGGATATTCCTTTCTTAAGGGCTGCGAAGACTACTTAGCCATACAGAAAGAATTGCCAGGCATAATTAGAACCACCACAGACCAACTAATTCAAAACGATCAGATGAAAATCATTGATTCAACCTACTTTGCTCGCTACAAATTTTTGAGTGAATCATTCATGACAGAGGAGTACCTACGATTAAATATCACGCTTCCCAACAAAAGACTAGTTGCACAACATAGAGTTTTATGGCAATTTTTCAGGGAAGAAAGAAAATACTTCTGGAAAAAGAAAATGGCCGGAACTGTTTACTTTGTAAGGATCTCATGAATGATAATTTGGTTCTGTTGTATATAAATAATTGTTCCATAGAGTGTGTGTAAGCTCACAGGTAAATAGGCGCTAACCAAAAAAAAAAAGTTCCTTTGTTCAATATTAGTTTCCCTTTTATATTTTGTTCTCTCTCTTGTAAATCAATAAATATAATGTTTAATTAATAATTATTGGAATCAGTTTCATTAATAATTCTAAGCAAAGTCAACAGGTTCACTATTTCTTCCAATGCCCTCTCTTAACAGAAAAACGTACTGAAATTTTCCCAAGCCCTAACTTTGGTCATTTAGATACCATCGCATATGTCAACTTCTCTCTTCAGCTCTGGATGATGAATTACTGATTGTTAGATACTTTAAGTTCTGCACAGAAGCTGGCCACATGAGAAATAATGCAGGGCAAAGGATACTGGAGTATGACCTATCTGTAAATAGGTAACTGAATGTGAGACAAACTTTATTTTGTTGTAAATGTTTCCTCTTCCCTCTCCTCTTGTTGATGTGTAAATACGACGAATCCTATATGGGGCGGAATGCCCTAAATAAAGGCTTTTGTTGTTGTTGTTGTTGTATGGCCATTTTCTAGACTCCTGCTAACAGGCACTGAAAAATACGCGGCTAGATTTCTTACAGAGTCTTGTATATTGTCTGAGATCTCACATTGTTTTTTGTCTAGAAATGATACACATGATGTTTTATACAGTATGTAAATATGACAAAAATAACAAATTTGTCTGATAATGGATGTATACTGTGAATAACCTATTTTTGTGGAATATATCTGCTCTACAAAAACTATTTTGTATTGCTATATTTAGTTTCACCTCAAGAATGTAATAAAGTACTTTCTTTCTTCTCTAAATGGTGGCTGTCTCCAGATCAACAAGCTCCACCTATGCAAGCCCCTCATCCGAGCCATTGACAGTTCTCCATTCAAAGACCAGTTTTCTATCGCCCAACTGGTCACCTATAAGTATGTTCCATATGATAGATAAAATGTTCTCTATGATATTTATCAAAATTGCTCAAGAGTTGTAATACAGTAGAACCCCGATGTTGCTAGAAGACACCTCTCTCTACAAAGGAAAGTTATCATCACCAAAATTACCATTTAACTAATTAGCAACTCCTCACATTGGCTCTGCAGCTGGGTGTCCTTTACAGAGAGGTTCTACTGTTGTCTGTGTGCACACAAAATAAATGAACTAAGAAATTAACATCTGACCTTGCAACTGAAAGTTGCTAATTTATTTTTTTTTGCTTATCCCTAGTACACGTGGTACAGGCCATGATATTCATGGTGGGTAGTTAGCGACTGCTTTTTACTCTAAGTGCACCACATGTCTACACAAGTGAAAAGCAGTTCGACTTTGCACTTACAAATGTGCCAGAGCCCCGTTTGGTTACTTGCACTCGCTGGTAGGGTTGGACTTTTGCAAGAATCGGGGGCCATTGGAGCATTTTTTTTTTAACAGAAAAAAGTGTCCAATGCGGGAATCGAACCCGGGTCGTAGTGGTCAAAACCAAACGGTTTAACCAGCCTTCCACCTAATTTCTAAATACAATGAACTATAAACCCATTATTGAAAATATGATAATCTGGGTATCACATTTTTTTTAGCAACATTCAATAAAGCCACCTTTGAACTAGAGCTGCTGTTAATGGCTCTTGAATCATCTAGTGGAATAACTATCAACTGAATGTTGATATGATGTTTTGCTGCCTGACCTGGTACCTTCTATTTTTTCTGTATATAGTCGAACCTCCATGAGAGGGCACTCCGGCTAGAGAACACCTCTCTACAAAGGACAGTTTTCATTTGCAACATTATCATTTTTACTATTTAACAACTCTCCATTAAGAGGACACCTCTTCATAAAGAACACTTTTGGGGTCGGTGGAAGGATGGTCTAAACCGTTGGTTTTTGACTGCTAAAACCTGGGTTCGATTCCCGCATTGGGCACTTTTTTCTGATTTAAAAAAAATGCTCCAATGGCCCCAGATTCTTGCAAAAGCCCAACCCCACCAGTGAGTGCAAGTAACCAAATGGGGCTCTGGCACATTTGTAAGTGTAAAGTCGAACTGCTTTTCACATGTGTAGACATGTGGTGCACTTAGAGTAAAAGCAGTCGCTACTTCTACCCACCATGTTTATCATGGCCTGTACCACGTGTACTAGGGATAAGAAAAAAAAAAGAACACTTTGGCTCTTCAATTAGGTGTTGTCCTATACAAGGAGGTTCTGCTGTACTAAATAAAGTGTAAATAGTAATATTTTGGACTTGTATTACCAACTAAATTAACTTCATTAACTGGTGACATGTTGTGGTGTCGTAAACATCCAGTAGTGACGTCACACTGTGCTCACCCAGATAGTACCTCTCTCTTGTAGATAAAATAGCATTCTGACCAACAGGAATATTCTTCTACAGCCTCTCTCTTCTGAAGTGTTATTTGTTCTCAATGTTAACCTTTGTGCCACAATATGCTAGAACAGCTGAATAGACTGTAATAATAGGTGTAATATTTTATAAACTTTGATTTTCCAGTAATGGTCTTTTTCTTCTTTCTCATCTCAACTCAATCTTATTAGGCCTGTAGAGTTGACATTTATAATGATTTGGTGAAGTAGAATACATCTGCTGTTTTTGTAATTAAGACTAGGAGCGCTATTCTGTAGCAGGCCAACTTAGCTCCAATATGAAATGGCCGCCTCTGACATGAGGAACAGATGCTACATGCAGCCGTTCCTAACATAAAGTACAGACGCTGCTCATCCTGTATCCCTGGATCAGGGGTACTATCAGCCAGGCCAGCTGAACCCAGGTTTTTTAGTGAGCTATTACTTCTGCCCCTCCTTTTTATCCAGGCTTGGGACCGGCAAAGGCAGAATTACTGGAAATGGTTAAAATTAGATGTAGTGCAAGATCATGAGAGAAATCACACACAGAAGAAAAGATTTATATTAATATGATGTGCACGCCAGCTGTTATAAGAAATTGTAAAGAAATTGATGCTTATGATTCTTTTGAAAACAAAATAATTTCCTACTGCCCTTACTGCAATGATATATATATTCAGCTTAAAAAGTTGTATACTTTGCCATTCTGGTGAATCATTTTATGCAAATAAGATAGTAATGAAGACATACCCTGAACAAGGAATGTCTTCTTCACCAGTTTCTTTCATGTACTTTTAAAAAAATCAATTCTCCCCATCATTAAACCTAGGTCCTCTCATTTCTCTTGTTTTAATGTTTCTAGGTGTGTTTTTTTATATTTCTTTCCATCCACAATTTATTCTCATCTTGATAAAGCTCAGTAGATGACTCTCTATTCTCCATCACTGTGTTTAGTTCCAATTGGCTCTCTCTCTCCTATCAATTACTCATCAAGCATACAGGACTTTTGGGAGAGGCTGCTGCTTATCATAAAACAGCTTGAGGAGCATGAACTCATGGAATTTGTGTAATCTTTACACAAGGGGATAAGAAACAACAACTTATCAAGCATTTTGGAAAAATGCCACAGATTCTATTTTAGGCTTAAATTAGCACCTTGTTTTATCACCAACTTGTTGTTGTTGTTGTTGTTTCTTATCCCCTTGTGTAAAGATTACACGAATTCCATGAGTTCATGCTCCTCAGGCTGTTTTATGATGAGCAGCGGCCTCTCCCAAAGGTCCTGTTTAGTGCATTTAATGCAAGCTAAAATGTGTTCTGGAGCTGCAGGTGCCAAGCTACATTTTGGGCAAGTGGGGTAGATTTTGTTATTATTTTCTATCTTCAATGGCTTGAGATGGCCTGTTCTAAATCTTGTTAGTGTTGTTTGATGCTGTCTATTTCTGATGTTCAGAGCTCCTCCTGGGTTCACTCCACTGTACCAACTGTGCTTAGGTGGGATCCTCCAGTTCTTGTTTATTTTTGTTTTGGCTACTGTCTCTATTTCACCAACTTGGTGAAATATATCACCAACTTGGTTATCATAACTTCAATTGTTTTAATTCTGGTTATGGCAAATTTATATAAAATTGTCCCAAGTGGTACTATTATATCAAGGCTTGACTCTATTTTGTTCATATTTTAAAAGCCCTATAAGTGTGGCGATATTGAGTTGCCATTTTGATCACTTCCAAGTATGATATATTTTTTCAGGTTTTTTGTACATGTTTATGAATATATAAATATTTTAATTGTTGTTCTTGTGTGTGTTCAGGTTCCATGTAGGAAAGAAATTTATGTTTGATAGTGATTTTAAAAATGGTAAGTACAATGAGAGAAATGGCTACATTGAAGGCCAGTCTAGGGATACAATTAACCCTTATATATAATCTCAGGCAGTGAATGTAATTTACTCCTCATCTTGTTCCACATTCCTCAAAGTGAAGGTATCGCTAATTATAGCCTAGTCAAAGAATATTTTGAACAACACCTTTCCCAACACTTTGGAGTATTTTCTGATCTCTCTATATAGAATACTAGCGGACGTACCCGGCTTCGCCCGAGGTTTTACCCAAGTAAAGGTTTGTCTAACGAACATTTGTTAAAACAATTCTCTATAAACTTATAAAAAAAAAGATATATTTTGATAATTTGAAACTCGTAAATTTGAATCTCTCGATAAAGTGAACATTTTTTCCCGGTCCCTGTGTGCCGTGTCATCCTGAATTTTGTCTTTCATAATTTTCTACATTACAAAATCATCGTTTTATCTAGTGAACATATTTTACCGGTCCCTTGAAAGATACTCGATAAGTTGAATAAAATCATGGTCGTGAATCTCTCGATAAAGTGATTATTTTTTCCCGGTCCCTGTGTGCCGTGTCATCCTGAATTTTGTCTTTCCTAATTTTCTACATTACAAAATCATCGTTTTATCTAGTGAACATATTTTCCCGCACCCTTGAAAAATACTCGATAAGTTGAATAAAATCATGGTCGTTTATGGAAGATGGACGTAGTTCCCGGAGGTCACCCGCCCCCCGCGCGCCAGGACCTCTTGATCCCTCTGATTGGCCGGCGGCCGGACGGGGGGGGGGGGGGCTCTTGATCCCTCTGATTGGTCGGTGGGAACTTGGACTGACCGGTCGGACGGGGGGAGCAGACTTAAGCCTATCTCCGTAGCAAGGTGGCGCTGCTTGCGAGTTAAAACTACAAATCTGCAAATAACTCTAAGGATATTAAAGATATTCAAGATATTATTTTTCGTAAACCTTTCCGGGGATACACCTAATAATATCCCAAAATTTCACGGCGATTGGATGTATGGTTTTTGAATCCATAGAGGACACACACACAGACAGACATTCAATTTTATATATATAGATTACTGATAATAATGGATTGAGGTTCATTGTAATGTTATCAAATAGGTATTAGCATTGAATAGCATCAAAGCTTTGCTTCCATTTTGAATGTTAAGTCATTTTTATTTTAAAATAAAATTGCTATCATGGTCTTGATTTTTGACATCCATTAAGTGCCAGTAACCAAACAGAACTCTGGCACTTTGTTAGGATAAGTCTGTTTTTCACACAGTCACAAACAACTTTGCATATTTCTTGAGATAAATCACAGGTTGAACTCTATATGATTTGTTTTTACTTATTCCAAATCTACACACACATGATAATCCTGTTGGGTAGAAGTTTGTGAATGATGCAATTGTGCCATATTAATATATACAGTTATCAGCGTCATGCATTCTTTCTTAATTCTGTCACCGTTTGCTTTTGGTTCAGTGGTAGAATGCTCGCCTACCACGCGGGCGCCCCGGGTTCGATTCCCGGCCGATGCATTTTTTTTTTTTTTTTTACAATTTTTAAAACTCATATTATTAAAATATATGTGCTTTTCCTGTCTATGTACATATTTATGGTCTATGTACACAAGTATACAAGTATGTATACAAGTTATTTGCAAATTGCGTGGCAAATTTGCCCTTTCGCTCGCAAGCAGCGCCTCTAGCGGTGAAGATGGGAGGTAATATCAGCTGACCTAATGGACATGTAAAACGTGTTTTGACAGGACATAGAGAAAAATCTGGATGCATTTTTTTTTTTTTTACAATTTTTAAAACTCATTTATATATTATACAAGAATGACATCCACGGCGCCAATTTTTAATTGTAACAAATAGTATTTGAATAAAAGCATTTAATCGGGTAAACCCCGGGCGTTGCCATTCGGCTAGTGTGTACACATGCAGAGAGAATGTACTTAGAGGTGCCAGAGCCCAGTTTGCTTACTTGCACTAACTGGTAGGGTTGGGATCATTGGTTTTCGACCGCTATGACCTAGGATCGAATCCCACATTGGGCACTTTTTTCTAATTAAAAAAATACTCCAATGGCCTCCGAATATTGCAAAAGTCCAATGCCACCAGCGAGTGCAAGTAATCAAACAGGGCTCTATCATGTGTAGACATGCGGTACATTTACAGTAAAAGCTGTCGCTAAACTACCCACCATGATTATCATGGCCATGTGTACTAGGGATAATAATAAAGATTAAGGGGCATTTAAGAAATTTTATTTAGGAAAAAGTGCTCACAATGTGGGATATAAGTTCGTACTAACAGATCAAACCCCAAATGATAACTTGTAGATAGACACATGAAAAAGTTCAAAATACAAATTTAAAAGTGAACTATTTATTTTGGTAAGAGCATGTCTTATTGCTTTAGGAGAGTCCAGCTGCTGAGTTACAACTAAATAATGTGTGCCTCAGCGGAAGAATGCCTCTCCTTTGCCTTCCAGCGCTGCCACAAGGACTTCAAGAAGAACAAAAGACTCATCCTCACTTACCTCATTCCTGTCAAGATGCTCCTGGTAAATAATACCTTCCTTTTGTGCTCATCAAAAAACACAGACATAATATAGTAGAACCTCTGTGAGAGGACACTTGTGCTAGAGGACCTCTCTACAAAGGACAGTTTTCATTTGCAAAATTATCATTTTTACTATTTAAGAAACCCTCTGGTAAGAAGACACCTCTCCCTAAAGGACACTTTGTCTCTATAATTTAATGTCCTTTACAGGGAGGTTCTACTGTACATCCTTAGGTAACAACACCAAGCGTGGTTAAACTAAGCTGTTACCAAAACATCATGTTACCTTATGTCTATAATTTAATGTCCTTTACAGGGAGGTTCTACTGTACATCATTAGGTAACAACACCAAGCGTGGTTAAACTAAGCTGTTACCAAAACATCATGTTACCTTATGTCTATAATTTAATGTCCTTTACAGGGAGGTTCTACTGTACATCCTTAGGTAACAACACCAAGCGTGGTTTAAACTAAGCTGTTACCAAAACATCATGTTGTCTTATGTCTATAATTTAATGTCCTTTACAGGGAGGTTCTACTGTACATCCTTAGGTAACAACACCAAGCGTGGTTTAAACTAAGCTGTTACCAAAACATCATGTTGCCTTATGTCTATAATCCAAATTGTACTTCAGCATAATACTGCCCATTTATTTTCTACATAAAATAATTGCCTTCATTCTGTTTAATGAAAAGAAAAATATTTCCCCCCTAAAATTTGTAATGACATATGTGAGACAATTTTAATACATAAAAAATGTGTGTAAACTCAGTTTCTATAGTCTTCTTGTTTTAGCATAAACTTTGTTGTGTTGTAAGTGATAGGAAACTACAAGGTAATAAGACCAAATCCTAATAAATTAATATTCTTATTACCTTGTAGATCTAATCTATAATTCTAATTGTACCTTATATCACTTATTATGTTATGTCAATGTTTCTGTAAACTTTAAAACATGATTTCATATAGAATGTCGTACAAACAATTATTACAGGACAAAATGTACACAAGTGATCTCTTATGGAATGTTGTAGTAAGTGTCTCATTGGTGCAAGAAAACACATTTGTTTCTATGCCATTCAAAAGTGCTTCATTTGCTAAATGACTTTGATTAATAAATATCAATTATGCTTGAGAAATTTTTGGATTTCTTCAAGAGATCTTGTCTTTTATAAAAAGATCGAAAACCTTTAGCAATAAGTTCATTTATTTATCTTGTCTTTTCAAACTTTAAAAAAAAATGAAGAAAAAAGCATCTCCTGATTGTGCAACTAAAAGTTGCTGATGGCTTGCACCATCTGTTGAATAAATATCAACTAATCGTTGATTTTTAATTGTTCCAGAGTTACCCATTCTTGTTTAATCAAGAAAAGATAACCGCGTATGCATTTCGGGCTGTTGGTCCTCATTAGCTCAAATTTGGCCTTGACATATGATCACCTATTACACTTTGGTAAAATTGTTTTCCCCTTGTTGACACATTTGACAAGTTTCTACAGACGGACACAACATTTCATTACTGCCTACTGCTCATCACGAATCATCTCCATTTACTCACAGATGAATGCAAGACATCTTGGAATTGTGTGGCCTAGCCCCTGTGGGGAGATATACTTCTAGGCAACTTTTGTCCTCAAATATTCTCATTGCCTTATAACAAGTAACAAAACTTTCTCATTGACTTGCTCTCACTAGGTAATTAGCCAATAGCAGTGGAGTTATTATTTTAGTCGATGATCAGGTACAATTTGGATTATAGATTAAAAACACATAAATGGTGTGTGACATTCGGTAGCAGCGTTGTTACCATCATCAGGCATAGTACTGAATGGATAAATATTTTGATGATGGTAACAATGCTGTTACCGAAATGTCACTCACTATTTATTTATTTGTTTTTATTCCCTTGTGTAATACCTTTCTCCAATTTTGGATATATTTGTATAAGTTGTTGTGTTTCAGGGCCACATGCCAACACATCAGCTCCTCAGAAAGTATAACCTGCTTCAATTTGAAAATGTTTTGATTGCTGTCAAGTAAGTCTCTCTCTCTATACACAAATATGTCTGCTATACTTCTTTTTTAACTAGTATCAAATTTTAAGTAATTTTATATCCATTATCTATAAGGGGGTCAGTGGAAGGATGGTCTAAATTGTTGGTTTTTGACCACTCTGACCCGGGTTCGATTCCCGCATTTGGCACTTTTTTTTCTAATAAAAAAAAAAAAAAATGCTCCAATGGCCCCCGATTCTTGCAAAAGTCCAACCCCTCTAGCGAGTGCAAGTAACTAAACAGGACTCTGCACATTTGTAAGTGCAAAGTTGAACTGCTTTTCACATGTGGTGCACTTACAGTAAAAGCAGTCGCCTACCTCTACCCACCATGATTATCATGGCCTATAGCACATGTACTAGGGATAAGTAAAAAAATAAATATCCATCATCTTCAACCACCCACTTATATAAAATATCTTTGCATTCAAAAATTTTATATAGAAAAAAGTTCAAATGGCTTTCAAAATGAAGTACAGTAGAACTACCTCTCTGTAAAAGACACCTAATTGCAGAGCCAAAGTGTCCTTTAGGGAGAGGTGTCCTCTTACCGGAGAGTTGCTAAATTGAAAAAATTGTTATTTTGCAAATGAAAACTGTGGAAAACCATTGTGGAGAGGTGTCTGCTAAAGGGAGGTTTTACTGTACTAGAAAAAAGCCATTATAAAAGCTTTTCAAAGTGAAACTGCAGGCGAAATTTCTAAACATGTTAAAAAAAGAAAATGTAAATGTTCTATTATAAGAGGTAAAAATAGAAAAAGGGATCTGCTACATAGAAGAATCAACCCCAACTTTTGCTGTGATCATATGCCTTAACATGCTCTTTCAGAAGCATCTAGCTAGTTTAACCAAGGCTAAAGATTTTTGCCGAAATGTCAAGAGAATAAAAAATATTTACTGGCCTAAATTTTAAGAATTATGAATGACGGCCAGGCAACCTCATCTTCATGATAGAAAAGTCATTTTACAAGGCTTTTCAAAGTTAAACAACGAAGGCAAAATTTCAGAACATATTAAAATAAGAGAATTAAACTTTTTTTTTTATCATGACATATAAAAATATTTAATTAAAAAGGCATATATTGGATCAAAATATCATTAAATGATATTTTGATCCAATATATGCCTTTTTAATTAAAGATTTATCTATGGATTGCTCTATTTTCAAAAAATATATATATATATAAAAAGGCTATTAAAAATTGTTACAAAGAGGAATCAACCCCAAAGAGGCGATGCTTGAAGAGTGCTTTCAAGCAAGAAGATATTAGAGCCATTTATTCAAATAAACTTTGTAATATATAATATGATAAAGATGTTTTAAAATAAATTTTATAGCTTTACATTGGATTTGTCTTGGTTTTTAAATTAGACATGTTAATAATATATATCAGAAGAAACTATCATCAAATTACTTCTTTTATTATTCAGCATCAAGCTTTACAAGCTTGATACCTTAATATGATTGAGTGGAGATAAGAAAGAAGAAAAAAAAAATTATTCAGCATTAATGTAAGGAAATGGTTTTATTTAAAAGTAAATTAAAATAATTTAGTTTAAGTTTATTATTAAGTTTTTGTGTGTATGGCTGTCCTTTAATTAAATGATCTAAAAATTTTGAAAAGTAAAAAAGAAAATAGGCAAACCATGGCTATAGTGAACCAAAAGTTTTGTCCCTTGGCAGAGCTGACTGCTATAGGGCGCGTCCCCAGGTGGCGGATAGGGGAACGACCTTCAGATATGAAGGCCAGCTGCGAAACAAGCAGAATAACTCTGACGAATAAGCAGTCGCGGACCAACAGCAGCATTGTTAGAAGAGGAGTAGACCTCTTTAAAAATCCTGACTTCAACTGACCCAGTTGATAGACCTCAGCAAGGGTCCCACTCCAGGGATACGGAGGAGCTGTGTCTGTACTCATGTTAGAGTCGGCAGCAAAGGCGTCTGCTTCCATGTTAGGAACGGCCTCAAACTACAGGCAAAGTCAGACTTTCACCAAAGTGTGCCTGGATCATGGTGCCATGATCAACGAAAGCTGCACCCCTATACCCCATTCCATGAGATCAGATGTTGATTTGCATGCTGCATCGCCCGTCGCGCAGAATAAACAGGGGCGCGTTCAGGACTTAGGTAGAGGGTTCTGTCCGATAAGTATAATACAGTCTCCACAAACTTCACACTTTGCAACTTCAAAGCAATTGAGCATTCTGCAGTGCAACATAAATGGATTGTGCTCAACAGCAACAAAAATAAAATTAGAAGAAATAATGGAAATAGCTGAAAAACAAAAGATACAAATTATAGCCCTACAGGAAACCAAATTAAATGAAAAGTACAATCTCAAATATAAAAACTACAATATCCTCAGAAAAGACAGAAATAAAGAAGGGGGTGGCCTTGCATTTTTAATCAAGAATTTGTACTATGAAGACATAGCTATTAATATTCCAAACACATCAGACCTCGAAGCCCAAGGTATCAAAGTCTACCTCAATCAAAACAAAACCATCAACATATTCAATATGTATCACCCACCAAACAATAAACTTATTGACGATGGAACAATGGCTCAATTTCTTACAGACAACACTATTATTGTAGGTGACCTTAATGCCAAACATCAACTATGGGGATGTTCCACGCCAAACCCAAGAGGCAAAATACTTTCAAACTTATTTGACGACAATGCCTTCATGTGCTTAAATGATGGGAATCCTACCCACCATTCCTACAGTTATAATACCGCACAAGCCCTTGATATAAGTTTCTCCAGTCCTCAAATGCAAATGGCAAATATTAAAAAGTATTGGAAGTGATCATTTGCCTATTTTGATAGAAATTAGCACCAAGACCAAAACCAGCTCAATTAAAGAAAAATTCTGGAATTTCAAAAAGGCTAATTGGAATCTTTACCAGCAAAACACCAATGAAGACTTTAGAAAAGCACCCACTAGAATAAAAGATCTGGAACAAAATTGGATATCTTTCAAAAACACCATTATTAAAGCAGCCAAAGTTTCAATACCAAGAGGTAATATTAAGAAATGGATTCCAAATTATACACACCAGGCAAAAGATATACAAACACTTATAACTAAAAGAAATGAACTACAAAAAAAGTACACCCAAAACCAAACAAATTATAGAACTGAACTGAACATTGTGAATGCAAAAATAAAAAGATTATACGTAAATATGAAAAGGGAAAAATGGAAACAAACTTGTGAAAACCTGAACCCAAGAAACCCAAATACAAAACTTTGGCATTTGGCAAAACAAATTGACAGAGCCCAGCCACAAACTGAAAACACAAATATGATTAAGAATATAGATGGTACCCCAGCAACTAATGACAAAAATGCTGCTAATCTTTTAGGTAATTCATATCAAATAAGTAGTAAAATCAAATTTGAAATAAAAGATAAGAAAGTTGAAAAAAAGGCCCGCAAGATTATCCATGACTGTAAAAACGTCACTAGCACTCATAATATTTTCCATGAAAAAATCAATATGAAAGAGCTAGATTATGCATTAGAAAACACTGACCTGAACAAGACTCCTGGGCCAGATGGAATCCATGGCCAAATGATATCAAACTTGGGCAAAAATGGCAAAGAAAAACTTCTTGATATTTTCAATAACTCCTGGAAAACTGGAAAATTGCCTCAAGACTGGAAAACTGCAACAATAATTCCTATTAAAAAACTTGACAAATCTGCTGATGACCCAAAAAACTACCGACCTATCTCCCTCACAAGTATTTGCTGCAAATTAATGGAAAAAATTATACTCAGACGACTTACCTACCACCTTGACACAAGAAATCTCTTACCAGAAGAACAATATGGATTTAGGAAAGGACATGGGACAATAGACCAACTCTTATTTTTCACACAAAAGGTAAAAGATGCACAAAACAGAAAACCAACTAACCACACAATAGCTGCTTTTTTAGACCTTACACAAGCTTTTGATAAGGTATGGAAAAACAAGTTAATTACAAAATTATACAAACATTTCAAAATTGATGGAAAAGCTATCACTTGGATAAATGATTTCCTTAAAAATAGATACATCAGGGTCAAATATAATGGCACTCTATCTAAAACCTTCAAATTGTACCAAGGATTACCACAAGGATCAGTCCTTAGCCCAACTCTCTTCACCCTATTTATTGCAGGCATAGAAGAAAAAATTTCACATAAAACCAATATTGGACTTTTCGCTGATGACATTATTCTATGGAGCAGCAATGCTAACTGGAAAAAAGCTGAAAGAGATTTGAACAAGACTCTTTTCCACCTAGAAAAATTTGCTAATAAACATAAATTAGAATTTAACCCCCAAAAATCTGAAACCTGTCTTTTTACTACCGATAAGAAACTATACAAAATAAGACCAAAAATTATTCTGAAAGCACAACAATTGCAATATAATAAACATCCTAAATATCTTGGCTACACCCTGGATCCAGAAATTAACTCCAGTAAACATATTGAAGAAGTTATTAGAAAAGGAAGAGACCGACTAAAAATCCTGAAATATATTTCAGGAAGAGAGTGGGGAGCCGATGCAACCACACTAAAATTAACTTACACATCTCTAATTAGACCTATCCTGGAATATGGATATCAAATCTATGGTACAGCATCTGAAACAAATCTAAAATCACTGGAAAGGATACAACTAAGTGCAGCTAGAATTATTACAGGTCTTCGAAATACCTGCCCTAATGATATTGTACTTTACGAGGCAGACATTATGCCCTTAAAGGATAGAAGAAGCTATAATCTGCCAAAATATATAAACAAAATCAAGAGTTATGGAAACAAGCACAGAACTTCCAAGTACATACTTAATTGGGAATCCAATTTAAGACTAAAAAAAGAAGGCCCTCTACACCTGGCCAAAAGAAATGAATTTTTAAAATATAAAGTGGAAAAAAATTATTTAGCAGAAAAAATTTCTCCATGCAAACCACTACAAAATGTTATTTTTAATGCCACTTTAAATGAACCCACCAACAAACAATACCAAAATCCAGAATACTTAAAACGATTATCATTAGAAATAATTAATAACATTCCTAAAAATGCAATAACTATCTATACCGATGGTAGCAGAGACGAGCTAGGACACACTGGCAGTGGCTGTCTCATCAAAACCACAAATGGCATTGAGAAAATGAACAGAAGAAACCCAGATTTTTGCTCAGTCTTCAGATCAGAACTTATAGCCATCTATGAAGCCTTAAAATCCATCAGAAATACTAATTATCAAGATATCTGGATTCTTACTGATAGTAGAAGTGCCATACAACACTTGAGTCACACAGGGGAACTCAGAGACAAAGTAAGCAGGAACATAATTGGTTATCTCCAAAAACTCTCAAAAACCTCAAAAATTCACCTTCAATGGATACCTTCACACGTTGGCATTGAAGGCAATGAAGCTGCTGATGTGCTAGCGAAAAAAGGCACAAAAGAACCCTTGCCACAGAAAAATAAACTTACTTTTAAAGAAATAGAAACAATAGCCAAAACAAAAATAAACAAGAACTGGAGGATCCCACCTAAGCACAGTTGGTACAGTGGAGTCAACCCAGGAGGAGCTCTGAACATCAGAAATAGACAGCATCAAACAACACTAACAAGATTTAGAACAGGCCATCTCAAGCCATTGAAGATAGAAAATAATAACAAAATTTATCCCACTTGCCCAAAATGTAGTTTGGTACCTGCAGCTCCAGAACACATTTTGGCTTGCATTAGATGCACTAAACAGGACCTTTGGGAGAGGCCGCTGCTCATCATAAAACAGCTCGAGGAGCATGAACTCATGGAATTCGTGTAATCTTTACACAAGGGGATAAGAAACAACAACAACAACAAAAGTTTTGTCCTATTGGGGTTCACTATAGAGGGGTATTTTACCGTATTACTCTTTGTTTTTTGTTGTCCATTATAAAATTCTAGGTGTTATAAATGATAAGGCACAATTTGGATTATATATTATAAACACAAGATAATAAGAACAAATCCAAATAAATAAATAGTGTGTGACTTTACCGAAATGTCACACCTTTTTATTTGAATTTGGTGTTATTAGCTTGTGTTGTAATCTATAATCCAAATTGTGCCTTATCACTTTTTTATGATCTCAAATAATTTGGCTCTGTTACAGACAAGGCAACTTGTTAAAGCTGAACGAAGCTTTGGAAAAAGAAGAACAGTTCCTTCTCAAGCGAGGGATATTCCTGATCTTGGAAAAACTCAAGATCAACACCTATAGGAACCTCTTCAAGAAGATGTAAGTTGATCTCTATAAAGATGATCTCTAGCTCTAAGGAATATTTTGTCTAGCTACCTCATGGTCAAGTCTCACCAGATCCACATTGAAGCCTTCTACGCCATCTTGAAAACAATGAAGGTAACAACATATTTAACATTCCAATATCATCTATATTTCATGTTCCTTGGCAGAGCTGACTGCTATAGGGCGCGTCCCCAGGTGGCGGATAGGGGAACGACCTTCAGATATGAAGGCCAGCTGCGAAACAAGCAGAATAACTCTGACGAATAAGCAGTCGCGGACCAACAGCAGCATTGTTAGAAGAGGAGTAGACCTCTTTAAAAATCCTGACTTCAACTGACCCAGTTGATAGACCTCAGCAAGGGTCCCACTCCAAGAGGATACGGAGGAGCTGCGTCTGTACTCATGTTAGAGTCGGCAGCGAAGGCGTCTGCTTCCATGTTAGGAACGGCCTCAAACTACAGGCAAAGTCAGACTTTCACCAAAGTGTGTCTGGATCATGGTGCCATGATCAACGAAAGCTGCACCCCTACACCCCATTCCATGAGGTCAGATGTTGATTTGCATGCTGCATCGCCCGTCGCGCAGAATAAACAGGGGCGCGGTCAGGACTTAGGTAGAGGGTTCTGTCCGATAAATATAATACAGTCTCCACAAACTTCTAACTTTGAAGCTTCCAAGCAATTGAGAATTTTGCAGTGCAACATAAATGGATTGTGCTCAACAGCAACAAAAATAAAATTAGAAGAAATAATGGAAATAGCTGAAAAACAAAAGATACAAATTATAGCCCTACAGGAAACCAAATTAAATGAAAAGTACAATCTCTCAAATATAAAAACTATAATATCCTCAGAAAAGACAGAAACAAAGAAGGGGGTGGCCCTGCATTTTTAATCAAGAATTTGTACTATGAAGACATAGCCTTTAATATTCCAAATACATCAGACCTCGAAGCCCAAGGTATAAAAGTCTACCTCAATCAAAACAAAACCATCAACATATACAATATGTATCACCCACCAAACAATAAACAAATTGACGATGGAACAATGGCTCAATTTCTTACAGACAACACTATTATTGTATGTGACCTTAATGCCAAACATCAACTATGGGGATGTTCCATGCCAAACCCAAGAGGCAAAATACTTTCAAACTTATTTGACGACAATGCCTTCATGTGCTTAAATGATGGGAATCCTACCCACCATTCCTACAGCTATAATAGCAAGACTATAAGTTTCTCCAGTCCTGACATTTTCCACAAATGCAAATGGCAAATATTAAAAAGTATTGGAAGTGATCATTTGCCTATTTTGATAGAAATTAGCACCAATACTAAAATCAGCTCAATTAAAGAAAAATTCTGGAACTTCAAAAAGGCTAATTGGAATCTTTACCAGCAAAACACCAATGAAGACTTTAGAAAAGCACCCACTAGAATAAAAGATCTGGAACAAAATTGGATATCTTTCAAAAACACCATTATTAAAGCAGCCAAAGTTTCAATACCAAGAGGTAATATTAAGAAATGGATTCCAAATTATACACACCAGGCAAAAGATATTCAAACACTTATAACTAAAAGAAATGAACTACAAAAAAAAGTGCACCCAAAACCAAACAAATTGTAGAACTGAACTGAACATTGTGAATGCAAAAACAAAAATATTATACGTAAATATGAAAAGGGAAAAATGAAAACAAACTTGTGAAAACCTGAACCCAAGAAACCCAAATACAAAACTTTGGCATTTGGCAAAACAAATTGACAGGCCTAGCCACAAACTGAAAACACAAATATGATTAAGAATACAGATGGTACCCCAGCAACTAATGACAAAAATGCTGCTAATCTTTTAGGTAATTCATATCAAATAAGTAGTAAAATCAAATTTGAAATGAAAGATAAGAAAGTTGAAAAAAAGGCCCGAAAGATTATCCATGACTGTAAAAACGTCACTAGCACTCATATTTTTCATGAAAAAATCAATAGGAAAGAGCTAGATTATGCATTAGAAAACACTGACCTGAACAAGACTCCTGGGCCAGATGGAATCCATGGCCAAATGATATCAAACTTAGGCAAAAATGGCAAAGAAATACTTCTTGATATTTTCAATAATTCCTGGAAAATTGCCTCAAGACTGGAAAACTGCAACAATAATTCCTATTAAAAAACTTGACAAATCTGCTGATGTGACCCAAAAAACTATCGACCTATCTCCCTCACAAGTATTTGCTGCAAATTAATGGAAAAAAATTATACTCAGACGAACTACCTACCACCTTGACACAAGAAATCTCTTACCAGAAGGACCAGAAGAACAATATGGATTTAGGAAAGGACATGGGACAATAGACCAACTCTTATTTTTCACACAAAAGGTAAAAGATGCACAAAACAGAAACCAACTAACCACACCATAGCTGCTTTTTTAGACCTTACACAAGCTTTTGATAAAGTATGGAAAAACAAGTTAATTACAAAATTATACAAGCATTTCAAAATTGATGGAAAAGCTATCACTTGGATAAATGATTTCCTTAAAAATAGATACATCAGGGTAATATATAATGGAACTCTATCTAAAACCTTCAAATTGTACCAAGGATTACCACAAGGATCAGTCCTTAGCCCAACTCTCTTCGCCATATTTATTGCAGGCATAGAAGAAAAAATTTCACATAAAACCAATATTGGACTTTTCGCTGATGACATTATTCTATGGAGCAGTAACACTAACTGGAAAAAAGCTGAAAGGGATTTGAACAAGACTCTTCTCCACCTAGAAAAATTTGCTAATAAACATAAATTAGAATTTAACCTCCAAAATTCTGAAACCGGTCTTTTTACTACCTATAAGAAACTATACAAAATAAGGCCAAAAATTATTTTGAAAGAACAACAATTACAATATAATAAACATCCTAAATATCTTGCCTACACCCTGGATCCAGAAATTAACTCCAGTAAACATATTGAAGAAGTTATTAGAAAAGGAAGAGACCGACTAAAAATCCTGAAATATATTTCAGGAAGAGAGTGGGTAGCCGATGCAACCACACTAAAATTAACTTACACATCTCTAATTAGACCTATCCTGAAATATGGATATCAAATTTATGGTACAGCATCTGAAACAAATCTAAAATCACTGGAAAGGATACAACTAAGTGCAGCTAGAATTATTACAGGTCTTCGAAATACCTGCCCTAACGATATTGTACTTTACGAAGCAGACATTTTGCCCTTAAAGGATAGAAGAAGCTACAATTTGCCAATATATAAACGAAATCAAGAGTTATGGGAACAAACACCGAACTTCCAATTACATACTTAATTGGGAATCCAATCTAAGACTAAAAAAAAAAAGGCCCTCTCCACCTGGCCAAAAGAAATGGATTTTTAAAATATAAAGTAGAAAAAAATTATTTAGCAGAAAAAATTTCTCCATGCGAACCACTACAAAATGTTATTTTTAATGCCTCTTTAAATGAACCCACCAACAAACAATGCCAAAATCCAGAATACTTAAAACAATTATCATTAGAAATAATTAAAAACATTCCTAAAATGCAATAACTATTTATACCGATGGTAGCAGAGACGAGCTAGGACACACTGGCAGTGGCTGTCTCATCAAAACCACAAATGGCATTGAGAAAATGAACAGAAGAAACCCAGATTTTTGCTCAGTCTTCAGATCAGAACTTATAGCCATCTATGAAGCCTTAAAATCCATCAGAAATACTAATTATCAAGATATCTGGATTCTTACTGATAGTAGAAGTGCCATACAACACTTGAGTCACACAGGGGAACTTAGAGACAAAATAAGCAGGAACATAATTGGCTATCTCCAAAAACTCTCAAAAATTCACCTTCAATGGATACCCTCACATGTTGGAATTGGAGGCAATGAAGCTGCTGATGTGCTAGCGAAAAAATGCACAAAAGAACCCTTGCCACAGAAAAATAAACTTAATTTTAAAGAAATAGAAACCGTAGCCAAAACAAAAATAAACAAGAACTGGAGGATCCCACCTAAGCACAGTTGGTACGTGGAGTGAACCCAGGAGGAGCTCTGAACATCAGAAATAGACAGCATCAAACAACACTAACAAGATTTGTTGTTGTTGTTGTTTCTTATCCCCTTGTGTAAAGATTACACGAATTCCATGAGTTCATGCTCTTCAAGCTGTTTTATGATGAGCAGCGGCCTCTCCCAAAGGTCCTGTTTAGTGCATCTAATGCAAGCCAAAATGTGTTCTGGAGCTGCAGGTGCCAAGCTACATTTTGGGCAAGTGGGGTAGATTTTGTTATTATTTTCTATCTTCAATGGCTTGAGATGGCCTATTCTAAATCTTGTTAGTGTTGTTTGATGCTGTCTATTTCTGATGTTCAGAGCTCCTCCTGGGTTCACTCCACGTACCAACTGTGCTTAGGTGGGATCCTCCAGTTCTTGTTTATTTTTGTTTTGGCTATTGTTTCTATTTCTTTAAAAGTAAGTTTATTTTTCTGTGGCAAGGGTTCTTTTGTGCCTTTTTTTGCTAGCACATCAGCAGCTTCATTGCCTTCAATTCCAACATGTGAGGGTATCCATTGAAGGTGAATTTTTGAGGTTTTTGAGAGTTTTTGGAGATAGCCAATTATGTTCCTGCTTACTCTGTCTCTAAGTTCCCCTGTGTGACTCAAGTGTTGTATGGCACTTCTACTATCAGTAAGAATCCAGATATCTTGATAATTTGTATTTCTGATGGATTTTAAGGCTTCATAGATGGCTATAAGTACTGATCTGAAGACTGAGCAAAAATCTGGGTTTCTTCTGTTCATTTTCTCAATGCCATTTGTGGTTTTGATGAGACAGCCACTGCCAGTGTGTCCTAGCTCGTCTCTGCTACCATCGGTATAAATAGTTATTGCATTTTTAGGAATGTTATTAATTATTTCTAATGATAATTGTTTTAGGTATTCTGGATTTTGGCATTGTTTGTTGGTGGGTTCATTTAAAGAGGCATTAAAAATAACATTTTGTAGTGGTTCGCATGGAGAAATTTTTTCTGCTAAATAATTTTTTTCTACTTTATATTTTAAAAATACATTTCTTTTGGCCAGGTGGAGAGGGCCTTCTTTTTTGAGTCTTAGATTGGATTCCCAATTAAGTATGTAATTGGAAGTTCTGTGTTTGTTTCCATAACTCTTGATTTTGTTTATATATTTTGGCAGATTGTAGCTTCTTCTATCCTTTAAGGACATAATGTCTGCCTCGTAAAGTACAATATCGTTAGGGCAGGTATTTCGAAGACCTGTAATAATTCTAGCTGCACTTAGTTGTATCCTTTCCAGTGATTTTAGATTTGTTTCAGATGTTGTACCATAGATTTGATATCCATATTCCAGGAATAACTGGAAAAACAAGATTTAGAACAGGCCATCTCAAGCCATTGAAGATAGAAAATAATAACAAAATCTACCCCACTTGCCCAAAATGTAGTTTGGCACCTGCAGCTCCAGAACACATTTTGGCTTGCATTAGATGCACTAAACAGGACCTTTGGGAGAGGCCGCTGCTCATCATAAAACAGCTCGAGGAGCATGAACTCATTGAATTCGTGTAATCTTTACACAAGGGGATAAGAAACAACAACAACAATATTTCATGTATATACCACTTATGTTCAACATATTATTGGAAAAAAGTATTTATTTTCAGTATTTTATTGACTCACAGAGAATGAATAGCATTTGCTGTTCAACTGAACTGCCTCACATTGTGGCATAAAACTACACTATTAATCCTTATTTCATTGGTTGTTCCTAGGTAAGATGTAAAATCAAGCATGATTTTAATGTCCTTTTCCTTTCTTTTCTACTCAAACCTTGAAATTCACCAATTGTTTATGTAAAATAGTTCTCTGAATTTAGTGTTGTTGTTCAATGAAAGCATCCCTTGTGGGGATATAGCGTCTTATTTGATGATAACAAATAAATCATTCCTACATTTGCATTAAAAGTAGTTTTTAAATATACTGAGATGTGCATGCAATTTGGCCATATTTATAAACTAGTTCAAAACAACAAAAAGGAAATTCCTACAGCTTACATATTTCTCCACTCTCTCATCAAGTAGGGTCAATAATATAGGTTGGTGGCCAAGGTAAGTCCTTTTACTACTGAATATTACATTTTTGTTCACCTTTTAAAATGTAACATACAAATCAACAAATTTTTTATATAATGAATCAATAGAAAACTTTAATCATTGAAATTTTAAATATTTCTTCTTCTTTTTTTTTTTTTTGCTTATCCCTAGTACATGAGGTACAGGCCATGATAATCATGGTGGGTAGTTAGCGACTGCTTTTTACTGTAAGCGCACCACATGTCTACACATGTGAAAGCAGTTCGACTTTGCACTTACCAATGTGCCAGAGCCCCGTTTGGTTACTTGCACTCGCTGGTGGGGTTGGACTTTTGCAAGAATCGGGGGGCCATTGGAGCATTTTTTTTTTTTTTTTTTTTAAACAGAAAAAAGTGTCCAATGCGGGGATCGAACCCGGGTCGTAGTGGTCGTAAACCAAACGGTTTAACCAGCCTTCCACCGACCCCCATGTTTCAGTGTTACCATCTTCAGACAAATCTTGAGAGAGTGCTGTGGTATTTTCCTTCTCAGTACTTTTGTCTGAAGATGATAGCAGCACTGTTACATCATATTAAAGTTATTTATTTGGATTGCTCTTTTGAACTATAATGCTGGTATTAAAACATTGTATATAGGACTCATCTAGGTAAAATTCATCTTTTTTTTTTTCACACAAGACTATTTACCTTGGTATACATGCTACTTCTATGATCTTGCTACAATAGTGCAAAGTAACCAAACCAATGATTTGCTAGGTAGTTGCCATACAATCAATGATTGCTGTGCCCAGATGGAAGATGACTTTGACATCCAGGAGGTACACTGCATCTTGGCCAACCTCATCTTCGAGGCAAGTTGCCTGCCACTCAATGTAGTTCCAAGTATGCTGACTGTGGGTTGACAGGGCAAGATCAAAGGCTACATCTCCTACCAGCACAACAAGCTGGTGGTCAGCAAGCAGAACCCCTTCCCTCCACTCTCCACCGTCTCCCTCTCAGGTCCCCTCCTACAATAAAGTTGCAGTTTTACACCAGTTGCAGTTGTGTATACACCAACAACAGCTAAATAGTAATTTTATTGGTATCACTTGAGGCCCTGTCCACTTGTGCTGGCAGCTGGGGCAAAGAGATTGCCACTCTGTTTGTTAACAGTGCGGGAAGGAACAAAGCCCAGCAGTTTCTGGACATTCTGGCGGATGGACATGGTGCAGAGGAGGTAGAGGAAGATGAAGCTGCAGTCCGTGTAGTCCTCCCCGGGGAGGTTGCGGTGGGAGATGTTCTGGATGAAGGAGACTGGGACAAAGGGCAGCTTGGCCACGACACGGCCGTCAAAGCTGGCAAACACCATCAGAATCTGAATTATATATATATCTGAATTATATATATAGGAAAGTGGAACAAGAAAAAAAACATTAAATTTTAATGGGATCAGGTGATTAAATTAAGAAATTTATGAGGCCTTACCAGGCCACCTCTTGGAATGCATGGGAAACTCAAGACAGGACCTATATTCCAACCCTACCAAGATTATAAAACCTTGTATAATTATACAATGGGATAATAAAAAAGGAAAGGTGATTGTGGAACTGAAATTTGCTGATACCCTGTGATAATTATGATTTTTTCCAACTTTGAAAAGTTACCAAAACTTTCCAACTTTCATTGATTTCTTGATGAGGACTTCCACTTCCTTGGAAGTCTGGATTTTAATCTCATTTAGTCTATTTATTATTTCTACAATTTGGTAAATTTCTTATAAGGAAAATGATTACTGAATTAATTAAAATCATTGCTTTGACAACGGTGAAATCCTGAAGTCAGTTGCAGAACAATTTAGTTTACAGCACCTATGACCTCAAGGTTTTCTAGTCGGTTTTCAGTTTGCCTTACCCATATCCACCAAAATGTATCAGAAAATTAGGAAAGCTAAGCATCAGGGTGATCTAAACAAATTCAATCTTGCTTACACAGCTTGAGGCAATTAGAGAAATTTGCTGAGTAACAAAATGATAAATATCTTGGGTGTTCAGCCAACCAAAATATTGGCAAATAAATCTTTGATTCAATCCAATATGTGCTTTTATTTTTATAGATATAATACTAGACGGGTGACCCGGGCTTCGCCTCGGGATTGACCCGTGTGCATATCCACCCGAGTGATATATATTTAGATAAGATTTTTTTTTATAATTGTTTGTTATTAGCATTATCTATTTGTTTGCATCAGCATAATTTAATCTAATCTTTGATAGAGGACGCTGTTCGTGAGCTAAGTAGAATAATTTGAATATATAGTTTTAATAATTGATTTATATATTTTTTAAAATAGCCTATCGTCTTCCCCGTATTTTTTTACCTATGTATGGAAATTTTGGTTTGAATTAGTGAACTACTGCGAATTTGTATACCGGACATACAAACAAACAAACATACAAATATTGATTTTTATATATATAGATATAAATGTAATTATTGTTGTTAGTGTCCATCAAGTAGAGTTTTGCCGACTCTATGGACCAATATTCTCCAATCTGATCTAGTAGTGACAGGATCCATTTGGAAGGCAAGGACCTTGCAACTTTAACAATTCAACATATCTATTGTTTATAAGAATGGTAAAAGATGCATTGTTTCTCAAGAAATCCTCTCTCAGAATTAAATGAAGATAACATACCAAAATTGTCTTCGATTACTGAGAAAAGAGCAAAGAAGCAATGTACAGATCAAGAAAATAATCCAGGAATTTTTTTTATTATTTTTATTTATCCCAAGTACACATGGTACAGGCCATGATAATCATTAGCGACTACTTTTACTGTAAGTGCACCACATGTTTGCACTTACAAATGTGCCAGAGCCCCATTTGGTTACTTGCACTTGTTGGTGGGGCTGGACTTTTGCAAGAATAAGGGGCCATTGGAGCATTTTTTTTTTAATTAGAAAAAGTGCCCAAGGTGGTGCTGCTGCTAATTACTATATAGTAAATGATATCATAGAGATATGGATTTCGATTTAGAGAGAATATTGTGTAAACTGATTTTTTTTTCAGGCAATTTCTGGAAAAATAATTATGTTAAACCTTTTGTTGATATAAAATGTGTAATTAAAATAACTCAATACCCATTTAATAGTAAAAATGTAATAAATGATTAAAAAAATGATTCACAATAGTTTGGCTGACCTTGGACATACCTAGGCTGAGTACTCGCTGGAGTGGAATACAACAACACTGTGTGGGGCAACATGGCCTGTAAAATGGGATTACTTACATGGAGTTGAACATGCTAAGGAGAGAAGTGAAGACAAATCCTATGACAAACATGGATTTCATCTTCCCCTGGGACAACAACAACAACAAGGTTAGGATTTATGATCACTATTTATCTTATAGTGATAGCTACACATCTACTTATATATTTGCCTTATTCTGTCTGTTTGTTTGTCTGTTTGTCTGAAGCTCACGGATAGAATGCGCGCTCTTTGGCTGCCAGGGAACACGTGTCCTCCCTGCCCCCCTCTAGACAACCCTGTTATTCAAAAACCATACATCCAATCGCCATGAAATTCTGGGATATTATTAGGTATATCCCCGGAAAGGTTTTCGAAAAGTAATTTCTTGAATATCTTGAATATCCTTAGAGTTATTTGCAGAATTGTAGATATAGCTCGCAGGCAGCGCCACCATTGCGACGACGGAGATAGGCTTAAGTTTGCTGCTCCACCCCTGTTGACCTTGGGTCATTGTGTGAGTCACAGCATGATGCAACAAAAACACTCTCTCTGGGTATTGCGGCGTCAACAACCTGTAAGTTTGCCTCTCTCATAAACCTGTCTATACAGACCACCCTGACTATAGCGACCACTCTAGACAACCCTGTTATCAGCTGCCTGTCTATACAGACCACCCTGTCTATAGCGGTCACCTTAGGCAACCCTGTTATCAGCAGTGTGATACATCCACCTGTCTATACAGACCACCCTGTCTATAGCGACCACTCTAGACAACCCTGTTATCAGCTGTGTGATGCATCCACCTGTCTATACAGACCACCCTGTTAATAGCGACCACCCAAGTCAACGTTTTTAAAATATATTCGCACTCGGGTAAACCCCGGGCGTTGCCCGGGCCATTCGTCTAGTACATTCATAACTTGAGAATGATAAGGCAAAATTGACTAGCTAATATTTGGTAACCTGTGATGGAGGGATTTATCAACAACACAATGTGCATATATATATATACTGTATATACAGTAAAACCCCGCTAATACGAACCCTGGATATAACGAACCTTCCCTTATAACGAACCCACACCGATTCCCAATTCCATTCCATTGAAAATACCATCGTTATAACGAACTTTGCGATTTTTAGAATAACGAACTACCCCTATAGCGAACCTATTTTCGGTCCCAAAATAATAAAATCTATTTAAAATACTATGCTTATAACGAACATAGAATTGTAATTGAAAAATAATAATAATAAAACAAAATTTTGAGCATGTTTCAGCTCGCGGATCGCGATTTCAAAACAATAAATTTAGCGGCATTGTTTGTTTTGAATTTTGCACTTTATTTTTGCTGTATTTTGTATAAATTTTAATACATTATACTTTTTATTAAATAGAATATATTTGCATCCATTAAATTTGAAATATAAAAAATGCAAATGGCTTCCAAAATGAAGAAAACAAAGGCATTTTAAAAACAAAAGCGTTATTTCTTTAAAAAAAAAAAGGCCATTTTCAGAACTTTTCAAAGTGAAACCACACAGGCAAAATGTTAAGAACATATTAAAATAAGAGAATATAAATTTTATATTATAAAAAAGATAAAATATAAAGCTATTAAAAATTGTTACAAAGAGGAATCAACCTCAACTTTTGCCGCGATCGCGATCGTACGTTTTAGGGCTTAAAAAAAAAAAGTCCAAATAAACGGTCCCATGATGAAACAAAAATTATTTTTATGCCATTAACTATGGTGATTTTAAAGTCAGCAATGTTTTGCATGACAGGTTAAAAACGAAATCTAGACCTTGAAGAATATGTGGAAACATGAAATGGAAGAAAAACACTAACTTTATCTGAATGGTGCAATGCTTGAAGAGTGCTTTGAAGCAACAAGGTATTAGAGCCATTTTTCCAAGTAAACATTGTATTATATAATGTGATAATGATGTTTTAAAATCATTTTATATCTTTGAATATATATTTAATAAAACTTTGCCTAGGATTTGTCTTGATTTTTAAATCAAGTGTGTGTATGGCCGTCCTTTAATTATACAGTCTAAAAATTTTGAAAAGTAAAAAAAAAAAAAGCCAAACCGTGGCTATAGTGAACCAAAAGCTCTGTCCCATTGGGGTTCACTATAGAGGGGTTTTACTGTATATATATATATTATGTTAAGAGAAGGGGGAATTCGTCAGTGCTAATTTGCCATTGTGAACACAAGTTATTGGGAGGGCCATATCAATGGTTTCTCTGGTCATCAGATTACTACAACTCTTGTTGTATTGTTTATATTTGTGTGGTTATACATCTAACATCACTTGGGACACCTTAGACTTATGATGTGTTATAATCATGATGCTTAATAGCGGGGTTTCTATATTGCATACAATAGCAGTCTAGAAAATACCAAAACTGCCTGCACAGTTCAACCACTGATGAAACAGTTGCTCCTAATATTTTATTTTGGTTCTGTAATTTTAGAACATTTGTCCTAGGTAAATAACAGAGCCATCTTTAAGAGTGCTAGTTTTACACTAGTGTTATTTCAAACTCATAACTCCCATTAAAATGAAAATAAGCATTTGTAAAATACAAGGTTGTCCCAAAAGTTTGTAAACACTTGCAAACAATTGAAATACCAATTTTATTTGCCGTTGTGTAAAATGTCTTTGTATTTGCCCCATAATAATATTATTCGCCAAGTAATATGAATAACCAAACTTTTGGGACACAAACTTATAACTTTTATAAAAAATGTAAAATCAAATTAGGAATATGTGTGTATAAAACAAGACCAATCCATCACGTTGTTAACTAGCAGTGTTATGATATCTATGTATATGTTCAAATTGGAACCAATGATTTTTGTGCTACATAATTTTGTTGTTTTTTTTCAAAAATGTCTATAAAATAATTCCATCATCCTTGAATCCCCCAGCAGTTTGTTCAATAAGATCAACTGCTACACCTATATGTGTGACTATGTAATTATGAGTCGTTAGCTCGTGTACTAGGTGTACTGGCCTGGTTGATAGAGCCAGGGCTCCTCTCCAGGGATATGGAGGAGCTACCTCTGTACTCATGTTAAGAGTCTGCAGCAAAGGCATCTGCTTCCATGTTTGGAACGACCTCAAATTACAGGCAAAGTCAGACTTTAACCAAAGTGTGCCTGGATCATGGTACCATGATCAACGAAAGCTGCACCCCTACACCCCATTTCAAATGTTGATTTGCATGCTGCAGCTCGAGGAGCATGGACTCATGGATTTTGTGTAATTTTTGCACAAGGGGATAAGAAACAACACTATGTAATCAGAATAAACATTATAGCCAAACACAAGGTAAAAAGACCAAACCAAATAAATAGTATTCAACGTTTCAGTAAGAGCGTTGTTACCAAAACGGCACACACTATTTATTTATTTGGTCTTATTACCTTGTGTTGTTTCTTATCCCCTTGTGTAAAGATTACACGAATTCCATGAGTTCATGCTCCTCGAGCTGTTTTTTGATGAGCAGCGGCCCCTCGCAAAGGTCCTGTTTAGTGCATCTAATGCAAGCCAAAATGTGTTCTGGAGCTGCAGGTACCAAACTACATTTTGGGCAAGTGGGGTAGATTTTGTTATTATTTTCTATCTTCAATGGCTTGAGATGGCCTGTTCTAAATCTTGTTAGTGTTGTTTGATGCTGTCTATTTCTGATGTTCAGAGCTTCTCCTGGGTTCACTCCACTGTACCAACTGTGCTTAGGTGGGATCCTCCGGTTCTTGTTTATTTTTGTTTTGACTATTGTTTCTATTTCTTTAAAAGTAAGTTTATTTTTCTGTGGCAAGGGTTCTTTTGTGCCTTCTTTCGCTAGCACATCAGAAGCTTCATTGCCTTCAATGCCAACGTGTGAGGGTATCCATTGAAGGTGAATTTTTGAGGTTTTTGAGTTTTTGGAGATAACAAATTATGTTCCTGCTTACTTTGTCTGGCTTACTTTGTCTCGTTGTATGGCACTTCTACTATCAGTAAGAATCCAGATATCTTGATAATTAGTATTTCTGATGGATTTTAAGGCTTCATAGATGGCTATAAGTTCTGATCTGAAGACTGAGCAAAATTCTAGGTTTCTTCTGTTCATTTTCTCAATGCCATTTGTGGTTTTGATGAGACAGCCACTGCCAGTGTGTCCTAGCTCGTCTCTGCTACCATCGGTATAGATAGTTATTGCATTTTTAGGAATGTTATTAATTATTTCTAATGATAATTGTTTTAAGTATTCTGGATTTTGGTATTGTTTGTTGGTGGGTTCATTTAAAGTGGCATTAAAAATAACATTTTGTAGTGGTTTGCATGGAGAAATTATTTCTGCTAAATAATTTTTTTTTCCACTTTATATTTTAAAAATCCATTTCTTTTGCCCAGGTGAAGAGGGCTTTCTTTTTTGAGTCCTATATTGGATTCCCAATTGAGTATGTAATTGGAAGTTCTGTGTTTGTTTCCATAACTTTTGATTTTGTTTATATATTTTGGCAGATTGTTGCTTCTTCTATCCTTTAAGGGCATAATGTCTGCCTCGTAAAGTACAATATCATTAGGGCAGGTATTTCGAAGACCTGTAATAATTCTAGCTGCACTTAGTTGTATCCTTTCCAGTGATTTTAGATTTGTTTCAGATGCTGTACCATAGATTTGATATCCATATTCCAGGATAGGTCTAATTAGAGATGTGTAAATTAATTTTAGTGTGGCTGCATCGGATCCCCACTCTCTTCCTGAAATATATTTCAGGATTTTTAGTCGGTCTCTTCCTTTTCTAATAACTTCTCCAATATGTTTACTCGAGTTAATTTCTGGATCCAGAGTCTTGTTCAAATCTCTTTCTGCTTTTTTCCAGTTAGTATTGCTGCTCCATAGAATAATGTCATCAACGAAAAGTCCAATATTGGTTTTATCTGAAATTTTTTCTTCTATGCCTGCAATAAATAGGGTGAAGAGAGTTGGGCTAAGGACTGATCCTTGTGGTAATCCTTGGTACAATTTGAAGGTTTTAGATAGAGTGCCATTATATTTGACCCTGATGTATCTATTTTTAACACATTGAGCCCGTAGGACATGGATCCACGTCCAAGAAATATAAGCCTGAAGCCCGCAGGACGTGGATCCACGTGGCATAAAATCGTGGCATAATTCACGTCCTTCGGGCTTCTGCCATCAAATAGCTGCATCATTTGTCTACGTCAGTGCTCAAGGTCACACGCAGGGGAGGGTGAAAGGGGCCCCATTGGAGGATTTTTCCATGACGTCACTTCAGCTCACGTTTCTTCCTCCTGCCGCTAGCTTCCTGGACGGTTGTTATTTTATTTATTGCCATTTTTTTTTTTTGCACTCTCTTCTAAAATGGATCTTGATCAACCCAGTACCTCAGGAATAGCTCCAATTACAGAACCTGAGGAGTTTGGTGACGATTCTGTTATTGATCCAGATTTTGTTTTGGATGAATATGATTCAGATGCAACTGAAATTTATTTTGAAGAAGATGTTGCTCCTGCCAAAAAAATCACTTCTGAGGATGGAGAATGGACCGAGGTCGGTGACCCTTTTCCTAAACCTTCTTTTTCTTCTCCTCATGGTCCAAATAGTGCCTATTTTCCCGACACTTCTCCCTATTCAGTATTCAAGTTATTTTTGATGAAGAGTTTTCAGAAACGTAAAACTTGAAACTAATAAGTATGCAAGAGCAAATATTGATAGGGAAAGGAAAAAAGGCCCTTTGAGCCCTAGAGGTTTTTTGGATAAATGGAAAGCCATTTCGGTAGGAGAACTAAAACTCTTTCTTGCCATTATAATACATATGAGCCTTGTTGTGAAGCCAAGGATAAGAGATTATTGGTCAACTCACATAGGCATCAAATCATCTTTCTGCAAATCAACAGGCATGAAAAGGGAAAGGTTTGAAGCCATTCTTTCTATGCTGCATCTCAATGACAATGCAACTTATATTGCCTATGGACAACCTGGATATGACCCTCTTCACAAACTACGGACATTTTTCGACCCTCTCGTTCATAAATTCAAAAATGTTTACCAACCAGATGTGAAGCTTACCATTGATGAGGCTATATGCCCATTTCGTGGGAGAATCCATTTCAGAGTGTACATCAAAGGAAAGCCTCACAAATATGAAATAAAAATGTACCAATTGTGTGAGGCCAGTACTGGATACACATGCAATATTGATGTGTATACAGGAAAACACCCTGATAAAGCTGCAGAGTACAACTCCATAATGAGTTTGGTTGGAAGATTGGCTGAATCAAATTTTGAAAAGGGGCATATCATTTACTTTGACCGCTGGTTTTCTTCTCCACAACTGTTTGAACACTTATGGAGCAAGAAAACTATTGCTGTTGGTACAGTAATGCAAAATAGAAAAGGCTTGCCAAAAAAGGCTTTTTCTAAAAAACTCAAAAAAGGTGAAGCCATCATCCAACAAAAAGGACCCCTTCTTGCAATGAAATGGCGGGACACCAGAGAGGTATTTATGCTCTCTACAAATCAAGAGGCAGAAATGATTCAGGCACCTAAAAGATCTAAAAGAACTCCAGAACCAGAGCTAACAATGAAACCAGCGGTGGTTGTTGATTACAACAAAAATAAAGCTGGTGTTGATCGAAGTGATCAATACATGTCCTATTACCCTTTCTATCGTAGGACAATGAAGTGGTGGAAAAAGGTATTTTTCCACCTTTTCAACCTTGGTATCGTAAATTCACAAATTATTTACAATAAATTGAACCAGGACAAGAAATTGAACCTAAGAGAATTCAATTTGAGAATTTTAGAAAAATTATTTGAAGAGGCAGGTGTTGAAATGTTGGATGAGCAGCAAGGTGCTTCTGGTTCCCCAGATAGGCTTTTGGGGAAGCATTTTATAACCAGAATCAAAGTGGAAGGGAAAGAAGGCCATATATTCAGAGAAAATGTAAAGTCTGTTCCGAAAAAGGAAAAAGAAAAACAGGAAATAGAGCAAGGAAGGATACTGCATATATGTGTGAGACCTGTTTGGTCCCACTTTGTCTAGTTGACTGCTTCAAGATTTACCACACCAAAGAAAATTTTTGGGCTTAATCTCAATATTATTTGATTTCTTTATTTTATTTCCCTACATATTTTTTATTTTCTTCATCTAGATATGCTATATACATATATTTTTGCAACCATATATTATGGAGTGAATTCAATTTTTTTGTATATTTTTACCTATTTTATATGTCTCATATTAATTTTTTAATCATTTATAAAAAAAATTTTGCAGTCTTATAAGTTACTAGAAAGGGTATATAAGTAATTTCAAATAAAATAATTAATGTAAGTAATCAATTTTGTGATTTATGAATTTTTTAACAACACTCAAAAATGCGCATCCCAGCGGAATTTGCCCTTCTTTTTCTCACGGGCTCAAAGTGTTAAGGAAATCATTTATCCAAGTGATAGCTGTTCCATCAATTTTGAAATGTTTGTATAATTTTGTAATTAACTTGTTTTTCCATACTTTATCAAAAGCTTGTGTAAGGTATAAAAAAGCAGCTATTGTGTGGTTAGTTGGTGTTCTGTTTTGTGCATCTTTTACCTTTTGTGTGAAAAATAAGAGTTGGTCTATTGTCCCATGTCCTTTCCTAAATCCATATTGTTCTTCTGGTAAGAGATTTCTTGTGTCGAGGTGGTAGGTGAGTCTCGTCTGAGTATAATTTTTTCCATTAATTTGGAGCAAATACTTGTGAGGGAGATAGGTCGGTAGTTTTTTGGGTCATCAGCAGATTTGTCAAGTTTTTTAATAGGAATTATTGTTGCAGTTTTCCAGTCTTGAGGCAATTTTCCAGTTTTCCAGGAGTTATTGAAAATATCAAGAAGTCTTTCTTTTCCATTTTTGCCCAAGTTTGATATCATTTGGCCATGGATTCCATCTGGCCCGGGAGTCTTGTTCAGGTCATTGTTTTCTAATGCACAACCTAGCTCTTTCATACTGATTTTTTCATGGAAAATATTATGAGTGCTAGTGATGTTTTTACAGTCATGGATAATCTTTCGGGCCTTTTTTCAACTTTCTAATTTTTTATTTCAAATTTGATTTTACTACTTATTTGATATGAATTACCTAAAAGATTAGCAGCATTTTTGTCATTAGTTGCTGGGGTACCATCTGTATTCTTAATCATATTTGTGTTTCCAGTTTGTGGCTGGGCTCTGTCAATTTGTTTAGCCAAATGCCAAAGTTTTGTATTTGGGTTTCTTGGGTTCAGGTTTTCACAAGTGTGTTTCCATTTTTCCCTTTTCATATTTACGTATAATATTTTTATTTTTGCATTCACAATGTTCAGTTCAGTTCAGTTCTACAATTTGTTTGGTTTTGGGTGCACTTTTTTGTAGTTCATTTATTTTAGTTATAAGTGTTTGAATATCTTTTGCCTGGTGTGTATAATTTGGAATCCATTTCTTAATTACCTCTTGGTATTGAAACTTTGGCTGCTTTAATAATGGTGTTTTTGAAAGATATCCAATTTTGTTCCAGATCTTTTATTCTAGTGGGTGTTTTTCTAAAGTCTTCATTGGTGTTTTGCTGGTAAAGATTCCAATTAGCTTTTTTGAAGTTCCAGAATTTTTCTTTAATTGAGCTGGTTTTGGTCTTGGTGCTAATTTCTATCAAAATAGGCAAATGATCACTTCCAATACTTTTTAATATTTGCCATTTGCATTTGTGGAAAATTTCAGGACGGGAGAAACTTATATCAAGTGCTTGCACGGTATTATAGCTGTAGGAATGGTGGGTAGGATTCCCATCATTTAAGCACATGAAGGCATTGTCGTCAAATAAGTTTGAAAGTATTTTTCCTCTTGGGTTTGGCGTGGAACATTCCCATAGTTGATGTTTGGCATTAAGGTCACCTACAATAATAGTGTTGTCTGTAAGAAATTGAGCCATTGTTCCATCGTCAATAAGTTTATTGTTTGGTGGGTGATACATATTGAATATGTTGATGGTTTTGTTTTGATTGAGGTAGACTTTGATACCTTGGGCTTCTAGGTCTGATGTGTTTGGAATATTAATGGCTATGTCTTCATAGTACAAATTCTTGATTAAAAATGCAAGGCCACCCTCTTCTTTATTTCGGTCTTTTCTGAGGATATTGTAGTTTTTATATTTGAGATTGTACTTTTCATTTAATTTGGTTTCCTGTAGGGCTATAATTTGTATCCTTTGTTTTTCAGCTTTTTCCATTATTTCTTCTAATTTTATTTTTGTTGCTGTTGAGCACAATCCATTTATGTTGCACTGCAGAATGCTTAATTGCTTGGAAGTTGCAAAGTGTGAAGTGTGATTATAATCTATAATCCAAATTGAGCCTTTTAAATTTTAGATTATAACCAATCAATTATAATGTGCCATCTATATATAAATATATATAATAAAACTATTAAGCACAAAATTTTCTTCTTCAAATAAACTTTTCAGTGTCCTTCAACAATAAGATACAATTTGGATTATAGATTAGAAACACAAGGTAATATACCAAATCCAAGTAAATAGTGCGTAACGTTTCCGTAACAGGGTTGTTGCCGAAACGTCACACACTATTTATTTATTTGGTCTTATTACCTTGAGGTGCCTTATAATTAATTCCAAGCCTAACAAGTCTTGTTTAAATTGTTTGCAGAAGAGCATTGCTCAATGCAGTTATTTATATGTAATCCTACTGTTCTTAGATATCCATTGTTTGCTCTTAAAAACCATAACCAAGATTCCACATTTACAGTATAGCATATATAAGTACATTCATTCAACACGGTATTACAGCTCTAAAAAGCAGTACATTAGATTATAATGCAACCACTGGATGGGTTCACCACTGATGAGCCAAGCCCTCCCAATATTTTTCATCGCAGTAAGTGCTTTATTTGAAAAAAAAAAATTGAGCTTAATATGGCTTTATTGCTTAGTAGAACCTAGTGGTATGGTGAGTAGATAGAATGGGGGAGTCGGACAATCTCAATATTTTCACTTAGGTACAAACAGCACCTAGAATATATTCCTTCTTCACATTGTGGTGATATCTACTTACAAACGAGAGGTCGCGGTTGTTGTTCTTTAGCTTCTCCTCTTCTCTTTCTGAAGATCAATCAGAGGGTGAGAAGAGGCCAAGTGCAGCTATTTGGGCAACTTACCGATCTTCTTCTTCTGGGCCTTGTCTGCTGAGTCTCCATGGGTCTCCTTGATCTTCTCCACTACAGGCAACACACCACTTCTCACATATCCAATTCTTTCATATTCAATAGAGAGATCTCATTTTAGTATTTTTGTTCCCTAAAAAAATCCAAGAGTCTTTTTAAAATATCCAGTTGGCACAGCATCCCTCTTTTCTGGTTGGAACTTTCTAAATTGAATGTTGGCCAATAGTCTGGAATAAACTGGAATAAATGATTTATAAAGAGTGCTTTGAAAATTATATATATATATTTTTTATGATAAGAGACTTAATACACTAGAACATCCACGAGAGGACACCTTTCTACAAAGAACAGTTTTCATTTGCAAAATTACCATTTTTACTATTTAGCAACTCTCCAGTAAGAGGACACCTCTCCCAAAGGACACTTTGGCTCTGCAATTAGATGTCCTTTACAGAGAGGTTCTACTCTACTAGGATTTATAGGATAAGGGCTGTAGAAATACATTTTAATTATATATTTAAAAAAAATATTGTAAAAAAAATGTTTTAGTTGATATGTTGTTGTGATGTTTCAGTGATAGAAGGCGATAAGTTATTGAGGATGTTTTAAAGGTTGCTTTGCATCTAAAAATACTCATTTAAGGGTAGTCAGGATAATCCAAATTAGTCATTTTGCTGCCTGATCTTTTTCTTTTCAAATAAATCTAAATACAATGGAGATTGTATAAATTCATCAAACCTCATATAAATTATTATCTCAAAAAGTTCAGGCAAAATTGTGATTTTTATTGAAATGTGTGGATAGATAGTCCAGTGGGATCAGAATTTTCTGTTAAAATAAAGTCAGAGTGGTGAATTATAGTTGGTCAAGATTATCAATTCATCATAACATTCACTCTGTAAGTGGATATTTTTCACGGCCATTATTAAATTCTGTGTTGAATTAAATATGGTAATTTGAAAGAGGTATGTTTGGGATTTGAAAAATTGGTTGAAATGAAGGAAGTGTTGAATTAGAGTTCTTTGAATTAAAGAGATTATACAGCAATTTGATTACAGACTAAGTAACAACGTAGGAAAAAAAACACAACAAAATTCTACACCACATTATTGCAACCACCATCATAATTTAATAAGGTTTGATGATGGTACCAGAATGACACATGTTGTTTATTTATACAAGTTGAATGCTGAATTATTTATTGAGATTCGGAAGCCATGGCATTTTTAATGAAATGTGATTGATACCAAATAGTTGAACAGCACCTGGAATGGAATGAAAGCTGATCTGTGCTTCTCTATTACTTTCTGGACCATGCCAACCATCCATGTTGGGTGAATATTTATTATTTTAAAACAAATAGCAAACACTTAACAATTGTGAAAGAACAACGAGTACAATGTATAAAAATAAAACAAAGAGTAAATAGGAAAAAGAGAACAAAGAATAAACAAAAAAGTCACCTCTTCTTTAAAAATAGGAGCTAAAACCATTTATACCATGTTTTCTCCTGTAGAAGGGCATCCGTGCCCCAAAGATAGAGATTAAAAAGGTTTTTGAAAAAATACTTTTCCCCAAGAGACCTGATATTTTACTCAACATCTAATGAAAGTCTCCGCAAACTAGTGGTATTGGGTTAATGACAAAACCACAACACCAGTTTCTGTAAATTGAGAAGATCGCACTCAAAGGACATGGTTTTGGGCCAATAGACCTCATCATTTAAGAGCAAGCTTTAATTTCATGATATACACAAGGAGTGTTTTCTCTCTCTCTCTCTCTCTCTCTACTGTATGTTCTTTTAATGGATCATGAGCATACATTTTACTGATCACAAGCACATAGATATGGCATACAACTATATATAACTTCCATCAGTAACAATTTGAATTCTAGATTAGAAACACACAAGTTAATAAGACCAAATCTCAATAAATAAATAATGTATATGATGTTTCAGTAACATACATCACATACTGTTTATATTTATTTTGTCTTATTATTACCTTGTGTTTCATCAGTTCTTTTCGCAATGGCAAAATGTTGGAAGGGCTTGCTGACTCATCGGTGGTTAAACTCTCCCAGCAATTTCACAAGTTTAATTTTTTAGACCAGGGGTTGGCAACCTGCGGCTTGCAAGCCACTCTTTGGATGTGAAGTTGCATGTAGTACTCACATTAATAAAAACTTTATTTATACGAATACTCATTTATATTGTTGGCAAGAAAAAATTTTGTGTGGCTCTTTAAAAACTTTGAAATTTTGTAAATTGTAATTTTTGACTCTTCTGACTCAAAAGATTGCCCCCTGTTCTAGACCACTCAATAATATATTGGGCTGTATTTTATGCTTATTGGACAATAAAAATGCTGTTTTTTAATTGAAGAAAAAATGAGTTCTCTGAATTCTTACACACAGATGGTGTGTTTAGTTATCTTAGTTTGAAACTTGGGGAGTTAAAGAAACTTCTGCTCGTGATAGTATTTTGTCATTTTGCATTGACTTTTTGAAGCTGACAATTATTTGGTTTATTGAAATAAAAAGATTTATATTTTTTAGGTTAGTTCTAAAATGCTGCCAAAATCCACATTTAGAGATCAAATATGTAAATATTTCTATGATGGCCCATCTGTTATAAGAAATATAAACTATTTTTGAAGCGTATGTTTCTTTAAAATAAAAACAATTTTATACCATCTTTACTAAAACAGCCTAATGCAATATTACAGCGGCATAGTAGTTGAAGGGTTCACCACTGATGAACCAGGCCCTCCCATTAATTTATCATTGCAGTAAGGGCAGTAGAAAATTGTTTAATTTGTTAAAAGAAACCTACGTGTCAAAATAGTTTAAATGAATATTTGTTGCTCTTCTCGATCTAAACAGCTAAAGAATCATTATAAAACTTCACAGGAAGGTAGTTTAACATAGATGAACATTTTGCATGGAGAGGTGATTTTATAGTTCAACATATAGGCAGGCTATTCAAAGTCTTTGTAAATAGGCCTAATGAACTATTTTGCATAATTTAGGAACATATATGCTTATGGTAATATATTGAGGACTTCCTATCATAACTAACACTGTAATAATAATCAACATTTGTGTGGAAATACAGCAGAACCTGGGCAAGGCTGGATTGCTTGTTTGAACTTACAAAATTAATATATACAGTTATCAGCGTCATGCACAATTCTTTCTTAATTCTGTCACCGTTTGCTTTTGGTTCAGTGGTAGAATGCTCGCCTGCCACGAGGGCGCCCCGAGTTCTATTCTCGGCCAATGCATTTTTTTTTTTTACAATTTTTAAAACTCATTTATAATATTAAAATATATGTGCTTTTCCTGTCTATGTACAGATTTATGGTCTATGTACACAAGTAGGTATACAAGTTATTTGCAAATTGCGTGGCAAATTTGCCCTTTCGCTCGCAAGCAGCACCTCTAGCGGTGAAGATGGGAGGTAATATCAGCTGACCTAATGAACATGTAAAACGTGTTTTAACAGGACATAGAGAAAAATCTGGAAAAGATATTTTTCGGATTTTTAGTCAAGAAAAATAAATTGACAGGTTCTGGGAAAAAAGTAGTTGTTTTTATTCAGAAAAGGATGATGAAAATATTGCTGTATCATATTTGATCATCAGATACAAAATTATATCCGGAAAAATTCCAAAAAGCAGAGACCACAGGTGAAGCCAGTTCATTTTTAGTATGCAGGAACAAAATTCTAACAGAAAAACATTCATTCGAGCAGAAGACACAAAGCCAGATCATCTCTTTATAAAAATATCGCTTCTCAGACACAAAGTTTGGAGCGGGACGTTTCACAAGAATGACATCCACGGCCCCAATTTATAATTGTAACGAATAGTATTTGAATAAAAGCATTTAATCGAGTAAAACCCGGGCATTGCCCTTTCTTAATCAATTCTGTCACCGTTTGCTTTTGTGAATGGAATAAATACCCAAATATGGCCGTTTCTCATAACCATCGGTGGTTCTGTGGTAGAATGCTCGCCTGCCACGCGGGCGGCCCGGGTTCGATTCCCGGCCGATGCATTTTTTTTTTTTTTACAATTTTTAAAACTCATTTATATATTATATAAGAATGACATCCACGACACCAATTTATAATTGTAACGAATAGTATTTGAATAAAAGCATTTAATCGGGTAAACCCCGGGCGTTGCCCGGATCATTCGGCTAGTTAGTTATAAAAACCATTAAAAATTAGAGGCTAAACAAACTTACATCTCTTGCTTTGTCTTTCAACTTCAGCCTTGAGTTTCTGGTATTTGTCAGTTCGGTACACAGAGAGCCAGGTGAGACCTACATCACACAACACTGGTCAAATAACAATTCTCTTCATAGAAATAATACATTCATGGAGGAAATGTTTACCTTTTAATTATTGAACAATATATATACTGCAATGTGAGTTAAAAGACAATCCATTGAATATGTTTTTAGAAAAAAAAAAGGCATACCTGGATCTGTTAAAGAAGAAACAATTTTTCTCAAAAATGAAGTTTATTGTACAATAAATTGATAAAGAGGGAGCAATCCCTCGAAATAATTTGTGAAAAAAATATTTTTTTCTTCAACAGATCCAAGTATGCCTTTTTTTTAAATATAGTGAAATGTTGCTAATCGCCTGTATGGCAACTTGACGGGCCAAGATCCCAGCTGAAGTTGGGGAAAGATGGATGGACTTAGCTGTGAAGATGGCCCACGTGAGGGGGGATAGTGCAGCACATTCCTATGTGGGGGTGTGACTTTGGCGGTGTGAGAAGAAGAGTGTCTGGGCATGTGACTGTGTGGATTGACCGGGAAGTCCGTGCCAAGGATGATC
>CP092864.1:168392909-168478437 GCA_030710605.1 Cordylochernes scorpioides
ATGTTGTTTATAAATTTAATTATTTAAATAAATTGTATTTTTTTAGAATTTAATTATAAAACAAATTTTTGTAAATATATATATATGTAAAAATTAATAATAGAGAATTTGCATGTCTTGTGAGTTGGTTGGAAATAATAGTTTTGTTTGTTTTTTTTGGGCAGAGAAGCTAGATGCTCTCAGGTTAGTTTTTCTCTTGTAAATATGTTTATATAATTTCTTAAAAGTCTCTAATTTAACTTTATTGTAAAAATAAATATAATTTCTTCAGAGGGGTACATATGTTTTTGTTGATTAAAAAGAAAGAAAATCTTTGAAAGAGGTGTGTGTGCCATCTGTCCTTCCTTCCACCCAACATTTCATAACTCCTCTTGTGAGATGTTATAAAAATGAAGGTGAGGGCCATACACCATGGTAGACAGGTTGTGACAAAACTGTCCTTCTTTATAACCACCTTGTACTAAGGTGGTCGACATTGTTTTTATGCATAGTTAAAGGCGCTTCTTTTGGTACCATCCTCCCAAAACCTTATACAGTAAAACCCCTCTATAGTGAACCCCAATGGGACAGAGCTTTTGGTTCACTATAGCCACGGTTTGGCTTTTTTTTTTTTTTACTTTTCAAAATTTTTAGATTATTTAATTGAAGGACAGCCATACAAACACACTGGAAGAGGCTGCCTCTTAATAGTGGTCCTTTTGTTTTAATTCCCTTAATTGACCAATTTCCTTACAAAAAAATTATTTAAAAAAAAATCATTATCCTTCAAAGAAATCTTTTATGGCTGTTTACTTTTAGGCTAGAACCTTACATAGTGTGTATTCTAGCTGATCAAAAGACATGCATGTCTTTCCTCTTCTGTATGTTATTTCAAATAGCTGAACATCACTCTCTAAGACACATCATTGTTTACGTTGGTAACTAGTGGCCGCCTAAGTTAGGCCTAAATCGTCCAGGAGGAAACAAAAATTGTGCATGACATCAGTGTCAATATTTGCAACATATTACACCTCTAAGCAAGTGCCTCGCATGCCAAAGTATTGAATTTTTAGCAATAAATTTGTATTTAAACAAGAATAATGTTGTCAGAATTTGACTTATAAAATCTGTAATATTATCAATGGTGTTGAATTGACATTGGTTATTTGATAGGCTAGAGGTCGGGACATTTAAACATTGAATTATTGCGAGTGTCAAATTATCATGTATTGAATTAACAAGGTTATATAATATGTGTATAAATACTACAACCCCACACACACAATATTAGCAAAATCAAAAATTAATTCATTAAACTCTGCAAATGAAATTGTTTGATTCTATTGTAATGGCTGTTTTGATGTATGCTGCTCCAATTTGGGCAACAGAGCATAAAGATTTATTGGATCATATACAAGATACATTTATTCGTAGGTTCTTGAATTTGCCTAGATATACACCAGGATACATACTAAGACCAGAAACGGGCCTTGTCTCATTAATAATAACAGCTCCAGAAATTGACCTTGAAATACTGGCTGAGGGTGCTGAGTATGGATAAAAATAGATTGCCTCGAATATGTTTAAATACGAGGTGTGTTCAAAAAGTATCGCAAATTTTGAATTTTCGCGGGTTACGTATACTCAAATTTCGATCTTTTTGTGGCTTTATGTTGGTACTCATGTCTCTCACTTATGCCGACAAGCTCGGCCATTTTGAATGTTCACTTAATTGTTGACAGCTGCTTTGCTTGCAGGTGTTTTGGATCGTCTTCGATTTTTACCTATTAAAAAAAATAGATCAAAGAACCTGTATCAAATTTTGTGTGAAAAACGAAATTAAGTGCGCGGATGCATTCCGAATGTTGGCTGTGGCAAACGGAGAAGCTACCTTGGACCGAAGCAACGTTTATCGGTGGTACAAAATGTTCTCAGAAGGCCGAGAAAATGTGAACGACGAAGAGCGTGCCGGACGCCCGAGCACTTCAACAACAGACGAAAAAATTAATGAAGTGGAGAAAATGATATTGGCCAATCGTCGAATCACCGTTAGAGAAGTTCTGAGGACCTAAACATATTGATTGGCTCTTGCCATTCAATTTTTATCAATGATTTGGGCATGAGACGGGTCGCGGTGAAATTCGTACCAAAATTGCTCAATTGCGACCAAAAACAGCATCGCATGAACATTGCTAATGAGATGTTGGACTCTGTCCGCGACGACCCAAATTTGCTCCAGAGGGTCATAACTGGTGACGAAAGGTGGGTTTATGGTTATGACATGGAAACCAAAGCTCAATCCTCTCAATGGAAGCTGCCGCAAGAACCAAGACCGAAAAAAGCGCGCCAAGTTCGGTCGAATGTGAAAGTTTTGTTGACAGTTTTCTTCGATTGCAGGGGCGTGGTGCATCATGAGTTCTTGCCACAGGGTAGAACGGTCAATAAGGAATATTACCTGCAAGTTATGCACAATTTGCGCGAAACAATCCGCCAGAAACGCCCGGATTTCTGGAAGAACAAAAATTGGCTTTTGCACCACGATAACGCCCCTGCTCACACATCGTTGCTTGTGCGCGACTTTTTGGCCAAAAACAACACACTAATGATGCCGCAGCCACCGTATTCCCCAGATCTGGCCCCCTGTGACTTTTTCTTGTTCCCTAAACTGAAGAGGCCCATGAAAGGACGACGTTACGCTACGCTTGACGAGATAAAGACGGCATCGAAGGAGGAGCTGAAAAAGATTTTTTTTAAATGATTTTTTGAAGTGCTTCGAAGATTGGAAAAACCGTTGGCACAAGTGTATAATATCTCATGGGGATTACTTTGAAGGGGACAAAATAGGTATTCATGAATAAATAAATAATTTTTTGAAAAAACACAAAAGTCGCGATACTTTTTGAACACACCTCGTAGAATGAGGCAAATATCCTGTGCTACAGGTGCGCCCATCGGGTTTATAAAACAATTAAGCAATTTACTCAACAATAACGGATCCTCATGGCTTACTTATTGTAATGATCCTGATTCACTAAGGAATGAGATCCCAGGAATATTAAGAACTGCGATAGAGCAAACAATACAAAATTACTTAACAAGAATAACCCAATCAAAGTTATATTCCCACTATAGAGACATATATATGTTTACCACCGAAGAATATTTCTTAAGTGAACTCCCTTTTCCTGTTATCAGATTAATCGCGCAATTTAGAACCCTTTCAATTTTTTTTCAGAGAAGATTTTAATGAGAGGTCAAGACCTGAAATGCACTTTCTGTGGGATAACAATGGAGTTGTTGCACTACTTATTTGATTGTGCTGCTCTGTCTGAGGAAAGACGAAAACTAAATGATAAAACGGGGCAACTTTGTCCTTCATTTCCGGCACTAATTAATGAAATATCAAAGAATAGGTATATAGCGGTGGCGATATTTGGATTCCACAGGATTATATCCCAGAAAAAGGCCACACAGTGTTCTCCCTATCCCTTGTTAACTGGCGAATCCTGTATAGGGCGAGAGGCCCTAAATAAAGGCTTTATTGTTGTATATTATATGTGTACTAAAAGAGGCACTTCTCCCTTTAAAAATGAAATGAAATAATGCATTCTTAATCTCAAACTGGTAAATATGCACAAGCTTTGACAAAACTAACCTGTATATCATGGTTTTGAACCATGGCTATTTCAATACAGGAGCAACTTCAATGTCATAATACATTTAGAGGAGAGTTATGAATTCGGCCAAATTATCTGTGAGGTAAGAAACACGCCTGTCATAGTGTGATTCTAACCAACCAATGGTGACATCTGCCAAAGAGAGAACTAGAGTTTTATATCACCTGGGGAAGGCTCTTCCTTATAATTCCTTTATAATTTATTCATTATTAGTTGTTTAAAACTAAACACTGTAAGGCATCATACTGCCCCTATATTGGCAAAAATGGAAATGGTAATTCCAAAAGAGGATCCTATACTACGTGAGGGATCTTAAAGGTATATTCCATCATTTAAATGCTAAATGAAGTCATTTAATTCATTTAGTACTTTTGTGTGATGGTAACAACGCTGCCACTGAAGCTTCACGAACATTTCAATAATTTGGACTTGTCTTGTTAAATTTTGTTCTCAACGAACATTTTATTCACTTGTAGCTTAACTTTTGTTTCTAATAAATAATCCAAATTGTACCTTATCACAATTGACACTGTTAAATAAAATTATATTTTATATACCTGCTGTAGATAGTTATTTAAGGAAATGTAAGACATGTTAACATATGTATAAAAAAAATATTTATTATTTTTAATTGTTTTATTATTATTTTTTTTTAATTATGAAACAGAAAAGATGCAGCTTTGTTATAAAAATATTTACTTATTTTCTAAAAAAAAAAAATACCGCTAACAGTGTTTACAATTTAGAAGAAGAAAAAAAAAAACATTCATGCGTTCTGTGCTTTTTATATATAAATTTGTATTATATACGAATTTCTATAGAGAAAAATTCATTATATTTATTTTTTAATTATTAAATTATCCCTTCGCTCATTCAATTGAAAATTTAAAGAATCAGTAACTAAAAAGGTGAAATTGTAATAAAAATAAACTATTCTTAGGCAATTAAAGTTTGCCATCACAGAATCAAGGTAACCAAAGATTGAAAAAAATTAAAGGTAAGCTTTTAGCATCTGCATTACATGATCATCTAACCTGCTTCTCTAGCACATAATCCCTCATTCTGAAGCACGAGAAGTGTTTAATCATATCATAATACCCTCAGTTCTTTATTTAATTCTTTTATGAATTTAAATTGTTTTGTTTGTTTGTGTGTGTATGTGTTTTTTTTTTTTTTTATTAAATATATATGTAGAAATATATTAGAAAACTTATTTAATCTCAATTTGACCATTATGATGCTGAAGCAACAAAGAACATATGTCAAGAGAAAGAAGAAGGGTCCTTGAATCACAGTCCCACAAAACAAGATGGTTCAAGAAATTTCTCTTAGGTGACAGAAGTTTTGAAGATAACTAAAGAACATGTAAGTCAGTAACCATGTAGAGACAAACGATGCTCAGCACTGTGAACTATCAGGGGGCATCAGGGGACATCACTAACCAACCATATTTGTATTAAGAAACCTCGTGTTCACAGTATGTTTTAATTCACCCAGAACCCCACCTAACCTAACCATGCTCCACACTTACCCCCTCTAAGCTGAAAGACTCTGGTGATTGTGAGGCGTAGATGGAGCCTGATTTCTTGACAATACCTAATCATAGTCTGAGATGGATTCAGACTCCCCTTTCCTGTGACCTAGCTATGTGTTCCATGGTGACTGATTTCAACCCACCGGCCGCCAGAGTCTGAGATGGACTCAGACGAACCTTCCCTGTGGTCAAGTCACCTGACCTATTGTGGCTGACTTGATCCCACCAGCACTCAGATAGACTCCAGCAAGCCTATCCATATAGGAAATCCATAGACCCTTGGTGGCTTAAATCATCATCTTCAGGCGAAGCAGCAGCTCCACCACAAGCCTTAAACCTTTCTCAAGCTGGATTTCTGGTCCAGTTCCCATAATGTTATTATTATTTTTTATAGAGTATACAATACTTGTGGGGGCTGAGAGACTCCATTCCAGCCTGCTGGATGACGCACCGCGCCGTCAACAAAAATATACAAGAGGCGTCATAAATCAGGAGATGACGACCGCTGCGCCAGGGCGGCACAGCGGTGGAAACCAGAGAGGACCAGAATGTGCATTCAAGGGGGTTGTCCTTTTTGCCTTCCCATAAAAATGTAGCTAATAAGTAATACCAATAAAACGCTAACTTTGAGAGACTTTCTGAGCCATCGCTGGACTAATAAATCGACACACCACATTGGTGAGCCGGACGTGATTGAAAAGAAAAAAAGATTTCAAGAGATAAAGAAATGCAAAAATTGATTCAAGATTGAAAAGAAGCATCATCCAAGATATCGGGATATCATCTCAAGACTAAGATAAGTTTTTATATTATCTTCCTTATTATTTTATCTCTATATTTTTAACTTTATCTCTAAGCTGTTGTGTCGAATTTACGTAAAATGGAAACAGAAAATAAGCCTAGCGATACCTCAAAAATATGCAAGGTTAGTGTTAAAATACCGCCTTTCTTGGTTGAAAAACCTGAAATATGGTTCTTCCAGGTAGAGGCACAGTTCAAAATAGGTGGAATTATTCAGGAAGATACTAAATTTAATTATTTGATCTCCCAATTGTAAGATTCCCACTTACGTTCCATTTTGGAAACGTTTCTATCTTAGCCTGGCTAGCTTAAAGTAGTTTCAATATATATATGTCATAATTTGTAAATAGCTGTATGCAACCCCGACCCAATATGTATGCAATGTATGTTTCAAAGACTTAATAAAGAATAAGGTAACTGGAGGATAGAACGACTTAGAGAAACAAGGCCTAGAAAGAAGGCTTAAGAGTCAGCACAACCATTAGCAAAATTACAGCCGATTTTATGATCGCGGAAATAATAAAAGTTGAGTTCAACGACACAGTATTTCCTGGTCGTGTCAGAACAAGTCCAAAAGACAAAGAAATGAGCAAGGACCAATGAGGGAACACCTTCCCAAAGGTCAACCAATAGAAAAAGGCCACGTCCCAGCTTTCCTCCAATGGGAAAGGAGATAGGTCTTGGTGTTAAATCGAGAACCGAGGATTTTCAGTAGCTCTTTCGCTCCCACCGAGTTCGGACCTAGTCTTCGACTCGCTACCACCGAGTTAGCACCTGGACCGCCTTGAGACCAGCTTGGAGCCAATCCCATCTCCCCAAATCTCAGATAAGTCCGATGCTTAATCATGCAATAGAATAATCGCTAGTCAACTCCGCTCATCCCATAGCTAAGTCAATCACCGCCATGTGAATCAATAGGCCACTAATCAAATCCGCTCCACCTTCTCTCAAGCCTTTCTTTCCTCCAACCAGTTGCCTTTTATTTTCAACCCATCAAGTGTCCTGGCTTATTTCCTTTGTGTGTAAACCTTACCATTCAGCCATCACGACTGCGCCACCACCTCAACAATCTTCAACCCCAAGAGTAAGTTTTCCCAGCATAGCATATTACGATAGCTATTGTAAGTCGACAGGATCATGGTGGAAAGTAACCAAGACACAAGCAAAACAAACGGCAATGACAAACCGAGAAAGAAGAAACTGGCGACGAGCGGAAAGAAGCTGGCAAGAAGCGAAGCGACCAGACGCCTTCTAGCGGCCATCATATGGCAGATGACAGTGGCCCTCCGACGAGTCAACGCCATGCAAGGAGAGACGGAGTTCCGGAGCGCCATCCCCCGGGGAGGACGACGGACACAACCCCCGCCAACCCCAGGCAAGTGTCAACGTGGCCGGACACCGACCACCGAGGAGTCATCCGCCGCCATGCCGTATCCGTACACCGCACCCGAAAGTAATCCACGGACCCGGGACAGTGCAGACAGTCCCAAAACGATATTCCAGTGCCGGTTTTTCCTTCAATCCCGCGGACCGTGCAAGCAGTCCCGAGTCCCGAGCCAGCCAACCCAAGCCAAGACGTCCCAGAGGAGACTGAGGTAGGCACCCACCCTATGACGTCAAGAAATTGACTGTTGACTTATATCTAACCCTACCTACCCCTTAACCATGTATCCAACCTCGTATCCAATGAATGCACGCACGGGCTAGGCCAAACCTGTCCGAAAGGACTTGCACTGCAACCAAATTTGTCACACAGGACAACCCTTGCCTGCATTCATTGACCCAACTACAACTCTTTATATGCCACCATTCTAATCTCACACCACGCAACTTTTCACTCAACCCAATTACCAGTACTATATGCCCTCAACTCACAAGCCACAACGGCTTCAACAATCACCATGCCCAAAAAAACGTGTCCATACAACCGCACAGCTCACACAATCACTACACAAAATCCATACGTGACCGTACATCGTCACGCAACAATCTCACATAAATGTACCTCATAACAAAACACAGACAACGTCCATCCAACAGGACGGTTTTCACGCTAACAACACGCGCGACACTCGCGCCAAAAGACGACAACAACCAACAAACGCATGCACAACCGTTAGTAACAACAACCTCGTCTAACCAAAACACTAAAAATTTTCACATTAAAACATGCCATATGCACTAACAATAAAAATCAATATATGTTCGTACAACCAGCACCCATGACTTTAATAAATTTGTTGTTCATAGTGAGAACAGGTTAGATTTTGTACAAACAAAGACTTCGCGTGACACCTTTTCATTCACAATTTTTTTTCTCGATTCGTGTCGTAGGTCACACCACAAAACTTTTGCACTTTTCAGGCCACAGACGCCTTCCCCACGCCTGTGACACTTATCAACTCAAAACGTGTCCACGTCGAAGTCTCACTTTCACTTAATTCCACTCTAATATCACTGAATAGCATTTTTACTAATGTCACAACGACCATTCGATTTAATAAATGGATACAATATCCAGATTTTCAAAATACAACCAATACCGAAATTACATCACCTACGACAAACAAAAACGATTTACAGATAGAGGAAGCTAGAAAATTAACAAACCAGTGCCAAGTAGAAGATTCAATTAGCACAAAGACAATTAGACGGCGGACAGGAAGCGTAGTTCCGCGAGGCGATAAAATCAGCCGTATGCAAACAGAAGGAGCTCCCCCATTTCCGGATCAAATTACCGCGGACCCCTCTCTTGGCCAACACATAAAAATAGGTCACCAATCTTTCATTCCCTATTCCACCTACACGTAGATATCACAGACCTTAGGATCTCGACAACACATAGAATTCGCTCACACATTTCTTACACAAAAAACTTCTAACATTTTTCACAATACACACAAAGACAAAAGAAATCCTATAGGGCATAATTAAGCAATTAAGACATCTAGATCAGGGCATGTAGATACAAAAAAGGGTTCAAACCAATACACCTTATTGTTTATATATTAACCATTTTCACTATTTTTTAAAATTTTTAATTAAAATATTTAACCAACTTAGCAAATTATTCAATTAATATCACTTATTTTAACCATTAATTACCATGTTAGTTACCACTTAGTTTATATTATCGTAACTTCATTTATCAACGAAAACTCATTGGTTTTCGGTTAAACTTAAGACATTAAGTCATCCTTTATTTTTGAAAAACCTTTTTCATTTTTTTTATTTCTCAACCAAGCATTCAACTTTGATTTCGCTCAACATCTCTTTTACTTTATTTTGATTTCAAAACACCTTATGAAATTTCCTCGATTTACTTCCCAAAATTCGAGCAAAAAGTAATTAGACATTTTTCTTCTACCAAAGCATTTTTTTTCCACTTTTTCAACCCAGCATTCAACTTTGATTTCGCCCAACATCTCTTTTATTTTAGTTTGATTTCTATTAACTAACAACCAACTATATTTCATTAACACTACATTTTTTTTAAATATCTTATATCCTTATCAAGATTGTATATAACCTCCCTATAATCAATTAATTCTCGCCCAAAATTATTTTTTTTGATGTAAAGAACTTATTCAGACTAAAAACCCTTCATAAATTCTTCACATGTAGGGGGCGCATCTGTCATAATTTGTAAATAGCTGTATGCAACCCCGACCCAATATGTATGCAATGTATGTTTCAAAGACTTAATAAAGAATAAGGTAACTGGAGGATAGAACGACTTAGAGAAACAAGGCCTAGAAAGAAGGCTTAAGAGTCAGCACAACCATTAGCAAAATTACAGCCGATTTTATGATCGCGGAAATAATAAAAGTTGAGTTCAACGACACAGTATTTCCTGGTCGTGTCAGAACAAGTCCAAAAGACAAAGAAATGAGCAAGGACCAATGAGGGAACACCTTCCCAAAGGTCAACCAATAGAAAAAGGCCACGTCCCAGCTTTCCTCCAATGGGAAAGGAGATAGGTCTTGGTGTTAAATCGAGAACCGAGAATTGTCAGTAGCTCTTTCGCTCCCACCGAGTTCGGACCTAGTCTTCGACTCGCTACCACCGAGTTAGCACCTGGACCGCCTTGAGACCAGCTTGGAGCCAATCCCATCTCCCCAAATCTCAGATAAGTCCGATGCTTAATCATGCAATAGAATAATCGCTAGTCAACTCCGCTCATCCCATAGCTAAGTCAATCACCGCCATGTGAATCAATAGGCCACTAATCAAATCCGCTCCACCTTCTCTCAAGCCTTTCTTTCCTCCAACCAGTTGCCTTTTATTTTCAACCCATCAAGTGTCCTGGCTTATTTCCCTTGTGTGTAAACCTTACCATTCAGCCATCACGACTGCGCCACCACCTCAACAATCTTCAACCCCAAGAGTAAGTTTTCCCAGCATAGCATATTACGATAGCTATATATATATATACGTAAATATAGTATACACCCGGGTTTACATGTGATTTGTAGTTTAGCACCAATTGTAAGATTTTGTCCTTACGTCTCACTATGACATCTATATCCTGAAATCATCTAACTCATGGGTAAAATCCAGGTGCATACATATTCACAATTTATAGTAAAGGCTATAAGCCTCTTTGGACTTTAGTCACTGTAGACTAAAATTTAAACATACACACTAAAAATCTATAACATACACACCAAGGTTTATATGTGATATGTGGTTTGATATGAACATTAACACACATTATATAAATACCCACATTAACTTTATTCGGCAAAAATAATTTTACACAAAATAAAACAAATTGTATTTACTATGACATGACATAAGTAGGTAAAAACAAAGAAATTCAATATTCTTAATAGGCTTAATATCCTAAATTTCTTAATACCAAAAAAATAGGCAAAATAGTTGAGTCTATCAAAATTTGTATTGCCATGGTTTTTATTTAACACAATAAAAAATTACAACATCTCATTTCAAGGGCAACCTTGCATGGACAAGAAATAATTTACCTATCAAAACATGGATATGTCCTTCTCACCATATAAACTCGCCATAGTTGGCAAAACATGTTGGCTAAACATAAAAAAGAAATTTCTTTTACATCTATCATGGCTTCGCCATGTTTTACTATATAGACCTTTACGACAAAATCTAAATTAACTTACCTAGCATCTCGACCGCATACCTCTCCTGATAAGAAATCGCTCTCCTCATTCCTGGAAACTTGCCCCAGCTTGCTTGGACGCTCGATCAAAAACTGTCTAGACTGAGCGACCTCGATTCAAAAAAAGCAAAATGCCCCGATTTTGGCAAAGAAACCCTCTTTTATGCTTGCCCCTGTCCATTTTCATTCGCTTTCGCGCCAAAGTTCCTATTGGTTGGCATTTTCATTTGTCGACAGAAAACACGCACGTGATCTTGACCACGCCCCCAATTTACCGTGTTGCCGCAAAAAAAAATTGTAGGTTAAAAAAATAAATTGATTCCTTTAGGAAATTAAATAATATATATATTCCGAGTATAATAAAAAATTATTGATTTAAATATTTATATGATAAATTATTCTCTTTTGGTCACCTCAACCTCAATAATTTCTCGCAGAGTAGTAAAACTTGAATATACAAAATTCTCGGAATATTAAAAAAAAATAATAATATTATTATATTAAAAAAAATTAAGGAATAAAATAATATCTTATTATATTTTTATTTTAAAGGAAAAATTATAAATTAGAAAATATTCTTGCTCAGCTTATGAGAAATCAATTTAGAATAAAGTAGATATTAACGAAAATTTAAAATTTAACTTTCTCATTGAGAGATAATTTAGATTAACGATGAAATTAAATAAAATTTAAGATGCCTGCCCCCCCCTGGAAAAATCTATATACTAATTTCTTCTTTAAGAAATTCAAAAATTGCTAAATATGCCTCAACTATCAAAAAATGTGATGTCACAAGATATATACAAATTAAAAGAGAGAAGGTTTTACAAAGACGAATGCTCGAAGTCCATTTCTGGTGTAGATCCTGTGCTGGACTGTGGGTGAACTTTAACGGTATAGTCATTGTCTCCCACTGAATGTCTCCCCGGTTCCTGGTCTTCTTCTGCTTCTGTTTGCATCGGGCTTCTGGCTACTTAATCAGGGCCGATATCATCCTCCTACAGCAGACCTTGTGATAAGCGTCCAGGGCTGTGTCCTCCCCTGGCAGATCTTGGGATTCACGTCCAGGGCTGTGTTTTCCCCTGGCAGATCTTGGGATTCACGTCCAGGGCTGTGTCTTCCCCTGCCTTGGCCTTTGAACCACCGTCGGCCATTGCTGTGGGACTTCCATCTGCACACCAAACACTTTCGGCGAGACACTGCTTGTATATATATATGATGTAAAAGAATGTTTACATCTTTGCTGGGTCTTTTTGATGGAAATCTGACCCAACAATTCCTCCCCTGCCAGAGTGAAAGAATGTGTTTTTTCCTAATTCATATCTGTTCATACTCTATGAGAAATATGAAATTGGGAGAAATGCATTCTTTTACGATATCAGTATGCAATCACTGACACTCGGGCAAAGGAGGAACACACGGGCCATGAACCTGGAACATGTTAGCTCATCGTAGTATTGAGGGAAATCTCATCCTACCATTTAGTGGGCAAAGTACTAGCCCATCTTTCACTGTCTATACTTCAGAGGGTCTTGACCCAGGTGTGAGGTGAGTCCACATGTTCCCAGCCATAGTCCCTATGGTGGAGGTGTGGGATGGTCTAAGCACCGATTCTATGTGTTGGGAAAAGAATGTTATTTTTCTTATAGATTTATATATTTTAAATATATGTAAATTTAATCCATTATAAGAAACATATTTGCCATATGTAAATATTTATATGTATATATATTCGTGACAAAAAATAAAGTAGTTGACTGGTTAGAGTCGTGTGGTTTCTCGGCCCGCTCTCGAGAGGTCTACGCCTTGGTTGATACCTGCCTTAGACACTTCCGCCGATTTGACTTCTTGGGAATCGCTCTTCTCTACCTTTGAGATTCCACGGATTTTTTTCCTCCCCGGGACCAGAATAAGAGACTTCGGGCGTCTGGGCAAAATAGAGCCTGGGCGCTGCGCCGCTGAACGCGACATTTGGCATCCCAGCCGGGACGCGAGGAGAAAGCCGTGCCTATATTTGGAACCCTTTTGGATCAGAAGATGGAGAGAGAAGAAGCGCTAGAGAGACTCAAGAAGAAGAGAACCATACTCCGCACGTCTTTATCCAAGTACGGGAAAAGATTAGAGGAATATGACGTGCACAAGGAGTGTGACCACGAGGAACTGCTGGGGCAGCTTTCGGATGTCTACGAAGAACTGAGGCGGGTAGACGAAGAAATCGGTAAGCTGATTGACATCAAAGATCTAGAGAAAGATCTAAAGATGGTAGAGGAATACCGGGAAAAGGCCGTGGCGTGGAAATATTTGTTAAAGAAAAGAAGTCTGGTGGTAGCGGAAGGAATGCAGAGGGAAACTGCAACTGCCACGAAGAAGGAATATCCAGGAGAAATCGGTCGACCGTCTCTAACTGGGATGGTTAAGTTACCCAAATTGACAATGGAAAGATTCTACGGGGAAATTAGCCAGTGGTTAAATTTTTGGAATGCCTTCGATTCATCAATCAATAGGAATGAACACTTGACCAAGATAGATAAATTTAACTATCTTAAAGCCTACTTGGGTGGAACGGCGGCCCAAACTGTGGAAGGATTTTGCCTATCTGAGGAAAATTACGATAAGGCCGTTGAATTGTTGAAGAAACGCTTCGGAAAAGGGGAAAGGTTGATCGACATGCATATGAACAACCTCTTGGCCTTGAAACCACTTAGAGTGACAAAGGACGTGTGGGCTTTCAGAGAATTGTACGGCAGAATCCTGGTGCAGATTAGAAGTTTGGAGTCATTGGGTGTTGTCGTTGAAAGCTACGGTAACTTATTGTGCCCTTTACTCCTCAAGCTATTGCCATCAGACTTAAAGCTTGAATTACACCGGGAATTCACAGGAGCTTTTTCTCTTGGAGATTTGATTGAATTTTTGGAGAGACAATTGATTGCATTAGAAAGCACGTTCGGTACGCGGGACGAAATAACAGCCGGCCAACCATCAAATGAGCACCCTCAGTCACAAAGCTCTATCGTGAAGTATCGAAGAAATGAGAGGAATCCCCTGCCCACGGCTGCTGGTTTTTTGAATGCCTCTGAAGCAGTGAATAAGAGGAAGAATTGCGCCTTTTGTGAAGGAGATCATGAAAGTACAAAGTGCGAATTCGAGGAAAATTTGACATTGGAAGATAAATTGGGAAAATTAAAGTAGAAAGGGGCTTGTTTCAGTTGCCTGAAATATGGTCATTTGAGCAAATTCTGCAAAGTTAAGACAAGTTGCACCAGCTGTGGGGAATTGAGACATTCAAGGATTATGTGCCCCAGGAAGAACCAGAATGCTACTCCAGCCCGAGGGATGATGAGGGATGAGACTTTGACCAATCTGACGACGCCTGTGGTGTTGTTGCCCACACTGAGAGTGACTATCAGAGGAAAGTGTAAAGAAAGAATGGGACGAATTTTGATTGATACGGGATCTCAGAGGTCCTATGTACTACAGGACACGGCGGAAGAAATGGGATATGAATGTTCCAAAAAAGAGTCTCTTCGCCACTCTTTGTTTGGTGGATCGAACACAGAGTTGTACGAACATGGAGTTTATGATATCAGGTTGAGCAATTTAGACGGATCTTATGGCTGTAATTTTGAAGCACTGAGCCAAGATGTTATCTGCGACAGCGTGCCCAGGGTCCATCAGGGTAAATGGATGCAAGATCTTAGTGCTCATGACATAGAATTAACTGATCTACACAGGGGACCTCTTGAGATTCTTATAGGAGCAGATATTGCTGGAAAATTACTAACCGGAGAGCATAGAAGACTTCCTTCTGGGCTTGTGGCGGTGCAAACGAGGTTGGGCTGGACTTTAATGGGCAAGATTCCGGCCACAGAAGAAGAAACTAGCGTTAGTGGACTTTGCACAACTTCACTGTTGACTAGCGATTTGGAGAATTTATGGAGATTAGAGGCTATTGGTATTTCAGATGCTCGTCAAGACGACTCGATACAAAAAGAAACAGAAGAATATTTTGCACGTACTATTTCACAGGATTGTGAGGGGCGTTACCAGGTTGCCCTTCCTTGGATTCGCGAAAGAGAACTACTCACGGACAATAGAGATGTTGCCGAAAAACGATTAGCAAACGTGAGGAAACATCTTGTGAATACCGGAAATTTGGCAGAATATGAAGATATTCTCGAAAAGTGGCTAAGGAATAAAATAATAGAAAGGGTTATAGACAATATAAACGTGAAGGCGTGCACTATTTGTCACATCGACCAGTTTTTAAAGAGAATAGTCCAACCACCAAAGTAAGACCAGTTTTTGATGCTTCGGCGAAGAAGAAGGGAAAAGATAACTGGGCGACTTTTGTAATGAATCGAGTTATGGAGATCCGATCTCTCAGTGAGACAGAGGATTGGTATCATGTACCAGGATGTTTGAATCCAGCGGATTTACCATCACGGGGGTGCTTAGCCGATTCTCTGGAGAGATCGAAGTGGTGGGAGGGCCCGAGTTGGTTGAGAAGACCAAGAAGAGATTGGCCCCATAGGGAAATATACCCTGACCCAGAAATTGTGAACTCGGAAAAGAGAAAGATTGTTTTAACATCAACATGTATTGAAAGGGAAAAAGATCAGTACTACTATCGCTTTTCAAACTACTACAAGATATTGAGAGTAACTGCCTGGATGAACCGGTTTTTAACAAATGCGAGAGGAACAATAGGTCAGCGAGTGAAAGGTGATCTTACTGTGAATGAAATTAAAAGGGCGGAACTGATGCTGGTGAGAGTTATCCAACGGGAATCCTTCACTGGACCAGAGGACAAGAGGTTGAAGGATTTCAAGTTATGCTGCGATTCTTTGGGATTGTTGAGGGTCAAAACTAAAATAAGTAGGAGACAAGATCTGGAAGGTTTTCGAATGCCTTTATTGTTGCCTTCTGATCATGACTTGGTATATTTACTCATTAGATGGAAGCATGAAACTTGGGGGCATGTGGGACTTCAAACTCTGATGAATTTATTAAGAGAGGATTATTGGATTTTGAAATTCAGGAGGACTGTAAGAAGGGTCATACATCAATGTGTTAAGTGTAGACGGTTCATGGCTAAATCGGGTTCTGTTGAATCCGTGGAATTACCTGAAAATAGAGTAAGGGATGCCTCAATATTTGAGGTAGTGGGGATAGACCTTACTGGACCACTTGTTTTAAGGAACAGGCGAAAGGTGTGGATTGTTATATTTACTTGTGCCGTATATCGGGCGGTCCATTTGGAACTGGTGACTTCTCTTTCAACCGAGAACTTTCTGCAAGCTTTCAGACGTTTTGTAGCAAGGAGAGGACGCCCCTATGTAGTGTACTCGGACAACGGTACCAATTTTCGTGGTGCGAGCAGAGCTCTAGGGAATCTAGACAATGCGGTAGTCCAATCAGAGAGTACCAAGCAAAATATTAATTGGAAGTTTATCCCTCCGTCGGCTCCATGGTGGGGTGGATGGTGGGAAAGATTGATTGGTTTGCTGAAACAACTCCTTAGGAAGATTCTTGGTCAAGCTCGTTTGGAATTTGAGAAACTTTACACCATTATCTGTGACACAGAGTCTTTGATGAACTCACGTCCATTGACTTACATGTCTGAAGATGTCGAAGATCTTAGTCCATTAACCCCTGCCTTGTTCTTACACGACCTCAAAGAAATAGGAGTTCCAGATCTGGACTCTATTGAAAGGGCTAGTCTTCAGAAGAGATACCGATTTAGACAAAGGTTAAGAGAAGATCTGCGGAAGAGATTCCGGACGGAGTATTTTGGATTCTTAAGGCAAGAGACTAAAAGACGCTCGAAGACAAGACCTATCAAGGTGGGAGATCTGGTGTTGATTGGACAAGATAATGCTAAGCGAGTCAATTGGCCTTTGGCGAGAGTTGTGGAGGTCTACCCTGGCCGAGATGGACCTGTGAGGGTCGCCAAGTTGAGAACCAGCAAGGGCGTCCAGATTAGGCCGGTTCAACGGCTCTACAATTTAGAGATACCCGCCGATCTGGGGAGTACCTTGAGGAGTATACAGTCGGAACCACGCCGGGGAGGCTCCCGAGGAGAAGCCAGTAAAGACCCTACGAAGATAGCCCAATCCTAAAGAACTGGAATGGACGGTCGTTTCCCAACTATTGGTTGAGTTTCTGTAGAAAAACTCAAGGTGGGAGTATGTTGGGAAAAGAATGTTATTTTTCTTATAGATTTATATATTTTTAAATATATGTAAATTTAATCCATTATAAGAAACATATTTGCCATATGTAAATATTTATATGTATATATATTCGTGACAAAAAATAAAGTAGTTGACTGGTTAGAGTCGTGTGGTTTCTCGGCCCGCTCTCGAGAGGTCTACGCCTTGGTTGATACCTGCCTTAGACACTTCCGCCGATTTGACTTCTTGGGAATCGCTCTTCTCTACCTTTGAGATTCCACGGATTTTTTCCTCCCCGGGACCAGAATAAGAGACTTCGGGCGTCTGGGCAAAATAGAGCCTGGGCGCTGCGCCGCTGAACGCGACACTATGCAAACAAATTCTTAGTACCTTCTAGGTAAACATAATTATTAAGGGCGCCAAGGAATTGTGCGTGTTAACATAGATATGTACAATTCCTAAAACATATCTTAAAAAATTCTTTATTTAGTTATAGATAATGGGGTGCATGTGGTAATTTTATAAAACAAAGCAAAAGAATGATTATATAAGGTTATACATAGGGCAAAAGAAATTAAAGGTGATATATAAGATTAAATAATAACAACAATATGGTAAATAACGAGGGTAAAGATATATACCAAACAAAAAAATGTATGAACATGATATATATACATAGAAGAGAAATATCGTTGATATAGAAGATATAAATGATAAACAAAAATATATATGCTGTGGTTAAATTTCTCATTCAGTATATCTGGCTAAAGATGGTAACAACGCTGCTACCGAAATGTCACACGCCACCTACTTATTAGGACTTGGTCCCGATATCATGTGTCAATAACCAATAATCCAAATTGATTGTGCTTTAAATATATATATGTTGTAATATATTCCAATACATCTGTGTCTCCATGTATTGTATGAATGTATAATGATTGCCAAAGTGTGACACATAAAATTTCGAGTGAGCGTCAGCCGATGCCAGAAGGGCCCCTCTAGATTCCCCGCAGTAATTTATAGTCGTCTGCATTTTTGTCTCGTCGGCGGTGGGGTGCGACATTCCAGCCGGCCGCCCACAGCCCCCTTGGTTTTTTTTTATGAAAATGTTAGTCGGCTTGGGGACGAGACTTGCAGACGTCTCTAGACGGCTCTCTCCCCTAAACTGGTGTCGGCTGGACTCACTCTTTGCCATCTCCGTGGTGACATCTACCATGTCTCGTTCTTTGGTGCAACACATTCACGCCTGAACCCACTCCAACATTGAGGCCGCAACGACTGCATTTGACCAATACACTACAGTCATCCTACAGGATCGACTACCTCACCACAGCGAAGTCGACAGGATTACCTACCAAAGACAAGACATCCGAAGATGGAGAACCAGGCAAGGAGTGACGCCACCTCGGAGGGAAATACCACGCCTTCAATCGTGACCGACATCGTAGCGCAGTTAGCAGCAGCTCTTCGCGACATCATAAACCCCGGCCAAAGAGATAGCGACCTACCCCAGTACGATGGAACGTACCCCGCTGCCAATTTCTTCCAACAATACGACGACATCGCCGGCCGCGCCTACCTGACAGAGACGAAGCGCCTCCAAAAACTTCCGGCACAACTCTCAGGTGAGCCCCTTACCTTTTTTCGCCAACTTGACTTAGCCAATAACTCCTACGACCAGGCCAGACAAATCTTAATAGACCTGTACCCTGGCACAGTAGAAGTTTCATTTTCCAAATTTTTAGCATTGAAGCTAACTCCTCAAACCACCCTACAAGGCTATTATAAGGAAAAAACCGCAATGGGCCTACAACTGAACCTGCCTACCGACATCATTCTCGAATCCCTGACTGAAGGCCTTCCCACAGCTGACCAGCGTTTGGTGCGAACCGTGTCGCCAAACACATTGAAAGACTGGCACGATTTAATGGCCAGAATAAAGGGTTCGAGTGTACCCGCGCCAGCGCGCCCAACACCAGAACCCACCTCTTCGAGGCACGATGGCCATATTACTTTGGCCAGGGAACAACCAAGCCGGCCTTATAACACGCCGCCGCGTTTCTTCAGCACCCCTAGACTGCCTCGCCATGCAGATTCAAGTGTGCCATCGCAACCCCCGTCACCATGCCACTACTGTCGGGGAAATCACTGGAACGCCCAGTGTCCGCGCCGACAACCATCTGGTCGAAACAATGTGTTTTACCAAGAAACTACGGGGCGTCAGCCGAGGACATCTCCCTCCACCGCCAGGTCACAGCCAGCACGGTCAACCCCGCCATCTGATACCACAGTCCAGACCACTCCCCGAAGCGAGGAAATAGGAGGTAATTTTCGTTGCCCTCCATAATTTAATATTTAAACTGGGACTATGCAGAAAATTTTGTTTACCGTTCTTGGCAGATACAGGAGCTTCAGTCAATATAATTAATATAACAATACTTACCTTTCTTGAAAACAATTTAGGTTGTACTTTTAAAATATACGATGACAATGTTACTCTTAGTTCTGTTTCCAATGACATTTCAACAATGGGATTTTTATATTTAAATGTCACTATAGGCTGTTTAACTAAATTAACAAAATTTTATGTTATAGATTCCAAATTACCATTTGGCATATTATCTCTTAATACATTAAGCAATTTCAAATTGAAAATAGATTTATGTAACTTTTTGGTCTTCCAAAACGAAGCTCCCCTGCCACCTACCATGTACCATTTTTCGCTTGTGAACGACTCATGCAACTATGGTAAAAGCCTTGAAAATTCCAACAAAATGGCTAACCTTGCCACCTATCAGCACAACCCATCGATGCATGTGTCGGACACTTCTAGGCATGGTCTTAGCTATATGTCTCCTTCACATGAAACCATTTCTATTTGTGACTTCGCCTCGCCTAAAAAACATGTTGATATGCCACAAAACAACGTTTTTAATGATTGCATTCCTAATTATACTACTAATGTATGTCAGATACCCGCATCCCAATCTTGTTCAAATTCCAACATCCCTTTAAGCTTTTTAGATATAATTAATAGATATTCTCATATTTTTTCTAGTAACAAATTTGATGTACCTAAATTGAAGATACCCCCAGTTAAGATTCATACTTTATCCGATAAAATTATTGCTTTGAGACCTTATCGTGCTTCTCTAGTTGATCAACGAGAAATACAAGAGCAGGTCAACCAAATGCTTAAATTCGGCATAATAGAACCTTCTTTTTCTCCTTATGCTAGCCCAGTCACCCTTGTAACTAAATAGGATAAAACGAAAAGATTTTGCGTAGATTTCCGTAAATTAAACGAGATAATTTGTCCCGATGTACACCCTCTCCCCTTAATAGAAACGGTTTTGGATAAATTAGCACACGCCAAAATTTTTACAAATGTAGACATAAGTTCAGCATTCTGGCAAGTTGAAATCGAAACTAGTTCCCGAAACCTTTTAGCCTTTGTAACTCTCGAAGGGCAGTACCAGTTTTCTCGATTACCTTTCGGTCTGAGAAATTCACCACAAATATATGAACGTGCTCTAAGTCAAGTAATACAAAAGTATGAGTTAGATTTCATAGCCCATTATTTTGATGACTTTGTTATATTCTCTAATACCATAGAAGAGCATGCTCAACATATACAAAAATTCTTCTTAGTGTGCCAGGAAGAAAATATTAAATTAAATTATAATAAATGCGAATTTTTCAAGACCCAAATTGAATTTTTAGGATATACGATAAAATCGGGCACCTACACGCCCCAAATTAAAAATCTTGATGTAATCAACGCTATTAAGGTTCCAACTAATCTAAAAACACTCCAATCGTTTTTAGGTGCCATTAATGTGTACAATAAATTTATACCTAATTATGCGCAACTCAGAACCCCCCTTAATAAGTTACTTAAGAAGGACACCACATGGAACTGGGACCATCAATGCCAAACCTCTTTCGAAGCTCTCAAAGAGAGGCTGACCTCACAACCAATCTTACATCTTTTTAAAGAAGGACTGCCGTGCCAACTTTATTGTGACGCCTCACTTTTAGGCATAGCCGGTGTTCTCAAACAACAATACCCAGATGGGACTCTATATCCAGTACAATTTTACAGCCGCGCGCTTAGGCCACACGAGAAAAATTACACGATTTCCGAACTGGAATGTCTCGCCATCATTGAATGTGTGGACAAATTCCGTGTGTATTTAACCGGCGTTAAATTCACCATTTTCACCGACCACCATGCCTTACAGTGGCTTAAGACCATAAAAAATCCAACTGGACGACTATTTCGGTGGAGTCTAAAGATGTCCACATACGAGTACGAGATCCGTTACATAAAAGGATCGAAACAGCATGAGGCGGACCTTCTATCGCGCAATCCTTTCTGTGGATTCCTCAGCGCGGCACAAATAAAGGAAAAACAACCCCTTGAGCTTCCCTATCCAAACGCCACCATAAAACCAGAAGGCCTTCACACTCTAACTCGAAAAGGCGTGACGAAAGTCATCGTTCCTCCCTCGCTCCAACACACACTAATAAATAAGGTACATGTAGAATATAATCACCCTGGTGTTTCACAGATGACGAGAATCATTTCCACCCAATACACTTGGCGTGGAATGACACACTCGATTGCCAAATATGTTAAATCTTGTCCCACATGCCAATTAATTAAAAGACCCAAAGGTCCCAATTACGGTACGCTAGGACAACTTCCTCTCGTTTCACATCCCTTTGACACATTATCTATAGACACCATAGCCGGATTTTCAAAATATGGCAGTTCGAAAACTTATCTCCATGTGATCGTCGACCATCTAAGCCGTTACGCATGGACCTTCCCCTCTAAGTCAACCAGCACACTTACATACTTACAGTGTTTAAAAAGGGTAATGCAGAGCAATACACCCAAATGCCTCCTTTCGGATAGAGCACCTGCGTTTACCTCACCCAAGTTTAGGAGATTTTTACTAAGACATGGTATACAACCCCTTCTCACAACTAGTAACAACCCGCAGGCCAACGGCCTCTGTGAACGTCTAAATGCGACACTCACAGGCAAGCTTAGAATCTTCCATCTAGAAAACCCCAAAGTATCCTGGATCAAATTAATAAAAACCGTAACAGATAAATATAACCAAACACCCCACACAATCACTGGGTTCCCCCCTTCGTTTCTTATGTATAATATAATTCCAACAGAGTTAAGTTCCCACATCGATCCCTATCCTCCTGTCGAAGAAGCTAGGAAAATAGCCATTAAACGCACACTCGATAGGCACGCCAAGGAAAAAATAAAATACGACAGCAAACATAGAACGCCCCAATTTGAAGTCGGAGATATAGTTTTAGTCAAGTCCTACCATCACCCGAACAGCGGTAAATTACTTCCCTACTTTACAGGTCCATATACTATATTAGAAATAATTTCTCCCAACATTGTTCGTATAAATAGAGCCAATCAGCCCTTAAACAGAGACAACGACACAGTACATGTGAACAAATTAAAATATTACACTGAAGAGGTCCTTTATATCGCACCACCCCCAAAAATATTCCCTTCCAAATAAAAATAATAGAAAACCTACCAATCTATCTCCATACAACCACTTCCCTCCAGACCTTTTCGACAATTCAACTAACCGCCACATTCCCCCCAGATCTAGTGAACCGTTCCTACATTTAACACCAGACACTTTTAAGGATTTTTAACACCCTAATTGACCTATGTTTCGTTAAAATCATAACTTTGTAAACCAAACACCTATATCATCTATACTACTTTTTAATATTTCGCATATTTATTATTTACTTATGTTAATTATATCTCAAATCTTTTGTTATTTTTAACTTTTGTCTTTTTATTTTTATACTATTGTACAAACATTAATCACACACAATTTTTAATTTTAATTTTTTTTCTCAACTTCAATATTTAAATCCCATTTTTAGATTTTTAGTTTAAAATTTTAGAAAATGAATCGAGAGCATTACCCACAAAATTCTCATGGCATCACAGCCCATACCTTCTCAGAGAGGTCGTTACTATCCGCTGAAACATTGATTTCTCACATTTATTCCATCTTAACTACAAACGCTTCTTCGCTGTAACCTTCCCAACAGTCGAACTTGAGCAGCTAGTTAGATGAGTTTTTTTTTTGTTTTTTTGTCTTTCATTCACGGCCCGGTTCGAGCATCAACGCCCCTTATTATTTTTTTTTCTCACATTCGGGCAATTTTTTATTTTTATTCAATCACCTCACTTTCGCTGCCTTACAGCGGCCAAATCGTTATTTTAATATTTTTTTATGCGACAGAACGACTCTCTCTCTGCCACACTTTCTATCACTCTTTTTATCGACCCAAGTTTCCACCACCTATTCCCAAATCCGTCTGATAGGACAGCCCATGTCGAATACCTTCAGCATACTGTAGATCAGTGATTCTCAACCTTTTTTTTTGTTGCGGCATTATTTTAAAGATTTGAAAATTTGGCGGCACAATTTTAGAATTTCGCGGCACACTTTTGCTAACTTGAATGCAAGAAAATTCAAATTATGTATCAATATTTCTATGCAAAATATAAGTAATATACATCTCTAACATTCAATTTGCTAATTTCGTTATTTTAAAAAGTAAAAAAATGAAAAAGAAAAAAGAAAAACCAATACAAACGTGAACATAATCATATGACTAAAATTCGGCGGCACATTTTTAGAATTTCGCGGCATACAAAATTACCGCGGCACATTGGTTGAGAATCACTGCTGTAGATGGACCAATGCCCACGATCCCATAACGTCGCATTGCATCGCAGTACCAGAATCTATTCTATGTCCACCTATCTAGACCCTATAATTCAATGCACTTTCAAATATTAATGCCAACATTCAACGCTGTATATATTCACCCAAATTTACCTTTATATATTTACATTTGTTAAAGCCTTTTTCATATATTTTTATACGTTGGGCTTAACAATATTATTTGTTAACATTTCTCTTTTTATTATTAATCATTATTATTAAGGATAGCATATCCAATGTTATAATTGTACACCCCCATAATATATTAAACCAATTTGTATACAAATTATTTTCCCCAATTTTAATTATCTTATGATTTCATATATAATCACCATAACCTAATTTTCATCAACCGGGGCATAAACTGTTGTAATATATTCCAATACATCTGTGTCTCCATGTATTGTATGAATGTATAATGATTGCCAAAGTGTGACAAATAAAATTTCGAGTGAGCGTCAGCCGATGCCAGAAGGGCCCCTCTAGATTCCCCGCAGTAATTTATAGTCGTCTGCATTTTTGTCTCGTCGGCGGTGGGGTGCGACATTCCAGCCGGCCGCCCACAGCCCCCTTGGTTTTTTTTTATGAAAATGTTAGTCGGCTTGGGGACGATACTTGCAGACGTCTCTAGACGGCTCTCTCCCCTAAACTGGTGTCGGCTGGACTCTCTCTTTGCCATCTCCGTGGTGACATCTACCATGTCTCGTTCTTTGGTGCAACACATTCACGCCTGAACCCACTCCAACATTGAGGCCGCAACGACTGCATTTGACCAATACACTACAGTCATCCTACAGGATCGACTACCTCACCACATATATATATATATATAGATATACATGAATATAATATGGAATTATATATGATAATATTGAATATATAGTAATAATAAAATGTAGGCAAATAACGATGGGCACGACATATGCCAAAAAAATTGAATGGATATGATATAAATACATAGAGAAGAGATAGCGTTGATATAGAGGATATAAGTAATAAACAAATATATATGCTGTGGTGGGATTTCTCATTCAGTATATCTGGCTGAAGATGGTAACAACGCTGCTACCGAAATGTCACACGCCACATGCTTATTAGGACTTGGTCCCGTTATCTTGTGTCAATAACCAATAATCCAAATTGATTGTGCTTTACCAAGAGAAATTTTATAGGAAAGGAAATCTTGGTAGTCAATTACTTCTTTAAACCAAGATATTTCTAAATTACCTTATCGTGATGACAATCTCACCTATCTCTGTTCTTTACCTGAACATGTAGTTAACCCCTACTATACACTGTTTAGATTATCTATAGAATGTGTACTCATATTTTTGACCAACAAATCCACTAAGAAATTAACCCTGAAAATAAATTATGATGATAAACGACCTAAGTCTAACTCATACTTTGTGATACATCTTCCCACTTGAGTTCTTATTATCACTCTGAAATTTTGACTACGTCCAAATAGAATAAGATAAAAAATACTCATTGCTCTAGGCCATTTCACGGCCGAATCGATCTTCCCTTAAAAAAAATTCTTCCCCTTTCAAATCTGAAATGCTATATTGGCTTGTTCTGGCAATCTGCTTCAAAGGTTCATTTAGGTGTCCTACTAATTTAAAAATTTATCTTATCTTATAATGAGTTACTCTCGTTAAAAAAAATTCTACTTACTAACTGATATTTAGACTTAAATTCGTTCTAACTAAACGTATGGTAGACTGATGGTCTTTAATTAGGTGATTAACTTTTGCTAGCCTGGGGCGATATAAAACGCAAAGAATCTGGACAGTCCATCTGTCACTTTGCTAATAGGTACCTGAAATCTGTAGACGGAATCGCCTCGTCTAATCGTAACTTGTTTCTTACATGCTCAATTGTTAACCTTCATTAGAAAACCCCTTTAGACTTTGACTAAGAGACAAGGAGTTACAGGGAATTCGATTTCTTTACCCAGCACATGTCCCAAGCCTTTGTCCATAGAGGAATTTGTTCCAGGCTGCGCAATATATAGAAGAGCATTTAACGTGCCGATCCTTTCCAACCTCCCGACTGAATCACCCTCATTTCAGCCACGCTTAACGCGTCGTAAACTACGATGTCAGATCGGTTATCCGAGGTTTGTCGCTGTACACTTAGTTTGCGACGTTGGCAACTGAATCTCCCCACCTAGCACAAAGTTCACCTGATACCTCTCCGTTCCCTCTACTGAGGAGAAGTCTTGTGGGCTTTCTGGTCTGATCATAACCTCCCACGATCTTCCAGTCTGAGAATCAAGACATGATCATTGTCTACGACTCTTAAAATTCAAGTTGATATAATGAAAAAGAGTAATTGAATACCCTGATAATAGAAATCCATTATATACTCCCTTAGAAGGAGACCTAACAAAATGGAGCGAATACTTTTCCTAACAATAGAGTTGTACAGTCCTGTGAGGCTATCGTTCCCAACAAATAAAGAAATCAAAATTAAAATTGAATCTATTGGTTCCCTAACCCTATTCTAAAGTAATTTTGGTCTAACAGTATAATTGTTTTTAACCTTGACACATTCACTAAGATTTCCCATTCATACATTTCATTCGCATCTTGCACATAAACTAAAGTCAAAAATTGCTATAAACGCCAAAACACTCAATTATCTCTATCAAATAAACCCTAACAATTGCTAAATTCCAGGACTAATGTGAAATCAAATAAAGTTTTCTAATTAAAACAAAGTGGGGACTAAAGCCCTATTAACTTAAATAAATGCCTCATACAAACTCTATATAAATTATCTACTCATAGATAGATATTATTTATAATTAAAAAGGTAAATAAATCAAACTATTCTGATTGTCAACAATCAAAATCTGAAATCTAACTTAACACCTTAACTGTGTGTCTCACAGTTAGAAAATCTTCTTATCTTGACACTTGGTGTCTAAACAAACGAATCATCAAACTAGCACTTAAATGGAGCGAACTGAACTTCAAGCATTTACCTCATTGCCGAATATGATAGGTCTACAAGTGTTTTTCCAACGCTACTTCCCATATAAGATCATTGGCATTCTTCTTTCCCTGCTATTCAGCTAAACTCTTTCTTTGGACTTATAGGGCTTTCAGTACCCAGCTCGTTCTGGAGTTTAACAACAGAGGTTACTTGCTACTCTATCATATCAATTCTTAGACTGTAACTGCCTTACATACTCTCATTAGAAATTCTCTTTGGGCTGTGTTTTAACCCATAGCGAATATATTACAAGCACAGCAGATATCTAATGCGACTAAGTTCCTTAATTATTTTTAAAGTTGAACTACTGTTCAGAACCTTCAATAAAAATCAAAACAAAATATACTGTTTAACTCAAGTGTTAAATCACAACCTGCTATTAATACAGAATAGCCTCTTCAATTAAAAAAAAAACTGAAACTCCGTACAATGAACATTTAACACAAACACAAGGTTGTAGCGTAAAAAAAAAAAACTGAAACTCTAAAAAAAAAAACCACAGTCTATGGCCTTTAACTCACGTTCTAACACATCATACTATGATCAAAATTTAACTAAACTCTAGTACACATTCTATAGGTTTAATCATTGGCAACCTGGACACGATCTGCACTCAGTGGGCTTCTTGACCCTGGTCGAACGGCGTATTTCAGGGCCGCCAACATTGCCACCAATTGTCCTATTCACTACCCCTAGCGGGTTTCCTAAGATTGCTGTCTCTCGTGGTCCCTCTGGTCCTATAGTTGGACGAAATTGTAGCATAAAAACAAAAAAATAAAACTAAAATTTTCCTAAATCATATCCTGACAAGGTTGCGAAAGCTCTTCAAAGCGATGTGTTATATTAAAACAAGGTTGTGAGACAACGCTTAAAGATGACAAACTATCATTAAAACAAGGTTGTGAAGACTCTTTGCAACTATGTACCATCAAAACGAGGTTGTGACAATTCTACACTAGGAAAAAAACGAAAAAAAAACTCAAGATATCGTCCATGTAGTGAGCATGAAGCCCTACCACGACCCCGAAGTACAAGAAGAGATTGCCCAAGGTCATGTGACCGACTAGAAAACAGCGGGACGCTGTTTCTCGTGTGGAGGGAGTGATGTCAGGAGGACAGAGCTTCCTGGTATTCCCTCTTATCTGGAACGACCGGTCGGGGTAAACAGTGGCCTCACGTGAAGGAGGAAATATCTGAGTTCCCCCCTCTTGCTCTAACTACTGGGTCGATTTGGCTCATGTAAATAGTAACTCTTATTTTATATCTAAAATCTCTCATATAACTCATTAAATAAAACGGTGTAAAAACGGTGTACTTTACAAGGATGAGGTTGTGACAATTTCCTCTAAATGACACATTAACATTAAAACAAATTGTGAAGATCTTTAAAGATGGTAACAAACACTACAGCAAGGTTGTGAGACGATATACTGCACGAAGACAAGGTTGAGACAAATAACACACTAACACTGAAACAGGGTGTTAAAGCTCCTTTCAACGGTCACTTAACACTAGAACACACTAGGACAAGATGTAGCTTAAAATAAAAAAGGAAAACCGAAATTTTAAGATTCATTACAACGCTAAAACAAACTCGTAGCTAAAAAAATAAAAGAAAGCTGGAACTCTTTAAATCACAGCCTATCACTAAGAACAAAGCGTTGTTAAAGAAAAAAAACTGAGTAACTCTTAAATATCATATACCAACATTAAAACCAAGATTGCAGCCAATAAAAATTGCTTCCTAAAAGGAAGAATACATATTTGTTATTTAATATATAATCTAGTATTGTAACTAATAAAGACCTATGTATATAAATTAGAGTGTACAGTTGCTGAAACTTAGGTAAATCAGCTTACACAAACTCTCAGTGCATAATATGTACTATTTACAGGTATTGGTATCTAGTCAAAAACAAATTATCCATCAACCACTTGATGAAGAGTTAAAAAATCGTTCCATCGTTCTATCAGCCAACAGCTATTCTCTAAACTTGGACGCACCTCCTCCTACCAACCTTTATCTACTATTTACAAAACTCTTTATCCAACTTTCTTCAATTCTTTCTCTTTCAACATCTTTCTGCATCTTTCTATCTCTTTCTCATCACCATTCAACGCTTTCTCACTCTTTCATCATCTTTCATCATCCTCAACGCCTTTCAACTTACTTCCATCGCATCTCTCTTCAACGCTTTCATCGCCTTTTTAACACACTTCAACGCTCTTTCATCGCCTCTCCCGCATCTCTCTTCCATCGCTTTTAACACATTTCACTGCCTTTTCATCCCTCTGGTGTTTCCCTGAAACCCGTCATCGGGAATTGGATCCCGATCTATTATCATTCTTCATTTTGAACTACTCTAGTGTACTATCCCTCCCCTGCCAGCTCTATACAAAAGTCTGACATTCGTTCAGAGCGAGAGCTATCGCAGAATTTCGAGAAAAATTCCAGAGAACCCGTTTCCACCCCTTTAATCTCCCTTTCGAGGAGATAAGCTCTTTCTGGGTGTCTTGAAACTAACTAGCTATGATAGCCTACTGGTAGAGGCGCTGTCCTCTCTGCCTTTACTGTATATCAGAATGAACTATTAATCATTACTAGTGTAATATTATTCCAACAGCCTATGACCTTTAAGCCTTTATACCTCCATTTACACTCGGCGGGGTGGTCACCTTGTAAAAAAAAACTATAATGTCATAGATCAGTTAGAGAGAGAACATAACAAAATTGTGCGAATAGTTTGCTTCAACTACTAATTGTAAGCCTATTAAACTCGTTCTCTTTAGGTTGGCTCGCTCATTAGTCTTCGATTTTCGTTCAATAGTCATATTGAGTTCACATGGATGCTAGACGTAAACTGTATCAAAAATAGTGTGGTTTTATAGTTTTTTCGAATTATATGACAGTTAAAAAGAAAAAAAATCTGGAAATATCTCGCACCGACTGCTATTAAAAAAAATTGAATGGGGTACAGCTCCGATTTTACAGGATACCTCATGGCTCATAGAATTGAATCGCTCATTTCACTCTAAAATATTCACACAGTGTATGGAGGTTTCCAGCGGTTCTATAGCTATTGGTATACTAAATTTATGGCAGGGATTGAAGTCAGTTTAAAGCTTATATGCTGTTTTTGCCATGCGTCTTTATGTCATCTGCAAAGGGAAGTGTCGCCTCAAAGGGCTTAACTCTGGGACCAACACCCACTGCACATTTCAGGAAGAAGTGGCTCTCCATACAATAGCAAGATATTATTTTGCTGCCAATGTACTATGTTGATCATTTCTCATGTCATCATTTTGTCGATCCCCAATCCTCTAGGGTGTTTCTTTAATCATTTCTTGATGTCTTTTAATGCTTCATGCGATCCCGCCCGGCATTCAATAAGTAATATTGATCGTACCACCTCCAGGAGACCATCCCATTGCGGCCGAATCATTTTCACCCAACTTATAACGCCGTCCATATCGCGTAATTGAAATTAGTGTAAAACTCAAAGAATACGATCTTAATTTCTTAATTTTTTACTAATTTCAGTTGGCTCAACGTAAACCTTCTTAAATATTTCTTGGTACACTGGTGTGACATGTTACACTTCTCCTAGTTCTTTGCAGGCTCGTTTAATCCCAATGGAAGCCAGTTCAGGCGTCAATCCCGTGCTAACTCGTCATGCATGACTTCAAATTAAAAAAATATTAGATTGAAATTTGCAGTGGCATCTGCTTCCACTGAAAATACTTAAGACATAAGACTGCCTCTTATCTTGTTTTAAATAGCTGCCTTTACCCCCATATGCCTGTGTAAACTTTAACCATGACCTTATCAATTCTCGAAATTCTGCCTATCGAATATCCTGAGAATCAAAGTTCTTCTTGTCTACAGCGAACTAACACAACAATTGATCACTAGAGTTTTCTGCGTCGAGTGGTCAGTCTGTACTACTAGTCGTCCACTCTAACTCCAGGATTTTTTTTATCTACTTAAGCAGTTCAAAATTTTTGTTTCAAGACAGTTGTCCAATTCCCCAAAGATAATTTGCTAAATTTCGATAATTATTGGAATTCTCATTAAACAGAATAACTACACCTTCCTGACACAGAAAATATCCAGCATCAAGATATAGCGTACTGTTCATTTTCTTTATCTTATGACGGTGTCAAATTACAACTGAAGAAACAGACTAAACATATGACTGGTTTAAATTTCATGTAATCTCATCATGCCTTCTGCTGGCAAATATTTACTGTAAATTTAATACTATCGAGATGTTTTTATTTGTCCTCGTCCAAGGAAAAATGTTTCAGAATAGAAGAATCTTTGAAATTTTTCCTAAGTTATTTTTGTAAAAGAAAAAAAATTGCACGTTTATAACACTTCAAGGTGACCTCATACCAGTGTGTATACAGGATATTTAAGATCAAAATATAGTTGGAGGCAGCATGGAATGAAAGTCGGTTGCCTGGCGCGTCATTTGATCGCCATCTTGGAATTTCGCTGTGATTGTATTTCGACATGTAGGCATCTATAGTAAATTATACCCTATCGAAAAAATATGATCCTATTCAACGATTTAAAGAAGCAAGCGAGCTATACGCTTATCTAAAAATATCAGGGTTAAATCTTAAGAGAAATGCACATTCATATAAAGTTACCAAGATGAAAGAATATCAAATACTGTTTTATCTCGTGTACACTATCGGGAATGCAATAATCCAAAATATATATAGTTACAGATCATGCTGTTTGCAAATGTTGAATACAAAAAAAATAAATAGATATAAATTAAATTAATACTTCTAAATACTAAAGAGAAAGTAGAGTCGATAATCGGGATTATCTCTTGGACCCTTGATACGCAAAAATATTTGTGAGATCTAGATAGATAAGTAAACAAAAAGATAAATTGGGAGATGGATAACTGAAATATAAAATTAAAATATATAAAGTAGTAAGTGAATAATACACACAATATTTAATTGTTTAATACAATCAAAACTACTAAAGTCATAAAGGTGCTTCGCCTTCCCATAACTAAGAGATTGAAATAAATGTGGAGATTGTCTTTGGATACATCATATCTACCCAATATCTGCTTTAAAAAAAATCAATAAGTGTGCATGTCTAATTGCGAAAGGAGATTAAAATAAATAATGTAGACTCATCTAAAGTTGCTGAAATATAATTATATATATTATGTCAATAAATACTGCTGCATCACTTTACAAAGTGTAAGATGAAATAAGTGGATTACAAAATTAAATAAACAAAGCCAAAGACCCGAGAATAAATAAAGCTAAATAAATACAATTATTTAGTAAAACGAACATTATGTCCAAACATTATATTCATATAACTGCAAAATTGCGAAAATACTTCGAGGTAGACATTGTCTCGGTTAGCAAAAAAATGACAAATCACAAAATGACAAAATAAAATGACAACGTGCCATTATTAGGACAAATAAAGATTTAAAATATATAGAAATCTCTACTCTTTGGTATAATCTAGATTATTACATTACATAGGCTATATCTTTAAAATATATATCAGAAAAGCTCCGAAATCACGCTTATCCTAGTAAGCTAAATACCCTTGAGATGGCATAAAGTATCAAATAAACGATTGAATTGTTAAATAAAGAAAGAAAAATCAGTATGAAATAACTTTTAAAAAAAATTAAAAGATCAATTGGGAGCCTATATGAGATTAACTTAAACCGCGTGATAATGTACGTTTTTCCTTCAAACTAGATAAGAAAAAAAAACATAGATTTCTAATCTTTGTGTTTACAATGATAATGCTCGACATCGGAAAGATAAGAGAGGGCTAAGCGTACTATAGCAATAACAAAGTTCAGAATATCTCCAGATTTATCAAGTGGAATCAATTTGTTGAAGAAAAGAATACTAAAATTAAAATTTATTAAACCTTGAAATAAGTCGTATTGACCTACTAATAAAAAAAATAATGGTGAGAAACTAAAAGGAGATGGAACATTTAAGGCATGAAGCCTTAAATACAGAAAATACAAATATTTAAAATTAAATAAATCGTAAGTCAATGCACATCAGAAAAGAAAATAAATGCTTTGGATTATCATATTGATAAATTCTAAACACTATAAGGATGGGAGGTAACTGGAGAACAATTTGACAAATTCAAAGGAAATATCAGACTTATGCGAGCGGAAAATTTTGTTGAATGGAAATAATTAAAATATATAAGAATTATTAAACTGTAGTATAAATAAATGACATTGACTTTATAATTAGGGAGGTAATAGTGAAAAACAAAAGAAGATGGAATATTTAGGACGTGAAAAACCTGCCCGCAAAAGCGGGGAGGATAGCAGAACTAACCTTTCAACTCGAGAGCTGGCAGTGAACTGTCTCTAATTGTTTTTTTCACTTTCCAGCTATTGCCTATACATGTGTTTTGCACATCTCCCCTCAAAAATATCTCCATTCCCCCTAGCTTACCTTCCCCCTCGAAAACATCCTGCATGCACATCTGTTGTTTTTCACGTCAATCATTCCACCTCTCTACAGATGTGGCCGCTGCCCCAACGTGTCAATCAAAGATATCCCTAGAGGTTCTAAATTTGGAGCTTGTGGGAAATTCTCAGGTTTCTGAGAAAACATTATTTCTAGGCTTAAGTTAGCGTCCCAAAATTTCAGGATCTATACAAAGGAAGAAATTATTTCTCCAATATTGGAAACTTAGAAAAAATGCGGTACACATCAACCATAAGATGCTTCTATTAACCTGAAATTGAAAGGTTGGAATAATGTATATGCTAAGCTCGAAACAAATTACGATAATAAAAAAATTTAATGTGTGCAATCGACACGGAGTTAAAAACAACAATAAATGGCAGAAATTATCTTATACACTAAAGCATAAAATACCTTCTTCAACTCGTGGGTTTCTATTTTAGCCTAACACAATAAAATTTAGCTTACAACGTTCTTTCATTATAAACCTAACGTAATTAAAATTTTTAACTTACAACGTTATCTTTTATTTATTTTAAGTATAACGTATTTCCATGAATGCATAGGAAAATAAATAGGATTAAAAAAAATTGTCTTAGCGATAAATAGCTGAATCGTGGTAGACATTTAAGCAAAGCTTTTACCAAAATCATGAAAAATAAAAAAAAAAGTAAAAGGCGTCGTGAATAACGGATTTTTAAATAAAGCTTTTATCAAAACCATGAAAATATACAAAAATGCGTATTTGAACGTTTAATATTTCTTTGAAGTTATAGGAAAGTTGGACAAAGGTATAAATAGGGATTGTTAATCATTATTCTGCATTTTTGTTTTATGCTTAATGTAAATCGTGGTAAAGCATGAGATTTTTTTTATTTCAGGACAAAGGGGTTTACTTCATGTAAAGTTGTTTTACACTTTTCAACAGTAATCGAGTCCCACGTTGGGTAACCAATGTAAGATTCCCACTTACGTTCCATTTTGGAAACGTTTCTATCTTAGCCTGGCTAGCTTAAAGTAGTTTCAATATATATATATATATATATATATATATATATACGGTAAATATAGTATACACCCGGGTTTACATGTGATTTGTAGTTTAGCACCAATTGTAAGATTTTGTCCTTACGTCTCACTATGACATCTATATCCTGATCTCATCTAACTCATGGGTAAAATCCAGGTGCATACATATTCACAATTTATAGTAAAGGCAATAAGCCTCTTTGGACTTTAGTCACTGTAGACTAAAATTTAAACATACACACTCAAAATCTATAACATACACACCAAGGTTTATATGTGATATGTGGTTTGATATGAACATTAACACATATTATATAAATACCCACATTAACTTTATTCGGCAAAAATAATTTTACACAAAATAAAACAAATTGTATTTACTATGACATGACATAAGTAGGTAAAAACAAAGAAATTCAATATTCTTAATAGGCTTAATATCCTAAATTTCTTAATACCAAAAAAATAGCTAAAATAGTTGAGTCTATCAAAATTTTGTATTGCCATGGTTTTTATTTAACACAATATAAAATTACAACATCTCATTTCAAGGGCAACCTTGCATGGACAAGAAATAATTTACCTATCAAAACATAGATATGTCCTTCTCACCATATAAACTCGCCATAGTTGGCAAAACATGTTGGCTAAACATAAAAAATAAATTTCTTTGACATCTATCATGGCTTCGCCATGTTTTACTATATAGACCTTTACGACAAAATCTAAATTAACTTACCTAGCATCTCGACCGCATACCTCTCCTGATAAGAAATCGCTCTCCTCCTTCCTGGAAACTTGCCCCAGCTTGCTTGGACGCTCGATCAAAAACTGTCTAGACTGAGCGACCTCGATTTAAAAAAAGCAAAAAGCCCCGATTTTGGCAAAGAAACCCTCTTTTATGCTTGCCCCTGTCCATTTTCATTCGCTGCTCGCGCCAAAGTTCCTATTGGTTGACATTTTCATTCGTCGACAGAAAACACGCACATGATCTTGACCACGCCCCCAATTTACCGTGTTGCCGCAAAAAAAAAAATTGTAGGTTAAAAAAATAAATTGATTCCTTTAGGAAATTAAATAATATATATATTCCGAGTATAATAAAAAATTATTGATTTAAATATTTATATGATAAATTATTCTCTTTTGGTCACCTCAACCTCAATAATTTCTCGCAGAGTAGTGAAACTTGAAAATACAAAATTCTCGGAATATTAAAAAATAATAATATTATTATTATATTTAAAAAAATTAAGGAATAAAATAATATCTTATTATATTTTTATTTTAAAGGAAAAATTATGAATTAGAAAATATTCTTGCTCGGCTTATGAGAAATCAATTTAGAATAAAGTAGATATTAACGAAAATTTAAAATTTAACTTTCTCATTGAGAGATAATTTAGATTAACGATGAAATTAAATAAAATTTAAGATGCCTGCCCCCCCTGGAAAAATCTATATACTAATTTCTTCTTTAAGAAATTCAAAAATTGCTAAATATGCCTCAACTATCAAAAAATGTGATGTCACAAGATATATACAAATTAAAAGAGAGAAGGTTTTACAAAGACGAATGCTCGAAGTCCATTTCTGGTGTAGATCCTGTGCTGGACTGTGGGTGAACTTTAACGGTATAGTCATCGTCTCCAACTGAATGTCTCCCCGGTTCCTGGTCCTCTTCTGCTTCTGTTTGCATCGGGCTTCTGGCTACTTAATCAGGGCCGATATCATCCTCCTACAGCAGACCTTGTGATAAGCGTCCAGGGCTGTGTCCTCCCCTGGCAGATCTTGGGATTCACGTCCAGGGCTGTGTTTTCCCCTGGCAGATCTTGGGATTCACGTCCAGGGCTGTGTCTTCCCCTGCCTTGGCCTTTGAACCACCGTCGGCCATTGCTGTGGGACTTCCATCTGCACACAAAACACTTTCGGCGAGACACTGCTTGTATATATATATATGATGTAAAAGAATGTTTACATCTTTGCTGGGTCTGTTTGATGGAAATCTGACCCAACACAATTAGAACCTAAATATATAGAAAACATTTGGGACATAATTATTAGCAAAGTTGATTACAAGTACTCTGAATGTAAAACACGACTACTTGAATTTTTCAGAGAAAGTGAAGGGTTGAGAATTAAAAAGTTAATTTCTGGTATAGAGCTCGGAGACATGAAGCCGAGCCAGTTATTACAAAAGCTCAGATCCCTCGCTACCCCAGATATCTATGACAATTTAATAAAAACTTTATGGCTCGATAAATTGCCCACATCCATAAAGAATATACTTATTGTAAGCGATGAGGACATTAGCAAATTGGCCATAATGGCCGATAAAATAAATGAAATAAACTCGTCCAAAGGAATTTTCGATGCGGAAGTGTCTTCTCCCCCAACAGATCGCTTGATCGCCAAATTGGAAGATCTTGAACGGCAAGTGTCCATATTGAGGCTGGAGAGATCTAGATCTCGATCCAAAAATAGGACTCAGTCAAGGCCGAGAAGCCAGTCTCAAAGATCCTTCAATCCAAAAAGGAAATATTGTTATTACCATTTTAGATTTGGTCCCAATTGCTTGAAAAATAAATGCAGGCCTCCGTGCAGTTGGACAGAGTAGCAACAAACTCTTCCACCAGCATTCAGGATTGTCGCAATCTCCGATTATTTGTGATGGACAAAAACACGGGATTGCGCTTTTTGGTGGACAATGGTGCTGATATATCTATAATACCTCCAAAGCATAAAAATAGGATGCCTAGCTCTGATTATAAATTATATGCAGCCAATGATACAGAAATTGTTACCTATGGAACAAAGGTTAGAAATTTGGATATCGGACTTCGACGTCAATTGTAATCGCCAATACGAACAGAGCAATATTAGGAGCAGACTTTTTGAACAACTTTGGATTGATTATTGATATAAAAAATAAACGCCTAATTGATGGAATAACTAATCTTTCCATAAGAGGCGTCATTCAGTCAATCTCAGACATGGGAAATATTAGCACTCTAAATTCATCATCCAAGGTCAGCGCTATCCTAACAAAATATCCTTACCTATGTAGGCCACCATCAGATTTTGTAGAAGCAAAACATAGCGTTAAGCATTATATTCCTAGAAGAGGTCAGCCAATTCATTCAAAAGCCCGTCGCCTAGATTCACACAGAGATTAACTCTTGCTAAAGCAGAATTTCAATATATGTTAAATAATGGAATAATTAGACCCTCAAATTCTCCTTGGGCGAGTCCACTACATTTAGTTTCAAAAAAGGACGAGTCACTAAGACCTTGTGGTGATTATAGAAGACTCAATGCAGTTACACTTCCAGATCGTTATCCAATCCCTAGACTGGACGATTTCCACCACATTTTAAAAGGTACTCGTGTGTACTCAAAAATAGACCTATGCAAGGCATTCTATCAGATTCCAATTGCAGAAGAGGATAAACCAAAGACTACCATCATTACTCCTTTTGGGCTATTCGAATTTAATGTAATGAGTTTCGGTCTTAGGAATGCTACTGCTACCTTTCAGAGATTCATGCATGAAGTCTTAAGAAACTTGGACTTTGCATTTGTCTACTTAGATGATATTCTGGTAGCCTCTAAAACGGAAGAAGAGCATTATAGCCACCTTGAAACCTTATCAGCAGACTAAATTCCTATGGATTAAGAATCAATCTTTCTAAATCTAAATTCCTAGTACAGGAAATTGATTTTCTAGGATACCTAATTATCTCTCACGGTGTGAAACCACTCCCAACAAAGGTTAAAGCTATTCTAGAATATAAGAAACCAAAAACAGTTAATGAATTACGCATATTTTTGGGTATGCTAAACTTTTATCGTACCTTTTTGAACAATGCCGCAGAGACTCAGGCAATCCTTCATGAATACTTGAGGGGTGCCAAGAAAAAGAATAGAAGCGAAATTAAATGGACTGAAGAAGCTGAAGTTCAGTTTAAACAATGCAAACAAGCCCTAGCTAATACAGCACTGTTAGCCTACCCCGATACTGAACTGCCTATCTCACTCTGTACAGATGCTTCAGATCGGGCAGTTGGATCAGTTCTCCAACAGCTTGACAATAATACATGGAAACCAATAGCATTTTTCCCTAAAAAAATAAATCCTGCTCAATGCAATTATAGTACATATGATAGAGAGCTTCTCGCAATATATTTGTCTATCAAATTCTTCAAGCACCTGCTTGAGGCACGTGAATTTACAATTTTGACTGATCACAAACCTTTAATTTACGCATTCAAACAAAAAAATGAGAAAGCTTCTCCTATACAATTAAGACATCTACAATACATCTCCCAATTCACTACTGACATCAAGTACATAAAAGGTACTGACAACATAGTCGCCGATGCTCTGTCCAGAGTTGATGCCATTACAACCATCGACTATGAAGAGATCGCCAAAGAACAAACTGGTGATTCAGAACTGCAAAACCTGATTTCAAAGAATACCTCTCTAAAATTTAAGCAATGCCCACTACAATCAGGTAATTTGTTATGGTGTGACGTGTCTACCAATAATATTAGACCATTCATTCCAATTAAATTCCGAATGATGGTTTTTAGGAACTTCCACGAACTTTCACACCCAGGCATCAAAGCCACAACTAAACAATTAACATCAATATTTATATTGCCCAATATGAATAAAGACATTAGCAAATGGGCTCAAGCTTGTGTCAACTGCCAAAAGTGCAAGGTGTCGATACACACAAAATCAGAAATAGGCAAATATCAAGAAGTGGATGAAAGATTTAGTGTTATCCACATCGATCTAATTGGTCCTTTACCTCCATCGAATGGTAACATTTACTGTCTGACCTGTATCGACAGGTGCACCAGCTGGATGGAAGTTGTTCCACTACCAGATATGAAGTCTGAAACGGTAGCGAGAGCATTCTACGAAAACTGGATTGTTAGATTTAGAGCACCACATACAGTGATATCAGATCAAAGTAAGCAGTTTACTTCTCAACTTTTCATAGATTTAACAACGCTGTGTGGTATCAAACTTCGTCATTCCACGGCGTACCACCCTCAGTGTAATAGGAAGATCGAAAGGATTCATAGAACCATCAAAACTGCCATTCGTGCCCACAATAATATCAAGTGGACAGAAACGCTGCCAACAGTTCTCCTAGGCTTGCGTACTGTGTGCTATCAACAAAGATAACAACCATTCTTTGTCTCAAATGGTTTATGGCAAAACCATCAGACTGCCTGGCGAATTCTTTGATGATTCTAAACATCACCTGCATGCGGAAGAATTTGTTCAACATCTTCAAAAGCAAATGGAATTGCTCAAACCCTTGAATGAAAAACATCATTCGAAGACTAAAGTATTTGTCCATAAAGATCTGAAAACATGTTCACATGTATTTATCAGGACAGATAGAGTGAGGAAACCTCTGGAACCACCATATGAGGGACCCTTCCCAACCCTTGATAGAACAGACAAGTATTTCACACTCAAAGTGAAAGTAAGATATGTGACCATATCGATTGACCGATTGCGACCTGCTTACTTACTGGCAGATTCGGACAATCTAACTTCAGAACACCCACCTGCAGCAAGACCGATCGTGTCGGGAGCGCTGCCTTCTACATCGTCCCAACAGAATCCTGACCCACCAGATGTGGAGAAGTACACAGAATTCCAAGGAACAGGATCAGCACCAGACCTGACTAGGACAAGATCGGGGAGAATAATCAAGAAACCCGTGAGATTTAAGGAGCAATAGACTATATTTCTCCTTTTTTTCTTGCCTATATTGATGATGTATATATATTGTAATTAACCACTTTGTGAACCGAATCGTGACTTCGCCACTGGAAGGGGAGTACTGTGGGGGCTGAGAGACTCCATTCCAGCCTGCTGGATGACGCACCGCGCCGTCAACAAAAATATACAAGAGGCGTCATAAATCAGGAGATGACGACCGCTGCGCCAGGGCGGCACATCGGTGGAAACCAGAGAGGACCAGAATGTGCATTCAAGGGGGTTGTCCTTTTTGCCTTCCCATAAAAATGTAGCTAATAAGTAATACCAATAAAACGCTAACTTTGAGAGACTTTCTGAGCCATCGCTGGACTAATAAATCGACACACCACATACTTTTATCCATATTTATTTTGTATTTGTAATTTTGACTTCAATATATAGTAATTTTTATTTCAGTATTTTGAAATATTTTTAAAGGGTCATGATAATTTTGGGGAGTGAGTTCCGCAACACTGGGGCGAATAAGAGTGATATTTATTTCAATATTTTTTCCTTGAAAACCTGACGGCAGGAAAAAGCAAAAGAAGTTTCTGAAAGCACAGGCCGCTGGCCTGGCTGCGGCTTTGGCCGCCCTTTCCCAATCTTGGATTTGGGTTGCTGAATTAAGAGATAGGTGGGGTTATTTCGTTGCCTTTTAATGTTGTATTTGTGAATATAGTTATTCCGTTTATTTCTGTGTGTACAAAGCATTTTAGTCCTCTCTTAAAGCATTATATGTATTTGAATACTTTAAATTTAAATCTTTTTTGTCCTTATACAATTTTTATTTTGTATACATTGTAAGTTTTTATTAGTCTAAATAAAAATATTTTTAGCCGAAAAGAAATTTTCAATTCCCCTTTAACACTTTTTTCCCTAGCTGGTACAGCTTTAGGCCTCTACATGTGCCTTAGATGAATAAATTTGTGATATGCATTTCCGCAGCCACTAGCGCCCTATTTTTGGACATGTAGAGATCTGTGAACAGTTCATTAAAAGAAACAGAAACAATTAAAAAACCTTCTCATTTGCTGCATTTGTTGCATTTTATGGTGTATATTGCGTCCCTAATATTATATAGATGGTTAGTAATATTGTTCTTTGTTATTGGGTTTCTCAATAATGAACGTATGTTGGGCGAGTTGATGAAAAGGTTTTAATTATGTATTTCTTCAGACTGCTATTGATATGGATTGAAATATATTTGTAAATTGGGGAATTTTCGAATTCAGAGGGTCTATGGAAATGTCTTAAAATAAATTATATGGGATATTGACAAGTTTTTAGATTTCTTAAAATATTCTGCGTCTCTTCTGTCTTCAAGGTTTGGAGCGAGCAATGCCTATAAACATGTTTGGTTAAAGTTGGGTTAAAGTTTCAAGTTTGATACAGGCAGTTATTACACATTTTAATGCCAATAGAGATTTCTTAATATATATTGGCAAATAAAATTAACTCCTGTGAATTTAAATCTATGATCGTTCTCTAATACTAAAATGAATATTGTGGCGAAGAAATAATTTATTATTTGATTTAATTTAATTATTCAATAAAAATATTTGGAAACAGATTTAATTTAATTATTCAATATAAAATAATGATCGAAAATATTTATTTGCGTGCTTGCTCAAGATTCTCTAGCTGTAGACAGTTTTGTTGATTTGTTAATAATTGTCGACTAGTCATGCTGACGTCATCAATAAATACTTTCACACCTTTGTTAAGTCGAGTTTTATGTCTTATTGAGGAAGTCTCGACCTTAAACCTTGGCTTAGCTCAGCAACAACAATGTTTAGTTATATACCAACATGAGTTAAAATTAGATACACACATAGACGGATCTAACAAACACCATAGAAGGTTCATGCATTTTGTTTCAGGATAAAGCATTACAAACACACTTTTAAAATAATAAAACATGAGTTTTTATTTTTACCTCGATAGTTTTTACAAACTTTTATTTGCAGACAATTCAGAGTAGACATAAGGTTTATATATCGTCCCTACAACTGCAAACTATCGAATGTGAAAAATTCAATTTTGAAGGAGAGAGAAATGAAGAGACCATGTGGCCTACCCTCAGTAGAGCCAGGGCAGAGAGAAAGTGAAATAATCTCTATCACTCTCCGGGATGCGAATCTGGAAAAATCCAGAGGTCAAGTCAAATGTGCTGAAGACCTTTGCGCCTGAAAAAGCACGCAGGTTGTCTTCAACACGAGGTATTGGGAACGGGAAGAATTCTGTCGCCTCATTAATTAATCGCAGGTCCATTGTAATGCGGACGCTGCCGTCTGTTTTAGCAACAGGGAATAGGGGAGAATTCCATAAGGATGTACTCCCCTCGATTATTCCAGCTTCTTCCAATTCGTCTACTAAGGCCTTCACCTTTGAGACCAGTTTATTTAGGATCGGATACTGACGTCTATAGACCGGCTTTCCAGTCAGCATCTTTAACTTAGGGGCAATGATGGTTGACCCATCGCCCATATCGGAGATGTCGTCACAGAAACAGTGACTATACGCCCTAAGGACGTCTTCCCCTGTCCTGATTTTATGTAGAGGTATACTGGGTGGTCTGACAGGCACCTCACTGGCCTGTAACGAGGACAGGAATGCCGATTTAGTCGGTTCTTCGTCCTGCTCAAAGTCTGATCTGACGTTTCCATCATGATTGAGGGTGAGTCTTAGAGTCTTGAATCCTGGCATACCTAGGATCCCATCAAAGCCTAACCCACCTAGACGGCAGTATTCAAATGTTGTTTTTACCTCCCTGATGGGTTTGCCCCTGATATAGGCCCTAATCTCTAGTAACTCACTCCCCAGTGACCTTAACTCACTCCCACTAATCCCCTTAAGGAAGGTGGGTTTTCCCAAACCTTCAGCGCTAATATCCAAGGAATCTATATTTACAATATTGGCCTCTGAGCCTGTATCGATAATTAGTCTGATAGTCCTATTGCTCAGAGACCAACCTTTATCTACAAATTTACATGTGATTACAGGTAGACCGGCTAGAGTTCCCCCATTCCCTGCTTTGAGGCAAGCCGGACCTTTTTTTTTTTATCATGGCTGTGCATATCCTTGCCATGTGGCCTGTCTCCCCGCACCTGAAGCACTTAATAGGTGTCCGCGTTGCGTCGGGGCCCTCATACCTCCTAGGCGCTCCTCCCTTGGTTGCTGCTGGAGGGCCTTCCTTGCGCTGTTCTTGTGTGGCTCTACCATTGGGGTTCTGTTGGGGTCTCTCCTGCCTGGCTCCTTGCATAATGGGCTGGTCGTTCTGAGCGGAACCTCCTCTCCGCTGGAGACCTCTGGTCTGGTTGTTGTTCCACCTGTTTCCAATACTCGCCCTGGGTTGCTCCCTGTGGGTCCTCCTCAGGTCTTGGTTTTCAGTCTCCAGGTTCTTCAGCTTGGATTCCAGTCGGGCCATCTGGCTCGTCAACTCCCTTAATTTCCTGGCACTCCCCTCTTCATCTTCCAATTGGCATCTGGAGTATTCATCATCCCTTTCTTCGATCTGATGGAGACTGCTCACGATCACCTCCCATGGCTCATTCTGGAGTTGGTGGGCTCTCTGCCACAGGTTTGGACAGAGTCCAGTGAGGAAGATATCAGCGACCTCAGTGATGTTGATCTTCAGGCCATCTGATTCGGCTTCTGAGGCGAGGCTCCGCACTCTATTTGCGTATTCCTTCACCTTTTCTCCGGGCCCTTGTTTACAGGAGAAGAATTTCTTCCTGGCTTCTCTCTTGGGGGCCCTCCTGGAGAATCTCTGTTCCAGGTTTTCCTTTAATTCGTCGTATCCCAGTTTGATCTGGGAGGCCTGGAGGGCGAACTCTCTCGCAGCTCCTCGAAGGTGATTGTCCAGGAGGATCCTCCTCCTAGAATCATCCAGGGCTTTCACGTCGTAGACCAGTTCGAAGTCCCGGATGAACTTGTCGAATGGTATGAGCCCATTCCCCTCAAACTTCTCCAAATGGTATAGCGCAGACGGCAACGGCGTCTGGCTGGGTGAGGGGTCATCTCCAGGGTGCATGGTTCTCTCTCAGTCTGCTGTCTGAAATATTCCAGATTAGTAGTGGGGATTGGAGAAGAGAATCTCATGTATTAGTGGGGGCAGGGAACCGAGGGGTGAAGGATGGGTTCATGGCCCAAAATAGAAAGGAAATTGGAGAGGTACATGTTCATTCATGTGGGTGGATAGTCATCTTAGATCAATGCTCTTTGTAGCATCTATATGTGTCCTTTGTGACTTACATATCTTGGTTTCAGGAAAAAAAAAGTATGCAAGAAAAAAAAATAGAGATATCTAGAAATTTCTCTTATCAATTTACCTAACCTCTTAACACGTGCATGTGTCCATTGTCACTTAGCGGCTGTTATTTGAAATTTCCCTCTTTTATTTATACAGTATGAGGCATAGTAGTTAAAGGCTGCATTTCCATGAGTTCATCCCTCTTACAACATGCTGAAACGAAATCAAATGTGGTTATAAGATCACTGTCTATGGGGTAACAGGTGCATATTGGACTGGGAAATGACAAAGTTATTTCGCCCTTTAAGATATCAATTGTAACTGAGTTTTCTGTTGAGTTATGATGATATACTGAGAATTTGATAGGGAAATTATTTTGTAGGACTGTGTTGCATATCAGGGGTTTTGTTTGTTCCTGGGTTAGAAATTTTATATTATTCCTTACTGTCAGTCTGATAATTACATTCCTGGCTCATGAGATAGGTGTGCAACTTGTATAATTCACTGTGGAAATATATGCGGACATTTAAGAATTTACAGAAGTATATCTAATATGGAGTCGTCACCTCAGCTCGATCTATCCACATTTTTGTTCTGGAATTAGGGCCATATTCTAGATGGACTTTACTGCCTCATCTATAGTCCAGGCGTATCACCTTGAGTGTCAATTTTAGGAAACGTCATCTCATCCTAGACCTTTCTTCTCTTCATGCTGGCACATCTTCAATGACATTTCCTATGTGGGGGACACACCCTTTAAGCGGTCTATCGGCATCCAGTGATCATACTTGGCAGAAAACGTCGTCAAAGGGGGCCGCCCTCCTCGCGTGTCTAGCCATCTAACCAATCACGATACCGCCTCACGCCTATAGGTTCCGAATTACACTCAATGTAATATCTTTGCTCGGGTGTCCCGACTTTATCAATCCTTATTCACAGCCTTTAGGTGATATTACTCCGCACTGGAGACTCGCATTCCGCTAACTTACTCATTATATACAAATGTCAAATCGAGCCTCGATAATCTCTCCTGTCTCCTATACCCCCATTATTAGATAGATCCTGTATCTAACACAGGTGGCTTTTGCTGCCTTGTCATCAACTTAAAGCTGTCCAAGCACGCCTGGGGATATCTCAGCTGTCCTGCAGACACAAGCTCCAGTCATCTCCTTTCCTTTGAATATTTTTAAAGATTATCCCAGGTAGTTGTCATAAGTTAATAAATAGTTCCACAGTGATTAAAAAAAAAGTACTCGCGCAAATTGGTTACCAGATCTATTCCTTGAGATTCTGCCATTGGAATGTTAAAACCAGATTTCTATCCATTATTGATTTCAAATAAAAAAAAAAGGTTTACGAAGAGAAAAAAAAAAAGGTGCGTCTTTTCTATGGTGATCAAATTTCTCTCTTCTCGAGTACGCTAACTGGATCTTCAATTCCACCTTCGCCTTAAAGCTCATGTATTTGCCACTCTCCCAATCCACTATGCGCTATGAAAAATAAAATCGATTAACTATCACTCAGCATGTTAGCCCTAATCTGGATGCACAGGCTAGTGTGACTTGATAGAAAGCGCTATTAAAATAAAGTTAAGAAAATTGTAGCCAGCAATAATTATCAGAACTCACCTCTGCTGTGAGGAAAATTATATCAGTGCTATGATGTAAAATAGAAAAATGCTAAGTCATTTCAGTAGACTACTGTAAAACACTGATCACCGATCTAAATTTGAACCATGGTAATCCAACCTCATTTCTCATACTGTATAAAATAATTTAAAAAAAATAAAATAAAAAATGTAATCAATAATATTATTAAGGCTTTGTCACAAACAATGTGAATCGTAAATGACAGCGGCGAGTGATGCGGTAGACACCGCCTCAACTTAACTTTCATTGCCTGATAAAAATGCCAGTGAAACGGAAAGCATAAATTAAAATTCACGATTTAAAATCATAACAGTAAGTGTGGTTAGAAAACTGAAAGGGCGCTATGAATAGCCCTTAAAATTAGAGGAAAATCACAAGGCAACAACATGACATTCCTAAATATGACCACTGGAATTTTTTTTATAAGTCACTTTAGATATAGACTCTTAATCTCAGGATGTGTGGACTACTTCACCAATTTAATTAATTAATTAATTATACCTAAAAATAGTATGGCTTTTCATTAGGTATATATTTCTAAAGTATATGAGATGAAATATATACTAAATTCGAGCCCCGCGGCGGGCGTCATTGTTGTATTCCCGTTTTTAAAATATATGCGAAGGGAGGATGTAAGATGTGACTTAGTAAAATTTCCTTATTAAAATATGTAAGTGTGACATTTCAGTAACAGCGTCGTTACCATTATAGGAATGGTGTGTGATATAGAGATAAACAAATATAGAACTTAAGCAGCTAAAGTTATATTTGGGAAGATAGAATATCGAATAATATGTAGGGGGTAGATTCATTTGAGGATTACATAAGGCCAAGTAAAACTTTCTTCTAAGCCACCGTGGGTGAGATCCCCCGAAGGGGCACAAATCGGGGAGAGCCGTTGACAGATTCCTTCCTGGAATGTATAGAGCATCGGGTGTCCGCACTAACAAGGCCTCTGGTATGTGAAATTCCAGTGTCCCAGGGGTATCAGCTTTCCCTTCGAAGAAAGAGATAATGGTGGGCACCGGGGTGCCAACTATCTTTTTAAGAGTGACTTATAAAAAGAATGTCCTTTCTTGACTTTATCTGCGAAATCTAGTACAAATTTATCCTTTTTTTTTTACTATTCTCTCTCAATATACTTGTCTGACAATGATCTCTGCTAAAATTATTATTAGTCATTTGTGGCATATACTGTGTAACATCCATGAAATCATTATTAAATTAGATAATCTATAAAAGACACCTTCTGGAGATTTAGCAACCCACTGAAGACGCTGGGAACTATTTCAGAGAGGGAAATTATAGCAATAGATCTCTATAATTTCTACAAATCAATTGTAAATAGATTCATACACAAAAGATATAGTGAGGAAAGTTTTAGGACAGATGTGTAAATAAATCCCTCATTAAACTAAGGCTCACGTGTACTTGGGAAAAAGGAGGGAATTGCTGCATTATTCCCGTTTCCACATTAAATTAGATAATCGATAAAGTAGTGGTTGGCTCTCCCATCAAAATAGACGCTGGAATTGAATGCCGTCTATTGGCCGTCTCTACAGACTAGAGGACTCGGGTCAGTGACAAGCCAAACATTATTAATTAAGAAGCACCCATATAGCTTTAAAACCTCTGAGATCATCTAACAACAATAAGGATTCTCAGACTAAGAGGAGCATATCAATATTAGAAACCATAAACCTGAATATAAGACCAAATTAACATTTTTTTATAGAAATAAAGATGTTGAAAATATCATTTCAAATTTAAATATCAAGGAGGCACCAGGTCCAGATTTTATCAGTAATAATATGATCAAACATGCAGGTACACTTTTAGTCCCGATTTTTATAACAAAGATTCAACAAATGCGTTGAATTAGGTTACTATCTGGATGTATGGAAAAGACTATTTGCAAAGATTATACCAAAACCTAACAAATAAGCTATAAAACAAGCAAAAGTTATAGACTTATACTGTTGACATTAACATTTGTAATATATTTAAAACAAAAGGGTTTCAATAAATATCATGAAGAGAACAATCTAATGAGTATAAGGCAACATGGGTCTTACTAAAATTAAATCAACGAATAGTATAATGGTAGATATGATGGAAAACATACTAAAACACAGACAGGAGAACTGGCTTCTTTGATCACAGTGGGTATGACAGGCACTTTCGACAATGCATGTTGGCCAGCAATTTATTGGAAGTCTTGATTTTTTGGTAGCATTCCCTCCAAATTGGTAAGAATCATACAATATTTCATTTAAACAGTGAAAGAAGGGCAAATTCCTCATATGAAAATACAAATATTACTAAAATCTGACAAAGAGATACCCTCAAGGCACCCCTAATAAAGTCGTATTTGCAGCTGTTGCTGTGTTAATGTATCACAGCAAAGGTACAGTACACAACTCCATTCCATTAGAGCTGGTAGTTCTATATTCCAATACAATTTGTAATAATAAGATGTAAGGGTAGCACCAAAAAAAAAATGAATGAAATATGTATGAGAGGAAACGAAAAAAATTATCCATATAAGTTATATACTAGATATTTATTCAAAAATAAACAAAATTAGGGAACATTTCTATACTGGCGGGATGTGCTATTTATATAGTGACCTAGATAGAGGTGACATGAAGTTACAAATTAGCCTTTATAAAGGGGAAAGCCTAGATCTCCATCTATTCTGGTGAGACAAAATATAAGAACCCTATCATATTTTAAGTTACTTAAAGCCCTTTAGGGCCCATGCGAAATCTAAGTTAGTTTCTGCTCAAAAAGGGGCACTGAGCCATAATGGCAAAGAGGCTTACCTTTTTCCGAAAGCGCCGGAGAAAGTCTGGTCTCCTCCCTTCAGCGTCTCGAGCCTAACTCCCGCTGTCCTTCTGATTGATCGACTCTGACTGAATGAATTGATCCCCTTTTTTGCAAAGAAAACCCCCTTTTATCCTTGCCTCTCTCCATTATGATTCGCTGCTCGCGCCAAAGTTTCTATTGGTTGGCATTTTCATTCGTTAAAAGAAAACACGCACGTGATCATGACCACGCCTCCAATTTACCGTGTTGCCGTGTGAGAGAAAAAAAAAACATTGTAGATTGAAAAACAAATTAATTCCTTTAGGAAATTAAATAATATATATTCCGAGCATTAAGTAAAATTATTGATTTAAATGTTTATATGATAAATTATTTTCCTTTGGTCACCTCTATCTAAATATTAAATGAGGGGCATATATGTACATATGGCACAACAGCTTCCAGCACGGATGTCTCTGGATGTCACTGGTGTCTTCTTCTCCACTAGGCATCTGCTTTCGGCATGGTAGTCTGGTGTCATCAAGTCTCTAGGTTTCTGGGCAAAAGGCAGTCTATAAGTCTATATATGGGGGGGGAAGCCATATATCCAGTTGATGTTGACCATACATCTTCTGTTGGGGTATGATTACTAAACATACCCCAACAGGCTGGATATGTTTGCGGTTTATAATCGTTTTTGAGGTAAGATCAAAGGAGATGTAGATAGTATGAAATTCAGACTCGTCACCCGCCCTCCCTCTCTAGATCATTCATGATTTCATTGTCCACTATTCCACTGCGTCTCTTGACCCATTGTACAATGAAAATCTTACCTCTACTTTTCAATCGAGAGATTAAAAAAAGAGCTTTGTTTTTAAAAGGTAAAAATTACTAATTTTGGCATGCACGACAAAGTTGACCAGAAGTTATCTAACAAGAATCCCACCGCGATGTTTGAGAACAAAATTGAAAAGTCCTGAAGCAACGTTACCAATCCCAAAGCCTCTACCATTTAAGTGTAAAATGTTGTCATAAAAGTGCAAAACATGTATATTGTCGCGGCGTAATCCCCTCTCCGTTCTTCGCGACGCCGCCGCTTCTTCCTTCGTGGATCACCTACCCCGGCGGCTCCCGTTGCTCTTCTCTGCAGCCCTACCCTGCAGACCACCCAAAGATCTTCTGAAAACCACCACTCAGGTGGATCTCCTTTCTTCTGGCAGTATCTCTCGGTCTTACCACTGGTGGGAGGACACGAGAGACTTACCAGAAGAGTAGCTACTGTGGTGTAGGGGAGAGGGTTACAACAGCAACCGCAACAAGTCTGCTAACACTCCTCCCCCCTTTTTTGTCACCTTTAAACCACATTACATATAACTACAATTAACGGATATTTACACTATTTTATATCCCAGGTTAATATCAACTGATATTTACACTCATTTGCCCCAGGAAACAGGACAGCAGTGGGCGATTCCCACACTAGTTCCAGAAGGGAAATAGGCGGAAGCGTCATCTATTGACAGAGGTTGTAGGTGTTTTTCAGGCCCATATGCGTGACAAAATAAAAATATGGCCTCTTTTCATTTCTCTGATGGCTGTTTCTCCCAAGTTTGTTTTATATTTTCTCTTATCCTTTTAAGGTAAAACCACACATATTCAAGTTTAGCACTTTGGTTTAGATTTAATTTAAATTTTTGAATGTGTGTGTGCTGTGCTAATGTTCTAAACTTTTATATTCATGGAATAAAACCTGTAAAGTAAAAAAGACTTTAATAAAATTCAAAATCAGCTAAATTTAAATTCAAATTACTAAAGTATTACAAATGTTTAAATAAAAATATTAAAATATATATTTTTACAATTATAAAAATATAAATGAGAATATATGGGTAACCCAAGCTCTCTCTTTCTTCTCAAGCATATCCATAGATCGCGCGTGCGCCAATAATTAGAAACAAGTTGTACAATTTCACTTTTGTAATATATAATAAAAATATAAATGTTTGATTATAATTATTTATTTATATATAGGTAAAATACATAAAATTATTTAGTTCAGTTTCTTCTAGCTACCGAAAAAAAAAAAATTACCTACACTCATAGAGAAACCTAATTTAATTAGTTTTCTATTTGATACTCCCTCTGTGCTAAATTTTTTTTTTACCCTTCGATAATATTTATTTTGTTATTAAAGAGAAATAAACATACTAAAATGGCTTCTCACGTGTCCTCTAAGACCGGGCTCAAGAAAAACAAATGGTTATTTAATTTTAATTCAAGGTAAGAAAAACATTTTATAAATTATAAAAATTAAAAACATAAATGAAAGCTACCAAAAGTGGTACCTCGGTGTACGACTGTTTTGGAATACATCCAATTCGGAATACGTCCTGTTTGGACTACAAATTTTGTTTGGTGTGCGGCTTATTCGGTTTACGGCATCTATTTTTTTCTGAATTCTGCCTAATTTTAAATAACTATCACATATAGATTGAAACTGATTTATTTCAATGTACATATGAGATTATGTTTAAATACAAATATATACCATTATATAAGAATACATATGTACAAATTAAAATGTAGTTAATATAAAATAATAATAATAATAAACAAATGAATATATGAAAAAAAAAAAGTTCAGTGTAATTTCACAAATTTGGCCTTAAATACCCATTTCTTGAATTCTCAGGAAGTCTCTTGGACCAAATTTTTTTTTGGTGGGGTACAGCCCGCACCACACTGATGAAGGCCAATAGCCTGAAAAATGTATGTGGTTGGCTTTTCTTGATTTATCATGGTGGTGAAATAAATATATATGTTGACTTTTATATACAGTAAAACTCCTCTATAGTGAACTCCAATGGGACAGAACTTTTGGTTCACTATAGCCACAGTTTGGCCTTTTTTTTTTACTCTTTTTGAAATTTTTAGATTTTATAATTAAAGGACAGGAATATACACACAGGAAAAGGCAGCCACTTAATAATTGTCACTTTGTTTTATTTCCATATAAATTGACCTATTTCCTTACATTAATACTGAATAATAAGTCTTTTGATTTTAGGTTTTTCTGGGAGATTAGGATATTCTTTGCCAACTGTGAAACAAAGATTCTTACTGGCTGTGAAGTCACACTAACGCGTGATGTAAACATTAAATGTGATGGTCAATTTTAGGCCAAGTGTAAACAAAGCATGTCATCGTGAAAAATTTCAAATAAATTTTTATCATTTTGGGACTTAAAATTAGGTTTGTTATAGGGGTAGTTTGTTATTTTAAAAATTGTTAAGTTCGTTATAATAATGGTATTTTCAGTGGAATGGAATTGGGGATTATCTTGAGTTCTTTATAAGGGAAGGTTCGCTATATCCAGGCTTTGTAAGAGCGGGGGTTTTACTGTATTTACAGTCTAATCTCTTTAATTTGACACCCCATGGAATCTGAGCTTTCAGATGAATTAAACTAGGTATTGAATTAAAGTCGGTTAGATGATTTTATCACAACATTTACTGCTAGTGGACATTTTTCTAGAATAACCAAATACAGTAAAACCCTGCTAATACGAACCCGTGATATAGTAAACAATCCTTTATAGCGAACTTAAGGTAATCCCCAATTCCATTCCACTGAAAACACCATTGTTATAATGAACTATGCAATTTTTAAAATAACAAACTACCCCTATAACAAACCTAATTTTAAGTCCCAAAATAATAAAATATGTTTAAAATATTAGTAAACTTAAAATTGTATTTAAAAGATTTTTGATATAACAAAATTTTGAGATCTTTAAGCATTGCCCCTTTCAAATTAAGTTAATAAATATTTTTCTTCCATTTCCAGTTTACACATATTCCTCCTAAGTCTAGATTTTGTTATGTTTTGAAACTGTCATTCAAACCATTTCTGGGTTTAAAATCACCATTAGTCCATGGCACAATTTTTTTTTTTTTTTTCTGCATTATTTCGACTTTTTTATGCATAGAGGTACACATGTGTGCTAATGATAAGACGAACCTATCGTCAAATAATTTCTGTTATTATTCAGTATTAATGTATAAAATTGGTCAATTAAGGGAATTAAAACAAAGTGACAACTAAGTGGCTGCCTTTTCCTGTGTGCATATTTTGCACCTTAATGCACCTTAATGCATATTTTATTAACATTTTTACACATTATACACTTTTATTAAATATAATATCTTTGCATTTGACAAATTTGAAATAGAAAAAATGCAAATGGCTTCCAAAATGAATGGAACAAAAAAAAGTAAAGAAAGGTGATCTAAAAAATCTAACTTTATTACTAATAAAAGCCATTTTATCAAATCTTTTCAGAGTGAAACAACGCAGTTAAAATTTTGAAAAATGTTGAAATAAGTAAATGTAACTTTTCTATCAAAAGATATAGAAATAGAATTGTTACAAAAAGAGGTATTAACCCCAACTTTTTCTGCAATCGCACTTGTTAGGATGAACTTTTTAGAAGCATTTTTATATCTAGAGATATCTAGTTTAACCTAGGCTAAAAAAGTCCAAATAATGCAGAAAAAAAAAAAAAATTGTGCCATGGACTAATGGTGATTTTAAACCCAGAAATGGTTTGAATGACAGTTTCAAAACATAACAAAATCTAGACTTAGGAGGAATATGTGTAAACTGGAAATGGAAGAAAAATATTTATTAACTTAATTTGAAAGGGGCAATGCTTAAAGAGTGCTTTCAAGCAACAAGTTATTAGAATTTTTTTTTCCAAGTAAACTTTGTATTATGTACAGTATAACCTCGTTAATTTGACACTTGCAATTCTGACTGCTGCATCTGCCTCCAAATTTTTGGTACAGTGTGTGTGTTATTACTAATTAAATATATTTGACTACTATTGTCTAACTTTGATTTATGAATCTTTACTTCATCTTTATACAGTAAAATCCTTCTATAGTGGACCCCAATGGGACAGAGCTTTCGGCTCCCTATAGCCACGGTTTGGCTATTTTTTCTACTTTTCAAAATTTGAAGAGCGTATAATTAATGGACAGTCATGCACACAGGAAAAGGCAGCCACTTAGTTGTCACTTTGTTTTAATTCCCTTAATTGACCAATTTTATACATTAATACTGAATAATAACAGAAATTATTTGACGATAGGTTCGTCTTATCATTAGCACACATGTGTACCTCTATGTATAATTTTAAAATTAGGACAAATCCTACACAAAGCTTTATTAATTATATTTAGAACATCTTTATCATATTATATAATACTGCATTTACTTAAAGAAATTGTTTCTAGTACCTTCAAGAAAATAAGACCTAATACAAATAAAATAATAGTATGTGATGTTTCGGTAACAGTGTTGTTACCATCATAATGATGGTAAAAATAAAAAAAAAATTTTCACTAAATTTTTTTTTGTCTGATGATGGTAACAACGCTGTTACCAAAACATCACATACTATTATTTTATTTATATTAGGTCTTATTTTCTTGTAATTATAATCTATAATCCAAATTGTGCTTTATCATTTCTAGTACCTTGTTTGAAATCACTCTCCAAGCATTGTCCCTTTCAAATAAAGTTGACCCTTTGAACACTTGGCGTATTACCCCTAAAATGTGTGTGTATAGCAATTACAGTGACTACAGTAAATACAGATCTTGAATTCATGCTTATTTAGAGAAAATTATTTACAAAGAGGGATTTTAGGTTGAAATTGTTCAATTACACATAGTTTGACAAATATTACTCAAAAATAAGAAGCAACATTTATTCAATTATTTGTTATCCAAAAGGCTCTGTAAAAATAGAGGGAGATTATAAAAAAGTTTACTTGATATTGGGTGTTTTTACATTGGTGGAGTGGGTGTCTATCATATGTTACATCCTCCCATTTATAATCAGAATTGTCTAAAATATCGTTATTTCCACCAAAGGAATAAATTTCTGTGTATTCTGAATCAAAAGTAACTGATTCCAAAAAATCGGATGCGAAACATGTTGATACGCTAGCGCGATCTGTAAAATTGCCTTCAAAATACTGGGGGATTGAAACACCAAATCGGCAGGAAAATGGGCAGCCAACAGGAATATCTGTGAACCCTGAATGAGTAATTTATCAAACAAGTCCTCCTTTCTAAAAATTGAACTGTAGCGGTCGTTTCTGAGATTTTATAAGGCGATTTGTTTGTGGCCCATGAGGCGGGCATGATCGGGGCATTTATAACAATTTATGATAGCCTTCTATTTTTATCCCTATATATATAAAAGTCAGAACAAAAGCAATTTTTATTCAGTCATATAAAACGTCGTTACATTTCAATTGTTAGTGGGGGAGGGGGTACAATTAAAATCTATCTCTATAAAATATTTGTAAATTTCGTATTTCTTCTTGTTTAAAATTCGACGTAATTCTGGATTTCCGCGGTCTAGGATGAAGTTGGCTGGGCTGAAGATATATAAGCGGTCGACAATCCGACATTCTTCAGTAGCTTCTTTTATTTTCTTTTTCGTAAATTCACACTCTAGGTATCGATGTAGTATGTCTGGAGATCCTCCGCACGCAGTGCAGGTGGGCCTTCCATTCCTGGTCGGGTGTGGCAGGGCTCTTAATTTCAGTCTCCAGGCGATATCGTCGTAGATGTTACGTTTTTTATGCCAGGATGGCGCAGTGTTGAAATTCCACTTTGCAGCTTTTTCTTCAGCGCGTTTAAAGTTAAAATTGGTCGATAAAATTATATTTCGTAGTGCGTTACTCTTTATACGTGAGAAAAGGCGTGATTCGTAAACGACGGGAAGATGCACGCAGGAAGAATGGTCTTGAAGTTTAAAAGTCGTGTTTTTCGTCTGGTTGTAAAACTCGGCAATTCGTTGTAGATCGTTTCTGATATTTCGCGTGGCATGGGAAAATAGATCATTTGCCTCGCGCATTTCGTCGTTCGTATCTATAAACTCTTTCAGGCGTTTCAAGTTTCTTATGCTGAAGACGGCAGAGTTCTGTAGATAAAGGCCGTGTAAGAGGCGGCATTTCGGTATAACGAGGTGTAAATAATCTTTTCGCGAAAGCTGCTTGAAGTCAATATTAAATTTATGAACGATGCTACGCCAGCTTGCTAAAATTTGTTTTCTTCGCGGTGAGAGAAATCCGTGTAGATCGTAATTAAAAAGATTGAAGTAGTTGGTCGCATTTTTGTTCTCAAATAGAAATTCGTTTTCGTTCTGATGTCCATTAATTTGCCTTTGTATACGTTTTAACGTGAATAAATCGCGTTGCGTGGCGAGGTGGAGCAAAGCGAGGCCGCCGTTCTCGATAGGTAAACAATTTATTGAGGAATTTGTCCAGGTTGTATTTAGGTATAGGGCGACATCAATATCTTTTTGTATATCGTTGAGGATTACGTCTTCAGGTAGAGTCGCGTTTATTTTATATGTGAATTTCGGTATCAATCTTTCGTTAATATATCGCGTCTTCTGTATAAGCGAGAGCGACGAAATATGGGATTTAACAACACGCACCGCTTGTTGAAATTCTTCGCGCAGGTTTTCTTTCTCCGTTTTGAAGGGCGTTTTTGAGTTTTCAACTAAGATGCCAAGCACTTTGATTTGGTCTCTCCTCATCTTAATTTCCCTCGGAGTGTCGGTTCTGTTGCCCCAGCTGCCACACCACAGCCCTTTGCTTTTCCCAAAGTTTATATTTATGCCGGAGACCCGCTTAAAATCTTGGAGACAGGAGTATATTCGGTCGAAGTCGCTTTCGTCTCTAATTAAGAACACCAGGTCGTCGGCGTAAATGTGCGTCGTGGTCGTGGAGCTCAGTTTGTCTCGTAAGTGAAAGATTAAAGCCGTCGTGGAGATCGAGAACAGTACCGCCGACAGCCCGCAGCCCTGACGAACTCCCCTTGTCACTTGTATGGATGGAGAGGTTTCTTCATTTACGTCAATCTTAATTGCACTGTTGTTCAAGATTATCTTGATCCATTTGATAAATATATTTGGTATACCGATTCTCTCAAGAGTCGCAATTAGGAAGTTTCTGTTGAGCGAGTCAAACGCCCTCTGTAGGTCGAGGACGACAATCGCGAGGGGCGTGTTGAGGAGGTTTGCCGCGTAGACGCTGTATTCGATATCAGGGAGTATGTCGAATATTGATCTATTCATAATTGCATATTTTTGTTCAATAGGAACAATTTGCGGGGAGTAGGGTTTAAGTTTTGCGAGTAATAATTTTGACAAGATTTTATAATCTGTGTTCATCATCGTGATAGGTCTCCATTCACCCAACGTCTTTGGGCTCGGCTTCTTTGGTAGGAGAATCAGCCTCCCCACTCTCATATGTTCAGGTAATTCATCTTCCTCTTGAGCATTAGTAAATATCGTGAGAAGTAGATCTGCGGCGTCGTTCGGGTATTTTTTATAAAATTCCGCGGGAATCTTGTCTTCTCCAGCCATCTTTTTATTGGGAAGTTGCTTAATTGCATTAATTATGTCGCCTCTCGTTATAAAGTGTTGTTCATCGAAGTTGAAGTCGATGTCGAGGCGCGGGATAGTATTTGTATACGTTACGATGTCGTTTAGATTGATAGATTCGTCGGCTCTGGATTGATCGCGGTAGTGTTTAAAAATATATTTTAAAATATTTCGATTATCGGTCAGCAGTATGTCGTTCTCGTTAAAAAGCGAAGTAATAGCGGGCTTGTGACCCATCGGCCTTGGGACCGTATACCTCAGACAAGCATTAGCAACTTCCAAAATAAGTCTTCTTATACATCTCCATTTAGCACTTGCATTTAAGTTCATATAGTTCGAATAAAAGTTTTCAAGTTCAAAAGCATATATGTCATCGAAGAGGCGGGAGGTAAATATTCGTCTGTCAATTTTTCGCGCTAACTTCATTCTCTCGGTGCTTAAACGGGCGATGATAGCGTTGTGGTCAGATAGCGAGTAAGACAATGTTTTGCATTCTTCCAAGTTTCTTATTAAATCGGGCGTAGTTAAGATATAGTCGATGCGTGTTTCAAAAGGTGTGCCGTTCACAGTCGCGAAGTGCGTGACCCCGTGAATTCCCGGATTAAGATAACTAAATGCGTCGATTAGGTTATATTTTCTTTTAAAATCATTTAGCATTTTTCTCTTTCTCTGTGAGTCCGTTCTACCAGGCTTATCTCGTATGTTAAAGTCTCCAAGTATAATTTTGGACGTGTCGTTCGGGAAATTTTCAATATATCGTTCAATCAAGGTAAAGTCGTTAAAAGCTTCATCCGGATTGTGCGTAACATGTACATTTATTAGTAAAACGAGTTTTCTTTTCAAGGTGCATTCGATCGCGCAAATCTTTCCGCTTTTGATAACTTTGAAGTTTTCGTTAGGAATTGTGCGATTTAGAATAATAAATTGTCCGCTTCCGAAATTGCTTTTTTTATTTGAATATATGTCGTAGTTTTCAAATTCTTTTCTCGATAATAATAGGTCTTTGTTTGTTTCTTGTATAGCGTAAATGTCTGCTTTAAGCTTCTTCGTCCATTTGCTGAAGTAATCTTCTCTTTCTCTTCCAGATATACCGCGGGCGTTGAGCGTGATTATTTCTAAAAATTCATGTTCAGAAACGTCGAAGGATGGCTGAGAACAGTCCAACATCCAAAAATAAAAAATAAATAAAGTAAGAAAGAATTTAAACTGGTAAAGGAGAGTATATAAAGGAAGGTAAAATAAAATAAATCGTGTTAGTGTAAAAGGTAAAAATATACAAATAAATAAAAACGAGGAGGTAAGATAAAGAAGGTAAAAAAAAGAGGGTAAAAGGAATCGTGATTAAAAAAAAAAGAGAAAGTAGGTTAAGTGAGGTTTTCTTCCTCCATTGTTTTCAAGAGATCCCTGATTCTACTATAGTATTTTTGATAGACTTTCTTTTCATCTGGCTTCACTTTGTGCCAGGCATTCTTTCGTTGACGAATTTCTTCGCGGAAAGTTGTGAGGTCTTGCTTTAAGTTGGGGTGCTTGTCCATCTGTTCAATAATCTTGGTTTTTCTCGTGCGACCAGATTTACAACAAAGAGCCTTGAGGATCTTCACCATTCTAGGGTTTAACTCCGGTTCACAAAATTCAGATTCGCGCTCGAGTTGTGAGGATGCCACAGAAAGTTCTGAGAGCGCTACAGATTCGTTATCCTCTGATAGTTCGTCCTGCCCTCGCCTGGGAAAATCATCCTCGCTAGGCAAACCCTGCAGGATGTCTTCATTCGTAGGTTCCTGCGCTTCTTTAGGTTCTCCTTCTTGCATTGGTTCTACATTCTTGGGTAGGACCTCAGTAGGAGGGTTGGACTTTGGTCTCTTTCCGAGGTCGTTTAAAGCATAAGGGGGTGTTGGGACGTCAGTTAATTCTGCTAAGATTCTTTTTCTGCTCGTGGACTTTGTCTCTGGGGGTATGTTCATCACCTTCTCTTCTTCAGGTGGTGTCGGGACTGTAGTTGGAGTTCCTTCTAACATGTCGACGGTGACAAGTTGAGTTACGGTATCCCTGATATTTTTGTTGAAGGGACATTTATCTTTTTTGTGGCCGTGGCGCCTGCAATCTGCGCAGATCACATCCTCACCGACATAGATGCGGAATGATCTGTTCATATAATTTATAATGATCAATGCTGGCATGTCAGTCGAATCTTTTTTCTTAAATACGACCTCTCTCCTCAGGGATGACAGGTGTTTTAGTAAGGGGTTATCCGTGGGGAAGGGCAGGGGGCGGATGGAGATGGTCTGCCCATATGGCTCAAGGGCCTTGGCGATGTCTGCATCCTGGATAAACGCCAGGACACCTGATAAAATATATTTTTTAGGCACGTTGAAAAGCGGCGTAGGAAAAATTTTCGTTTTTTGCACCTCAAACCCATTATTGATTAGGATTTGGGCGAGTTCTCCGTTGGCCACTGAGACGATCGCCTGGCCATTGATTTTTCCCACTGAGTGGATATTTTCATACCCGACAACCGCTGCAATTCCAGCCAGGTGTTCTTCAGCGGTGGAATTTGGTAGGCTTTGAAATTGTATAGCGGAATGAATATTTCCACTTCTTTTTTCATAAGTCGTTTTTCTCAATTCATCGTGCTTCTTTCTTTCTTCAATAGAGAAATGACGTTTTGGGGCATGCAAATTTTGTGAATTTGGATTTTTTGAAGATGATTGTGAAGGATGAATTTTCACCGTTTCATTAGGAGATGAGCTTGATGGGATGTGATTACTTGATGAGGTGGATGGCGAATCAGATGAAGCAACGACCGGCTTGGCCGTTGCCATGACAATGATGCAAAGCTACAACTTGTAGCTTTGCTAATTTATGAAAAATAGAAAATTTTAAACTTGATGAAAATTTATGAAGTATGAATTGAAATGATGCCCGAACTTAGGCGAACAAGATGATATATATTAGGTTAAATAAACTTAACTTTAGAAAGCGAAAAAGGCGAAATACACGGAGCTCGCGCGACGCGTGGCCGCACGGTCAGTGTATGTATGTATGTATGTATGTATGTATGTATGTAACAATTAAAACATTTTAATGACGTCTAATCAATCAGATACAAGAGTTAAAAGGGAAATAGGAAAAAAATATTTACAGTCGAGGTCTCAGCGACTTAGAGCTTTTCTAAAATCGGTTAATTTCTTGAGGGTTATTTGGTCGCCACCTTGTGCACGCTCGAATATGTTTTCAGTGAGGTCTAGAAGAATGGGCTTGAGCTCTGGCCGTATTACCGGAAATAATTCCCTACAAGATTCGGGGTACATAATCACACGAATGATGAGCTCCGCTTTAGTCTCCCGCAGTTTTGGGGCAAAGGTAGTCTCATAATTTAGCTCTTTCAATAGGTCGCGGAGCCAATTCCCACGGTCATCATCGCTGCATTTCTTAAGAGGTGCAGATTGGAAATCAGAGATTTGTTTGCATTCGTTTATTGTACACGTGTCGGTGTTAAGTTCCTGGCCCGTGGAGGATGATTTTGGCTTTTTTCCGAGGTCATTTCTTTCCTTTTGGAGGTTCTCTTCTTCTGAGGAATCCGTGAGCGGTCACTTCATCGATGGTGTCTCGCTTGGTCTTTTAGTTGGTTCGGGGGCCTCTTTTGGTGTCTCCGATGGTAGGTCAGGGCTTGTTGGTTGAATGATGGCCTCCGAAAAGGTTCTGGTGACAGTGGCCCTGATAGTGGGGTCGAATGGGCATTTATTTTTAAGATGTCCGTGTCGTTTGCATCCTTTGCAAACAACGTCTTCGCCGACAAAGATGGTAAAGTTTCTGTCCATATAAGGGATGTTAAGCACTGCAGGCAAAGGTGTCTTGTCCTTGTTCTTAAAAACAATCTCGCGCCTCAGCGAGGAGAGGTGTTTCAGGTGAGGATTGTCGGTGGGGAATGGTAGAGGCCGGCTGCTTAACATCTGGCCATAAGGCTTCAGAGCTTTCTCAAGGTCTTTGTCTTGAATAAAGGCGAAAACGCCCGAAAGGATGTATTTTTTTGAGGATTCAAAGAGCGGATAGGGGAAAACAGTTGTTTCTCTGACCTTGAATCCGCCGTCGATTAGTTGTTGAGCTAGTTCATTATTGGCAACAGACACTATCGCCTGGCCATTGATTTTACCAACGGAATGAATATTTTTAAATCCAATGATGTTTGCTATGCTGATCAGGTGATCCTCGGCTGTGGCATTAGGCACAGATTCAAACTGAATCGTGGATTTGATGGAATTACTCCTACTTTCATAAGTTGTCTTCCTTTCTTCGTCGATTTTTTTCCATTCTTCAGGCGAAAATTGATGTTTGGTTTTTTGCATAATTTCATATTTAGTTGATTCGTTTGGTAAAGATGCACAATTTGTCTTTGATGTTTGCGAAGATGATGTTGGTTTTAGTGACTTATTCACATCAGATGAATCCGCAGATGAAATTTGAGATGAAGCAACGACCGGCTCGGCCGTTGCCATGACGATGATGCAAAGTTACAACTTGTAACTTTGCTAAGTTATGGAAAGTAGGAAAAATTTGAAAATTTATGAATTTTTACAAAAGATGGCTTGAAATGATCCTTGAGTGAAGGCGAATAAGATTATATAATTTAAGTTTAGATAAAGTTGATTTAAAGGGATGAAAGACTCGAAACATACGGTGCTCCGCGACGCGTGGCCGCACGGTCAACGTATGTATGTATGTATGTATGTATGTAGGATTTGATTAGGAAGAAGCTGGCAACACGGAATCAAGAAGAGAAGAAGACGCGCTTATGATGACAACTGAACAATAAGACTTTTTACTTTCTTTCTTTTTAAAATTTGTTTTTAAATTGTAAACTCTAAAATAAATCCATTTATATCTACTCCGTTTCCTACAAAATTTTTGGGGGCTCGTCCGGGATCGAGAGTCAATTATTTGGATTTTGTTTTTTACAAACGACGTTAAGCCTAAAAGAACGACGCCAAGACAAAGAACGACGACGCTAAACAAAAGAAAGAAAAAAAGAAGAAAGATATTCAGTTGAAGTAATAATAATATTTTAAAAAAAACGTAAGTGTAATTTTTAAGGATATTAAACAGAAGTATATTTTAAACGTTTATTTTAATTGATTAAAAGTATTATTTTCATTTAAAAATATAAAGCAACGGCGATTTGTTTACATCGCGATCTTTTGATAGAAGTTATTTTATCACCAAAGAAGACATTTTAGCTTTTAAAATGGCGAAAGTAAAGGCTGATTTAGATGATATTGAAGACAATTTGAAACAAGCAATTGATATTTTGAAAGAACAAGTGAATAAGTCACATCAAAGTGGAAATGCTATGTTCTTTAAAGAAGCCATTGAAGGCATTCCAGAATTTGATGGTTCAACGGTTCCAATTAAAAAATGGCTGCAAGAAATTGATGATAATGCCATCTTATTTGGTTGGACAGATCTTCACACCTTAGTGGTTGCAAAAAAGTTGCTGACTGGAGTAGCCAAATTATGGTTGAGGTCACAACCTACCTTCTCAACTTGGCCAGACCTTAAAGAGGCAATCACCAATGAATTTGACAACCCTATTGACAGTAGGAATATTCATATTCTTTTAACTAAAAGAAAAAAGAAACAATTTGAAAGCTACTATGAATATTTCTTAAAAATGAGAGAACTTGGAAGTCAAGGCAATCTTGAGGAAGCAGTAATCATTCAATATGTGATTGATGGAATTCCCGACCAATAATTCAATAAGTCCATATTATATGGCTCTACATCCTATTCAGACTTTAAAATTAAATTAAAAAATTATGAAATGATTAAATCTAAATCTAACACTAATAGCACCACAAGCAAAGTGATCCCAAAGCCAATTGATGATAAGGAATCAAAGTGTTTCAACTGTGGCAAAAGAGGTCATCTTTCACGTGAGTGTAGATTTAAAGATTTGGGGAAAAAGTGCTTCAGTTGTAATTCTTTTGGCCACATAGCAAATCAGTGTCCAACTAGAAGTAATGCTAACACCCTGGTAAAACAAGTACAAACAAAGCCACATGATGAAAAACAAAATTATTTGGCTGAAACGACACAGAAAGGAAGGATGTACAAGGAGATAAAAATTAATGACCACGAACTCCAAGCACTCATAGATACAGGAAGTCAATTGAATTTAATTCGAATTGACCGGTACCTTGCCATAGGATCACCAAGTTTTGATGCTGATGATAGATTCATATCTGGCATTGGCAATAAACGTGTTAAGCTGCTAGGAAAGTTTAAAGCTGAAGTTAAAATTGATGATGTTCTATTTGTGACCATATTCAATATTGTGCCAGAAGATTCCATGAAGGTTGAGGTCATCATAGGAGATGAAATGCTCAAAGAAGTGCATTTTTCAGTTGTTGGTGACAACATACAGATAAAGCCAATTCAAGATGATTGGATAGGACAAATTGGAAATGTTTTCCATACTTAGAGCTGTCCACTTGATCTAGCACATATCACTGACCCACAATTGGCTAAAGACATTTTATCTATTCAAAAGAATTATAACCCAAAAGAAATAAAGACAACCTCCATTGAAACAAAAATAACTTTGAAAACTGAAGTCCCACTGTACCAACACCCTAGAAGACTATCTCAAAAGGAAGCTCAGGAAGTTGATGCACAAATTGATGAATGGCTAAAACAAGGAATAATTCAAAAAAGCAACTCTGAATATGCAAGTTCGATTGTACTTGTAAAAAAGAAAAATGGAAAGACCCGAATTTGTGTTGATTATAGAAAACTAAACAAAGAAACTGTAAAGGATAGATACCCACTGCCACTTATTGAAGACCAGATAGATAAACTGCAGGCAGCAAGACTTTTTAGTACCATAGATCTAAAAAATGGATTTTTTCATATTCCAGTAGCAGAAGATAGTCGTAAGCTAACATCATTTGTAGTGCCTAATGGGCAATATGAATTTTTGAAAACTCCCTTTGGACTTTGCAATGCACCAGCAAAATTTCAGAGATTCATCAACTCAATATTTGCTGAAGAAATTCAAAAAGGTATTGTGTTGACTTATTTAGATGATATTGTTATTCCAGCTAATGATGCAGATGAAGCTCTCAAACGTCTGAAACATGTCTTAAAGCGTGCTGAAGAATACGGACTTCAAATTAACTGGGAGAAATGTCAGATTCTTAAAAGTGAAATTACTTATTTAGGACATGAAATCAAAGATGGAGTTATCAGACCCTCTGATGATAAGGTCACAGCCGTCAAAAGTTTCCCTGAGTTAAAGACAATAAAGCAACTCCAAAGCTTTCTTGGTCTTACAGGTTACTTCAGGAAGTTTATAAAAAACTATTCCATAATAGCAAAACCACTCTCTGACATGCTAAAGACTAATGCTAATTTCATGATGGGACCAGATCAGAAGCAAGCCTTTCAAGACCTCAAACAGATCCTAACAAGTAAACCCGTATTGAAAATCTATCAAGTAGGAGCAAGAACTGAATTACACACAGATGCTAGCAAGTTTGGATTCGGAGCAATTCTTCTCCAAGAAGATGTTGATAAAAAAATGCATCCAGTCCACTACATGAGCAAGAAAACTAATGAAGCCCAACAAAAATATAGTAGCTATAAACTCAAAGTTTTAGCAGTGGTAGAAGCAGTAAAGAAGTTCAGAATATATCTTTTAGGAATCAAATTCAAAATTTTAACAGATTGTTCAGCTTTCACCATGACCTTGAAGAAAAAGGACTTGACTACAAGAGTAGCCAGATGGGCCTTATTACTTGAAGAATACGACTATACCATTGAACATAGGCCTGGAAGTTGGATGAAACATGTAGATGCACTGAGCAGAAATCCAGTTTCAATGATGATTCAAACTGACACACACTTATTGAAAAAATAAGAAATGCTCAAGGCAGAGATCCTTTGATCAAAGCTCTCTTAGTAATTGTGAAGGAAAAACAAGTATACGATGGTTATTTTGAAGAAAACAATTTACTTTGGAAGGAAGTTGAAGGGGATAGACCACTGGTCATACCCAAAGGAATGGAAATAGAAATTATAAAGTTAGCACATGAAGAAGGACATTTTGGCGTCCAGAAAAATTTTGAAATGCTTAAAAAAGAATACTATATAACAGATTTGAAAAGCAAGATCAAAAAGTACATCCAGAACTGCATACCATGCATTTTATCAAATAGGAAACATGGAAAGCAAGAGGGAATGTTGCACCCAATCTCCAAAGGTGACACTCCCCTCGACACATATCATATTGATCATCTTGGACCTTTGGCATCTACTAGTTCACCTAGTTCACCTGGATATACCCAACCAAAACAACCAGAACAAGCGAGGTTATTCAGAAATTGGAATCTCAACAACAAATCTTTGGTAATCCAAGACGAATAATTACTGACCAAGGAACAGCATTCACTTCTAATGACTTTAAAGAATATTGCAAAGAGGAGTCTATAGAACATTGTTGCATCACAACAGGAGTTCCACGAGGAAATGGTCAAGTAGAAAGAATTAACCGTACAATTGTCTCCGTACTCACTAAACTGTCAATTGATAACCCACAAGAATGGCACAAGCATGTTAGGAAACTTCAGAAAGCTCTAAACAGTACGCATCAGAGAAGCATTAGAATGTCACCATTTGAACTTTTAGTCAGAGTAAAGATGAGAAAAGAAGATCTATGTCTTTTGGAAATGATAGAAGAAGAACTAGCTTTAACATTTGATGAGGAAAGACACCAAAAGAGAAAAGCGGCAAAGCAGGAAATATTGAAGATCCAAGAAGAAAATAGGAAAACGTTCAATAAGAAAAGAAAAAAGGCATTTGTCTATAAGGAAGGAGACCTAGTTGTCATTCAGAAGACTCAGTTTGCTACAAAGTTTAAATTATACCCCAAGTATATTGGTCCATACAAAGTAATTAAGATCAAACCAAATGACCGGTATAATGTTGAAAAATTTGCTGATTTTGAAGGACCCAACAGAACAAGCTGCAGTGCTGACTTGATGAAACCATGGTTCACCCAAGATGAATATCCCAGTGAGCTATCCGAGGCGGATGAAGTTCAGGACGGCCGAATGTAGGATTTGATTAGGAAGAAGCTGGCAACACGGAATCAAGAAGAGAAGAAGACGCGCTTATGATGACAACTGAACAATAAGACTTTTTACTTTCTTTCTTTTTTAAATTTGTTTTTAAATTGTAAACTCTAAAATAAATCCATTTATATCTACTCCATTTCCTACATGTATGTATGTATGTATGTTTGTTGGCTATACACGTCCATAATACACAACTAATCTGACTGAAATTTTAACAGTATATATAGTAGAATCTGGAAAAACTTATAGTGAAAATTTCAGGTCTCTATCCCGAATATTCTTCGAATTATTTGCAAATTTGCCTTTTCGCTCGCAAGCAGCGTCTCTAGCGGTGAAAATGGGAGGTAATATCAGCTGACCTAATTTACATGTAAAACATGTTTTAACAAGACATAGAGAAAAATCTGGAAGAGATATTCGTCACATTTTTAGCCAAGAAAAATTGAAATTGACAGGTTCTGGGCAAAAATAGTTGTTTTTTAGTCAGAAAATAATGATGACAATATTGCTGTATCATGTTTGATTATCAGATACAAAATTATATCGGGAAAAATTTCAAAAAGCAGAGACCATGGGTGAAGCCAATTTATAATGTTGAGTCTATAGAACATTGTTGCATCACAACAGGAGTTCCATGAGGAAATGGTCAAGTAGAAAGAATTAACCGTACAATTGTCTCCGTACTCACTAAACTGTCAATTGATAACCCACAAGAATGGCACAAGCATGTTAGGAAACTTCAGAAAGCTCTAAACAGTACGCATCAGAGAAGCATTAGAATGTCACCATTTGAACTTTTAGTCAGAGTAAAGATGAGAAAAGAAGAAGATCTACGTCTTTTGGAAATGATAGAAGAAGAACTAGCTTTAACATTTGATGAGGAAAGACACCAACTCCTTGAGCAGAAGACACAATATCGCTTTTCAGACACAAAGTTTGGAGTGGGATGTTTCACAAAAGTGAAATCCATGGCGCCAATTTATAATTTTAACAAATAGTATTTGAATAAAAAACATTTAATCGAGTAAAACCCGGGCGTTGCTCAGGTCATTCGGCTAGTGTATCATAAAATAATATATTGATCAAAGCTTAGATGGGTGTTATAAATAAATATAACTTTGTTTTGATTCACTTATTTTAGTAAATTTAAAGATCGATAAAGTTTGGGCCTTTTAAAATTAGCGGGACCTCTCAAAATCAAATATTTATTTGTGCCTCTTAATATGGTCTATATTCGAATTTAACTCAAATTATTTCGTTTTAATTTTGATCTTATTGCCACTTAGGCATCTCTTACTCTTTTTTTTTTTTTTTAAAGTTAAGGAATAAAATGGTAGGTAAAAGAATTCAGGTTAAATTCGAAGATGAGATATGTCACCAAAAGATTAATGTTTCTATTCTATGCAAACTTCTTTATTTGCGCTTCTCCTTATATTTTACATATAAAAACTTGTGTCCTTTTTGCTGCTTTCCAATAGAACGTATTCTACATTCAATTTCTACACTATCTTTTTCTTCTTATGAAATGAATAAGCTAGCATGACTTACCTCCGAATTGATTAAGGAAAAAAAAAAGTCCTTTTGAGGCACTCTAAGAGGCAAAAACAGAAGGTTTTACAAATTGTTACAAAGAGGAATTAACTTTTGCCATGATCATATGTGTTAGCATTTTCTTTCAGAAGTGCTCTATATCTGGCTAGTTTAAGCTAACAAGACACAATTTAGTCTTCAGAGGAAAATGTGAAGAATTGGAAATGGAAGAAAAAAACTTGTTAACCTTATTTAAAAGAGAGAGAGAAAGACAATGCTTGAAGAGTGCTTTCTAGCAACAAAGTATTGAACACTTTGTATTATAGAGTAATATGATATCATATATGATAAACTCTTAAAATACATTTTGATTTTAAAAAATAAACAGGAAACTCATCTCATGGAGTTTTGTGATTTGATTGTATATGCGTACACCAAATGCTTTTTACCTTTTTGATTTTACAACTTTCAAATTTTACTAAGAGGATACAAACACAACGACAAACATTACACAGCAATAACATGCAAACAAACACAACAAAATCACAAACATTTAGCAAAAGGATTAATGGGCAAAGACAGAAATCTGTACAGAATTGTAATGTTTGTTTGTATCTCTTTGATGTACAACATTTTTATTTTATTTTCTAAGGCAAGTGTTGAAGGAAGCTAACCAAGGTGTTGGCAGGAACCGGCAGGAACTGAGCTCCCCACCAGGTTACAATGCTGCAGTGGGCCAAGTCAGCTCTGAGGCAGGTCGGGAGGCTGACCTCCACCTCATTGTCAAAAAGTCTTGGGAGATTGCCCTGGGGCCCCTGAAGCAGGTGCCCATGAACCTCTTCATCATGTACATGGCTGGCAGCTCCATTTCCATATTTCCCATCATGATGGTGGGCATGCTCTTCCTCCGCCCCATCAAGGCCCTCATCTCCATCCAGTCCAGTACGTAGTCACTTTTATCTCCTGGATCACTGTCAAAACTTACTTCAGTACTTTTGTCTGATGATAGTAACAATGGTGTTATCATAAAACAGCTCGAGGAGCATGAACTCATGGAATTCGTGTAATCTTTACACAAGGGGATAAGAAACAACAAACAACAATGGTGTTACCATAACTTCACACACTATTTGGATTTGGTCTTATTTATCTTGTGTTTATAACCTATAATCTAAATTGTACCAAATCATTTACTCAATGAAGAATACATTATATAACAAATATAATTTACTATGATTGTACCTTATTAACACACTAAAGTGAAATAATTGAAATTAAAAAAAAATTGAAAAAGAAACAAAAATATGATGATATAATAATAATGATACATTAATTGGAGTCCTGTTGATCACTAATTAGAATGATAGTGATATAATTATAATAAATAATATTTTGAAGAAGGAATCAAAGCCAAATTATTATTAATTAAAGCCAAATTTGCCTAGGGGAGAAGCCGGGTCATTCGGAGTCAGTATTATACATAATAACACCACATAGAATGGGCTGTTTATTGTTTAATTTTAGTGTCTAAATAACTTATATCTATATATTCAGATACCTACAGGCAAAATTTTCCAATGGTTTATTCAGTAGTTTTGGGGGAGAGAAGTACCAAACACCAATTTATCCTGACAAGAATAGATTCAGTAGGGAGTGGATGTTTGCCCTGAAATGTTGTTTTAACAAATGGTCGTCAGACAAACTTTCACTTGGGTAAACACCAAGTGAATCCGGGTACATTCGCTAGTATATTTATAATACCCAGGAACCTTATATATTTTTACCTTAATATATATCTACATTTAAAGCCTTTATCTTAATTTATATATACACTGGCCTCAAAAAAAATTGTGTTACCTATACAAACTTTAGAAAATTTTCAGAAAATTTGCATACTTAATAAGAACATTAAAGCATGTAAAATTATTAATTTTTTGAGACTGTAACTAGAATATAAGTGCATAAAAATAGCATTTTTATTTATGAAAGAATATTTTAAAAAAACCTCAGTGTATATCAATTAAATATTAATTAATGATTCTACAGGAAATTGATCTAAAAAGGGCCTCTGCCGTCAAATTAAACATCAAAAACTAGACACCATCTATTGACTGCCGCCACAAACTAGCGGCTTTGGGTTGGTGACGCCCTTTTCTTTTGTAAAACACACATGAAAAAGTGTCGCGACTTTTGTGTTTTTTCAAAAATTATTTATTTATATTCATGAATACCTATTTTGTCCCCTTCAAAGTAATCCCCATGAGATATTAAACACTTGTGCCAACGGTTTTTCCAATCTTCGAAGCACTTCAAAAAATCATTTTTTTAAGTCTTTTTCAGCTCCTCCTTCGATGCCGTCTTTATCTCGTCAAGCGTAGCGTAACGTCGTCCTTTCATGGGCCTCTTCAGTTTAGGGAACAAGAAAAAGTCACAGGGGGCCAGATTTGGGGAATACGGTGGCTGCGGCATCATTAGTGTGTTGTTTTTGGCCAAAAAGTCGTGCACAAGCAACGATGTTTGAGCAGGGGCGTTATCGTGGTGCAAAAGCCAATTTTTGTTCTTCCACAAATCCGGGCGTTTCTGGCGGATTGCTTTGCGCAAATTGCGCATAACTTGCAGGTAATATTCCTTATTGACCGTTCTACCCTGTGGCAAGAACTCATGATGCACCACGCCCCTGCAATCGAAGAAAACTGTAAGCAAAACTTTCACATTCGACCAAACTTGGCGCACTTTTTTCGGTCTTGGTTCGTGCGGCAGCTTCCATTGAGATGATTGAGCTTTGGTTTCCATGTCATAACCATAAACCCACGCTTCGTCACCAGTTATGACCCTCTGGAGCAAATTTGGGTCGTCGCGGACAGAGTCCAACATCTCATTAGCAATGTTCATGCGATGCTGTTTTTGGTCGCAATTGAGCAATTTTGGTACGAATTTCGCGGCGACCCGTCTCATGCCCAAATCATTGATAAAAATCGAATGGCACGAGCCAATCAATATGTTTAGGTCCTCAGCAACTTCTCTAAGGGTGATTCGACGATTGGCCAATATCATTTTCTCCACTTCATTAATTTTTTCATCTGTTGTTGAAGTGCTCGGGCGTCCGGCACGCTCTTCGTCGTTCACCTCTTCTCGGCCTTCTAAGAACATTTTGTACCACCAATAAACGTTGCTTCGGTCCAAGGTAGCTTCTCCGTATGCCACAGTCAACATTCGGAATGCATCCGCGCACTTAATTTAATTTTTCACACAAAATTTGATACAGGTTCTTTGATCCATTTTTTTTTAATAGGTAAAAATCAAAGATGATCGAAAATACCTACAAGCAAAGCAGCTGTCAACAATTAAGTGAACATTCAAAATGGCCGAGCTTGTTGGCATAAGTGAGAGACATGAGTACCAACATGAAGCCACAAAAAGATCAAAATTCGAATATACGTAACCCACGAAAATTCAAAAGTCGCGATACTTTTTGAACACACCTCGTATATATTGCCACGTGGAAAATTAGGAAAGACAAACTTCAGGATGAAACAGAAATTTTTTTAAGGCAAGAACAAAATATGAATGATAAACAAAAGATAAGCAATGAGGGAAGTTTACAGAGTAGCAAAATATAAACAAAAAAATTATACTCTGTTAATAAAATAATAAATATTTTGCTACAATATATATATATATGTCATAATATATACTCTTCCTGGAATAATAAAGCAAACCTACAGTCAGCCCAGAGAGAGACGGGCAGCTAAAGTCCGGTCATTTAAGACACCAGCGAAATTCCAAGGGGCGACCAGAGGGGCCCGTGAGTTCTCGGGACTATTAAAAACAGTTGGGGGATTCTGGGCAACAAGATCGAACGGCCAGCCGCTCAGCGGTGGCAGGCCCGTCTATCTCTCTCTGGTTGTCTGGGATTCCTCTTCCAAACTTGTGGTGTCCTTATTTCTCTTTCCCCACCCTAATATATTATATTGCCACATTAAAAGTCGACAGGATAAGACCTGGCCGGGAAACAAATTCTCATATCACTAGAATATGAAGAAAAAAGAAACAAAGCCATGGTGATCGGACAAACCCACAGCCAAGTTCCACAACCAACTCAACTGTAGCCACTTCTCTTCGAACTCTCACCCTCTGCCTCGGCCAACTCTTGAACCGTGCTCCGGAAGAAGTGATCACCTACGACGGAGATGAACCTGCCGCACACTTCTCCCAGCACTGGATCTGCCCAAGAACGATCGCCGCGCCAGAGCAGGACACCTTCCACCACCATGGACTCCGCCATATCCCTGCCACTACTGTGGGGGACAACACTGGCCCGTACAGTATCTGCAGACAGAACCCTCCCTCAATGAAAAAAATGAATCTACTTTCTCTCTAAACCAACATAACCTGTAAGTTTAATTGTTTTACCCCTACCATTCATTCTGCAAAGAAGTCATTCCTTGTAAACTGATGCCAATATTTCTATAATTAGCTCCATTAATTCTCTCCACGCCTTTTAACAATGATTTTATTATCCATACTATATTTTCATAATCAAGTTATCTATAAAAATAGTTTTCCACTACCTAACCATTTGTACCACTTTGTATATGACCTTCTCCTAATTGTAAGCACGGCTCACTAAAAATATTTTCTTGCCCTAACCGACTTATAATTCACTCAGTTAACTTAGGCGTTGACGATTTCCAACCTCCACGTGAGCCTTGCTTACAACCAACCCTTGGTGACTCTTATCTATCTTCCCCTTAATGTCCCACTCATTCTTACAACTTTGTCAACCTTCTACCAGCTTATGACCTTCTATATAATTATTGATTAATCAATTATCGAACATTATTGCAAACAATATTGTCATTTCAAAATTCTAATCTTCACCCTTGATTTATGATAATATATTTTGTAGAATTTCTCTCTAGCATATCCACCGACCCACACCATCTAGCCACTGGTGTGTTCGTCACAGGACGCAGATTGACTAACTTCTAGATGTTTATCAACTCCTTGTTGTTCGCACTTGAACAATCTGCATCGAGCGACACAGTTCGCTCCTTCTCCTCGCGCCACACATTCGCCACACGGACCCTGTCTTCAAATTTATGTTTGTCCCTTGTCCATACCAGCACGATATAACCTACGTCCGATATTTCCCACGGAGGTACGTTAAATATCGTCGCTGATTTTGTCCGGTCCGTCATCACTTCACACAAACATGGGTTTTACGTTCAACCCGTCAAGAAATCATCTCCTTGCACAAGCTCTCACGACGGGTCAAACACCTCGTGTACGAGACGCTTGTTAATTGTAAAGGACAACGCCGTCCTCGTCCCAATTTTTGTCACTGTGCGTGCATACTTTCCTCCAATTAGTTAAAACTACTAGAGTCTCTTAGTATCGAAATAATTAAGGTGGAAAGGCCCAAAGCAAGTTTCCCCTCGCTCTGTTCGCCTATATTCTACCTTTGTATCTCGAACTATTTTATCTTCTCAAATTAACTATAACTCCATGCGACTTCCTCACCTACACACGGGACTTCCTCCCTCGGACTCGCTACACGAGTAACTGCATAGATAAGGTAGAATGGCCCAAAGCAAGTTTCCCCTTGCTCTGTTCGCCAAAATTCTAACATTGTATGTAGTTCTATATTTACCTCAGTCCTGAGCTCACGCAATTTCCACCCTCAACCTCATTTCTCGTACTCTACACCTATAGCATAGAAAAGCCATGCCAAGTCCGCCTGAAAACATATCTTAAAGTGTAGAGTTCCTCAGTCTTAATGGCCTTAAGATTTTCATCATGTGTTTGTGACTCCCCTTCTCCTTGTTCACACTCCTCAATAGCATTTACCTTATAATATATTAGATGATATTGTATATAGCCTTTTATAACTTTGATATTATCAAGAATTCCCTTAAATGTCTAACTCTCCGGTGTTGTAAAACTGCTTGTAAATAATATTTACTTGTGTACTATACAATATTTTATTTACATAAAACTATGTCACCATAACCTTAAATAATTTCAACTATAAAATTATTTTCTCTATTCCTGGCTTCTCCAGCTTTAAGTATACTCAAACCATGTTCAGCCTTCTTCAACGGGGACCATATGTCATAATATATACTCTTCCTGGAATAATAAAACAAACCTACAGTCAACCCAGAGAGAGACGGGCAGCTAAAGTCCGGTCATTTAAGACACCAGCGACATTCCAAGGGGCGACCAGAGGGGCCCGTGAGTTCTCGGGACTATTAAAAACAGTTGGGGGATTGTGGGCGACAAGATCGAACGGCCGGCCGCTCAGCGGTGGCAGGCCCGTCTATCTCTCTCTGGTTGTCTGGGATTCCTCTTCCAAACTTGTGGTGTCCTTATTTCTCTTTCCCCACCCTAATATATTATATTGCCACATATATATATATATATATACATACTCTATTTTAATGGATACTTACAGTATAGGTCACCTCTTTAATTCAATTGTCTATAATTCAATGTGTTTAATATAATCAACCATTTTCATATCTTCACTTTAACTGACTTCAATCCTATCCCTATTGAATTAAGACTGTATATATACATAAGTTAATAACACCAAATCCCAATAAATAAATAGTTACGCTGTTACCGAAACGTTACACACTATTTATTTATTTGGATTTGGTCTTATTACCTTGTGTTTATAATCTATAATCCTAATTGTGCCTTATCATAAGACTGTATATTTCAAAATGAGGTCTTCAATATTGAATAGCACAATGTGTGGCCAGCCTAGTGTCTAATAAACCCTATGTGTTCAGCATTTCAGTGTATAGAAGGAGGCCAGGCCCTCTTCCAGAAGGCAGTCTATCTGGTGGGCAACCTGGTGTGTCTTGGCTTGGCTCTCTACAAGTGTTCCTCCATGGGACTTCTGCCCACTCATGCCTCGGACTGGCTGGACTTCCTTGAACCTCAGCAGGTAGCCAACCCTTCATTTACTTTGTCTCTCTTGTGGCCACTTTCTTAAAGTACATAGAGTGAGGTATTGTTAGAATGGTCTTCTGGAGGCTCTAAGTGGGAAATTAAAAAATGTATTGTGTAGTCTCTAAAAATACTCATAAAGGAATGAGAAGTCATTGCAATAATTGCATACTCTAATTTATTAATGAAACATTTTTCAAAACAAGAAAATTGAGAAATTATACTTCTCTCTACTCCAATGTTTTCTAAGAATGTAAAGTTGCAGGTAAACTGAGAGTTTTACATTGCTTAGCATTTTTATTTTAAGTCTTTTTTTTTTTGTAGAATTGCTATTTTATCTCCCAAGGATTACGATTTAAGTTTTCAGAAATGCTGTAATTTCCAAATTTTAATTAGATTTTTTTTTTGCTAATAGTAATTAGGATTGGAACAAAGTGCTCTAATTTTTTTTTTTTTCAAGTAAAACCAAAAATTTGATGAAAATGTAAAATTATTCAGTTCGCCATGAACAGGGTTAGGAAAGTGTTCCAGCCTTCTCTAATGGAAAAGTTGGGAAAAGTCTCGAATGCTTGAGAAAAATGCCATTTGGCAGTGTACTAGTCAGGGGATGAACCAATCAGGGACCCTCCATGGCCAGTCAGAATGAGTTTTCCTGCTTATGTAAAATAAACACTGCCCCCCAGCAGGATTGTAGTGATTTATAAGTGGGATGTTTTGCATAGAAAAATGTAATTTGGAACTCGGACCAAGAAAAAAGCACAATAAGTAGGATAACTAAGGTGGAGTGTTTTTTAAATATGGTAAATATTGTGATAGAAAAGTCACAGGTTTGATTGTGACACAGATTTGAAATTCAAGGTTTTTTTTTTTACCTATCTCAACTACATGTGATACAGGCCATGATAATCATGGCAGGTAGTGGTTAGCGACTGCTTTTACACATGTAGAAAGAAGTTCAACTTTTACACTTATAAGTGTGCCAGAGCCCCATTTGATTGCTTGCCCTCACTGGTGGGGTTGAACTTTTTCAAGAATTGGGGGTTATTGAAGCGAAAGAGGTGTCCTCTTACCAGAGCGCTACTAAATGGTAAAAATAATTTTGGCAATGAAAACTGTCTTTTTAATTGATACCATATTGTGCCATTTTTATTTAATTTGTTTTGAATGTTTCGTGATTAAATTTTAGTGAAGGACAAAATTAAATTAATATACACATTTTTGAGCATATAAAAAGTTACTAATCCCATTTTAAAATAAGTGAATAATTGAATAATTAATTATGAAAAACACTTTTAAAAAAAGCTTCCATTTAAAATGCACTAAAAATAACAAAATAAATATTTCTGAAGTATTGCTTTTTTTTCTGAAGGTACCATTTAACAAATAAAATAATAGACTTAGAAATAAAAGCGGTGGGGGATGATAATCATTTATGCAGCAAATAGGTATAAATTTAATGAAAGGCAAAATCTTGCTAATCATTTGCTTCATATAAAATCACATTGATCTCAAATTTATTATTATTGTACCCCACCGCTTTTATTTCTAAGTCTATTATTTTATTTGTTAAATGGTACCTTCAGAAAAAAAGCAATACTTCAGAAATATTTATTTTGTTATTTTTAGTGCATTTTAAATAAAAGCTTTTTTTTAAAAAGTGTTTTTTATAATTAATTATTCACGCTATTTTTAGTCGTATATATGCCAGTCCAAAAAAAAAAAAGCCTTATCACTGAGACGACGTTGGCCTTAAATAGCTGCAAACCTGCTCGCAGCAGATTGGTCAATTCCTCGTGGGAGGTCGGAAGTGACGTAAGCAAAATCCGTTACTAACAGAACTGCGTCTCTTTGCTTTTGGGAACCCTAAATTTATTGAATTATATTACAAAGTTAGAGACACCCAGTGGATTATTGTTAGGGGATAATTGGTACATATAAAATTTGAATTATAATTAAACAATTGATTAAATAGTTAAAAGTAACAACATACTAATTGAAAAAGGGGAACTATTTTAAAAGGTGTCGTGAAATGTATGGTAGTATATTGTTACACACACACCTATTCTATATACAGTTACGAGCGTCATGGCCTCTGTCACGGTTTGCCGGCGCCCTCCTATTGGTCCGCTACGATCACGCCACCTTTGCCCCCCCCTCCCATCATTTGGTGCCGCCAATGCGCGAGACACTTCTGTCACCGTTTGCTTTTGGTACAGTGGTAGAATGCTCGCCTGCCACGCGGGCGCCCCGGGTTCGATTCCCTGCCGATGCATTTTTTTTTTTTTACAATTTTTAAAACACATTTATATATTATAGTGGCGGGCGCCCCGGGTTCGATTCCCGGCAGATGCAATTTTTTTTACAATTCTTAAAACTCATTTATATATTATACAAGAATGACATCCACGGCGCCAATATATAATTGTAACGAATAGTATTTTAATAAAAGCATTTAATCGGGTAAACCCCGGGCGTTGCCCGGGTCATTCGGCTAGTATATATATAATGAATATAAATATATGCGTGATGATATTGGAATAAGATGACTAAATTATAACAGAAAAAATTAATATATTTGTAGGCTTTTCTCATTTATTTGCTTGTAATTCCAAGGACGTTTTAGATAGGAATCTGAATATTTGGATTTCTAATTCCTTCCATGTCTTGAACATTTATTGAAAAAATTCTTTCGCAACCTCCAGCATTTTCCGAGTAGATATAATGCAACACATAATATTAAAAAAGAAATATAGATAATGGTTCATTTCCCGCCTTCCCGACCACCCAGAAGTCTGAAAATTAGTACACTTGCATTGTTAATTGGACTGAGCGAGTATTGTGAGTTTCATTATTCTATATGGTCTGGAAGCATATTAAAATTAAATATACAAAATTTGAAAGGAAATTTGGAAATTTATCCGTTCTTGGCCAACCTGACAACCCAGATGTCTGAAAATTGGTTAGCTAGCATTGTCATCAGGTTTGAACATGTGTACCAAATTTCATATTTCTAGGTGCCCTATAAGTATATTAAAAATTGATTACAAGATTTGGCGACAGACATCCAGACAGACAGACATGGAGGCAAGTTAAATAAAAGCTTTTAAAAAAGTGTATAAATTCATAAAAACTAAACATTTGTATATGTCGGATGGGGGTGTCGACTCGCTGTGGAATTGTGTGGTTGGGTGGATAAGGGGTGGTTTTTGTTGATTGACGCAGTCTTGGTCGGGTGAAAGGGGTTTTCCACAGGGGAAGAATGAACACACCTGGATGGGGTAGAAAAGGACCTTTGCGAGTGGGCGAATGATGAGATTGAAGGAGGTAGCTGGCCTTTCACATGGTGGAGCGTACACTACCTTGGTTGGAGCCTATGTTGAGCACACCTAGCTCGTAGCACGGTCACCTACCTTCTTTTTAATTCTTGTCCGAGATAATCGTCATCAACTCTCTTGACTTCTCATTGGTTGAGATCCTTCCACGTGCTCTCTGATGATTCGCTATCAATTTGTCATGCTTAAAGGTGATTGGCTTAGTACCTCCATTGTCGCCATGATTGCAATCCTCCAGGAAGAAGAAGGCCTTTGAACTTAAGTTTTATGGGTCCAGGGCAGTGACCTTTACTTCCTGGATGATGCAATCCTGTACTTTGTTCTTTCCCATCTCGCGTGGCCTAAATTTGATTAAAGCTTTAGGCGATACATTATACATAGATTGTGGTGGGGTTACATAATCCTATATACAGATTATCACATACAGTAAAACCCCGCTAATACAAACCCTGGATATAGTGAACCTTCCCTTATAACAAACCCACAGCGATTCCCATTTCCATTCCATTGAAAATACCATCGTTATAATGAACTTTGCGATTTTTAAAATAACGAACTACCCCTATAACCAACCAATTTTCGGTCCCAAAATTATAAAATCTATTAAAAATACTAGGTTTATAACAAACTTAAAATTGTAACTTAAAAAATTTTTAAAACAACAATATTTTGATCATGTTTCTGTTCACGGATCGCGATTTCAAAACAAAAAATTAGCGGCATTGTTTGTTTTGATTTACATTCTATTTTTGCTGTATGTTGTATACAATTTTACACATTATACTTTTATTTAATAGAATATCTTTGCATTCTACAATTTTTAAATAGAAAAAATATATACAAATGGCTTCCAAAATAAAGAAAAGAAACAAAGAATTGGCGTTCTAAAAAACAGTGGCAGCATGCACTTTTGGAAGCGTTTTATATCAAGTTTAACCTAGGCTAAAAAATTATTCAAAATAATTTTAAAGCCAGAAATGGTTTGAATAACAGGTTAAAAACAAAACTTAATCTATACTTCAGAAGAATATGTGGGAAATGGAATTGGAAAAAAAAAACAGTGCCCCGTGTCTCATGGGCCACAAATAAATCGACTTATAAAATCTCAAAAACTACCACTACATTTCTATTTTTAGAACTGAATTCTTGTTTGGTATATGAGTCATTCAGGGTTCGCGGATATTCCTCCAGGCCAGCCGTTTTACCACTGATTTTGTGTTTGTAAATTGGCGTCTTTTATTCACAATTTTACCGATCGCGCTATCGTATCAACATGTTTCATGTCCGATTTTTCTGAATTGGATACTTTTGATTCATCTTAAATTGATTCAGAATACACGGAGCTTTATTCCTTTGATGGAAATAACGATATTTTAAGACAATTCTGATTTTTAAATTTTATTTTTCACTTTCAAACAACAAGGTATTAGAGGCATTTTTTCCAATTAATTTAGTATTATATTATTTGAGAAAGATGTTCTAAAATACTTTTATACCTTTTAAATATATAATTAATAAAGTTTTGCCTAGGGAATTTGGCTTAATTTTTAAATTATACATAGAGGTTTATATATATAAACATGAAAAAATAGTACAAATATAATATTGTACTGGGATAAGGTGCATAAATTAAGAAAAAGGCATCTCCTTATCGTGCAACTGAAAGTTGCTGATGGCTTGCGCCATCTATCGGAATAAATATCAACTATTCTCGTTGATTTTTAATTATTCCAGAATTGGCCAAATACCCATTCTTGATTAATCAAGAAAAGCTAACCACGGACGTGTTTCGGGCTGTTGGCCCTCATCAGCGTGGTGCAAGTGGGTATTTGGCCAATTCTGGAATAATTAAAAATCAACGAGAATAGTTGATATTTATTCCGATAGATGGCGCAAGCCATCAGCAACTTTCAGTTGCACAATAAGGAGATGCCTTTTTCTTAATTTATGCACCTTATCCCAGTACAATATTACATTTGTACTATTTTTTCACATTGTGTAGCGTCCTCACGCAATTCTGGCCTTAATGACCAATTTTTTGGTCGTTGAGGTACAGCTTGCACCACACTGATGAGGGCCAACAGCCCGAAACATGTCCGTGGTTAGCTTTTCTTGATTAATCAAGAATGGGTATTCGGCCAATTCTGGAATAATTAAAAATCAACGAGAATAGTTGATATTTATTCCAATAGATGGCGCAAGCCATCAGCAACTTTCAGTTGCACGATAAGGAGATGCCTTTTTCTTAATATATAAACATGTATGCTAATGATAAGAAGAACCTATTATCAAATGACTTCTTTTGAAATTCAGCATTACTGTAAAGAAATAGGTCAATTTATGGAATTAAAACAAAGTGACCATTATTAAGTGGCTGCCTTTTCCAGTGTGTATGTCTGTTTTTTAATTATACACTGTCTAAAAATTTAGAAAAGAAAAAAAAAAAAATGGCCAAACAGTGGCTATAGTGAACCAAAAGCTCTGTCCCATTGGGGTTCACTATAGAGGGGTTTTACTGTATATATATTTTAAAATCTTGAAGATCTTTTAAAATAATCATGCTTTATGGTTATATGCTTTTGAAATGCAATTTTGCTTCATATGATAATCCTTGGAGCATGGCGTGACACACAAGGCTGGCTTATTGGAGCAATCTGGGAAGTAAAATGTTGTTTGCTTTCCTTTGCAAGCACCTTTTACCCTTTTTTACATTCACTAGGAAGGCATACAACTCAATTAAGTTTGAATTTTTTATCTTCAGATTGATCAGGGAAGTGTCTCGCTTCTAAGTGAAGCTCAGTTTGAACCAGCAAGCTTATTTTCTGTTTGCTTGTGGAAGGTTTGATTTTATAATCTTTTAAAACTCCATTAAGGACTTCTTGTCTAAATTCTTTTTAACTAAAATAAAAAAGAGGGAAAATGTGACCAGTATTTCACAAGCCAACCACCCAGCCAGTGAACTAACTAAACAAACAAAGATCAAATTTCCCAAGCTAGGCTGTCAGAAATCAGTCAGCAGTTTCAAATTTTAATTGGGCGACTAGCGTAGACTTTGCAGCACTGAAAAGATTTAATTTTTATAGCACATGGACTAAAGTCACTTCCCGACCCTCCAGACTAAATATTCGAGGCGATTATCATTGCTTCCTGCCCCTAAAGGGTTATGTGCCTTTTTCTTTTGCTATGTTGTTTCTTTTGAAAGCCCATTTGGGTTGATTTCTTTTAGTAATCTTGGTATATTGTTTTTACTTCTGTTTGGAAAATCTTTAACTCATTCCAAAGTTCATATGGTTCTTGTATTCTGTATCTAATGATTTGGTTATTGCAATTTTGTGTAGCTCGACGATAATGCATCCATGTTATATCTATATCTTACATTTGGGTTTTGTTTTCTTATATTCTTTTAATTTTATTTTATTTAAATATCAGTAGTTTATGAGAAATTACACAGTCTGGTAATGTTTTGGCTGAAGAAGAATTGAACTTCTCCATCAACATCTGTATAATGTAATTAATTTGGTGAGTCCATGGTGGTACCTTCCTTGGTGGAGGAGGGATTTAAGGAAACTATCTATGGGGGCTAGTAGCAATATATAGTGGACATTTCAACTTATGGAGGTTGGTGGAAGGATGGTCTAAACTGTTGGTTTTTGACCACTATGACCCGGGTTCGCTTCCCACATTGGGCTTTTTTTTCTCATAAAAAAAAATGCTCTAATGGCCCTTTATTCTTGCAAAAGTCCAACCCCACCAGTGAGTGCAAGTAACCAAACATGACGCTGGCACATTTGTAAGTGCAAAGTCGAACTGCTTTTCACATGTGTTGACATGTGGTGCACTTACATTAAAAGCAGTCGCCTACTTCTACCCACCATGATTATCGTGGCTTGTACAATGTGTACTAGGGATAAACAAAAAAAAAAAAAACTCTTCAACTTAAATTCATCACTACTGACTTTATTATAAGGCAAGCACCTTCCTTCACCCAGAATTCCTACAAATTGCTGGATTTATAGTAAAACAGCCCAATACTACAGTCTGTGGTTCACCACTGATTCCCCTTCCCAATATTTTCTCATTGTATTAAAGGAGTATTGATTATTTAAGAATAAAGAATTCACACTAAGGATATAAAAAATAATATTTGAATTATTTAAAATTACACAAAAATAAGCAGTATATCTTGAAGAAATAAGGGGTATGATCACTTCTTACAGCTAAGCAAACCTCTTAAAATCTTTTGTGATGGCTAACAGGCTTTTGAGGTGGTCTGATATATTCCACTCCTCCAAAAGAGCAGATGTCAGTTTGAGGAAGGTTCTGGGAGGAAATTAACGAGCTCCTATCAATTAAATAAATGATATGTTCATTTGAGATAGCTACACCTGGTGAAGGACTAAGAAGTTTGAATGCTCATGTTTTACGTGTCTTCTTACCTTCATCATTATATGGGCAGCCATTATAAACACACCTTTCTAATGTGTAGTTTGTTCACCAAATACAATATTGTGTGTACAGAGGTTGGAGTACAGTGGAGGAGGAGTGATGCTGTAACCTGTACATTTCCTTTCTTATTTATATGTAGAGTTTGATTAAAAAATAAGCCTATTATATATTTTGTTTTATATTTCTGATAAACCTTTTTATTTAATATCCAGCCACTAATTACTGACTTGTACATCATATCTCTATTTGAGGTGAATAAATAAATAATATATATATATACTTTTAATCAAATCATTTAACTAAATTACTTATAGCAATTTTTGATACTTAATGTACAATGTTTATTATTCTCATTTTTGTAGTTTTATTTTACAATACACACACACCCCTCATAAAAAATATGTAAACACACACACAAAAACACATATTTATAAAAATAATGAATTTTAACATAGTCTATAAGCATTTAATTCTAACCCTAAGGATATAAAAATATTTAAATATTTCAAAATTGAGGCAGTATATATTGAGGAGATAAGGAGTCACTTCTTTACAGCAAAGCAACTCTCTTAAAATCTTTTGTGATGATTAACAGGTTTTTAAGGTTTGGAGGCAATAAATTCCACTCCTCCAAAAGAGAAGATTTCAGTTTGAGGAAGGTTCTGGGAGGAAGTAAACAAGCTCTAATGAATCTTTCTAAGACATCCCAGACATATTTATCTCTTGAGTTCCAGAGGCCCAATCCATCCTCTGGAGGGAATCATTGACTGGCAATATTCTTGGGAATGAGTGTTATAATCCATATCAGTGAACTTGGAGCTAAAGATATCACTGAAAGATCTCACATAGACTCAAGAATCTTTAAACTGTATATTTGAGCAGTCAATCCATCCTTTCTTCCCTCAAATAGTAGAGAGGTGTACACTTGTTCAAAATGAAGCCAACCCTTATGATGAGACCTCCTCCCCCAAAACATTCTTGTTAATGGCATAGAAGCAGAAAGGTTTTGACTTCTCTTCAGATAAATAAAAGACTTGTTGAAAATCAGTGTCTAAACTAAATCTTTATTCCATGCTGAAGAGAACATGGGCCCACTGATTCTGGGATCAGGACTGATGTCTACAGCACCAACTCAAGCAGCTGTGAAATATGTTGTTGTTGTTGTTTCTTATCCCCTTGTGTAAAGATTACACGAATTCCATGAGTTCATGCTCCTCGAGCTGTGAAATATGCTATTAATTAGTCAGATAGCAATTTCCTTAGGTTATGGTATATCTTTTTCTGCCCTGCCGTGGTCTTGTGATTGAATTGTTTCCAGAGCTGACGGACCACATTTCTGATAACATAGAACCATTTGACGACTTCAGTCTGGGATTGGCCTGTTTGTAGAGCATTAGGTTATGCAAAGCTATTATGTAAGATTTATTTTAAAAGTGCAAGAGTTTTAAAAATTAAAATCTATGATGTGCTAACAAAGTGTATGCTTATAAAAAATGAATTAAATATCATATTTTCCCAAGTTTATCAGATTTTGTAACATGTGATTTTAAAAATAATTTAGCATATTGTTACGTCGTACCCAGACACTGTTTGTGCTCTTTGTCAAATCAGGATGCCACAAAGATACACACACGTGAGTTCGAAGAGATACAGCAAAAGTTATCGCTTTATTATACATGGCACTAAACATAAAGAATACAATGAGTTGAACTTGTTTTCAACTCCCCGTAAGAAGGATCCTTGGCGCCATTGATGTCACTCTTGTTAAACGTTCTGCTCCACACTGTACATGCCCAGCCTGGACTACACCGGTTGCTCCGATGCTAGCTTTTCCTGGCAGGATCATCCACTTGGTCACACTCCCTGGAGTAAACTTCCCTGTCTTCTTGCTGCAGATGTGACCAGACTGTTGTTGTTGTTTCTTATCCCCTTGTGTAAAGATTACACGAATTCCTTGAGTTCATGCTCTTCGAGCTGTTTTATGATGAGCAGCGGCCTCTCCCAAAGGTCCTGTTTAGTGCATCTAATGCAAGCCAAAATGTGTTCTAGAGCTGCAGGAACCAAACTACATTTTGGGCAAGTGGGGTAGATTTTGTTATTATTTTCTATCTTCAATGGCTTGAGATGGCCTGTTCTAAATCTTGTTAGTGTTGTTTGATGCTGTCTATTTCTAATGTTCAGAGCTCCTCCTGGGTTCACTCCACTGTACCAATTGTGCTTAGGTGGGATCCTCCAGTTCTTGTTTATTTTTGTTTTGGCTACTGTTTCTATTTCTTTAAAAGTAAGTTTATTTTTCTGTGGCAAGGGTTCTTTTGTGCCTTTTTTCGCTAGCACATCAGCAGCTTCATTGCCTTCAATGCCAACGTGTGAGGGTATCCATTAAAGGTGAATTTTTGAGAGTTTTTGGAGATAACCAATTATGTTCCTGCTTACTTTGTCTCTAAGTTCCCCTGTGTGACTCAAGTGTTGTATGGCACTTCTACTATCAGTAAGAATCCAGATATCTTGATAATTAGTATTTCTGATG
>CP092864.1:168478537-168531614 GCA_030710605.1 Cordylochernes scorpioides
AAAATTCAGCGATATATGGCAATTCAATTTTAAACCAGATAACATATTTGTGTTAAAGAGAAGAAGATAAAAAAAAAAAAAGAGAACAAATGCCTTATGAGTACAATATGTGTGTAAAACAAAGTGTAACTCACATGGCAGTTGCACCTTTGAGCTTGGATACAGTAGAGACTTCCTTCTTAGCAAAGGTGATGTCCATGTTCTTCTCCTTGATCTGGCACTGGCACATGACCAGCTGGTCGTGTATATCCTGGGCCCTGTAGCACCACAGTGTTGGCACCAGTGGGGGGCGGGGGGATGACAGCTTACTTCTCCTTCAGACACTCATATGTGGAGCTGTCCAACACCAGGCTCTCTGGCATGATCTCTCCCCCGGGGAGCTTCGAGATGGGCTCTGGAAATATCAACTTGGGAGCTCGATTTTGTCTGGACACAAAAACAAGGGCTTATAAAATATGGGTGGATAAATCTGTTTTGAAGCATATGAATAATAATTCCTTAGAAACTGGGTACCAAGACCAAATTAATAAAATGTTTGTAATATTCTGGTAACATCATTCTTACCTAAACGTCACAAACATTTCATTAATTTAGATTTGGTCTTGTTACACTATGTTTCTAATCTATAACCCAAATTGTACCTCATTATACAGCGTTTAGTAGCTTTTTAGGATGTGGGGGACCAGAGAAAGTGGAAGTTCTATAAATAGGTCGGGGAGAAGAGCTCCTTTATATAAAGATTCTCCTGTCCCTGACCTGTGTTTATTCTTTTATAGCAAATAGGGAGATTAAGTGATTGTCTTAATGGAAGTTCTATGTTGAAGTTATATAGTATTGTCCCATCAAGTTTTTTTAAATTTCTATATAATCTACTCGCTTTATAACAGCATTAAAGTATAATTGATAAAATGACTAGTCTTTTCAAAATTACATTGAAAAAAAATTGCTGATTTGAATTTTTTGGCAACTGCCCTTAATTTTTTAAAATAAATATTTTTTCTTGTATTATATTATTTACTAGCGGATGTGTACCCGGCTTCGCCCGGGTTTTATCCGAGTGAAAGTTGCCTAACGAATATTATATATTATGAAGTATAATAAACAATGTTAAAGATTAGTTTTAATTATTAATCAAGATTGTGTGTGAATATGTGAGAAAGATGTAATATCGTTGTTGTTTTCTTGGCAGACTGTTTTACATATGGTGTTATCTTAAAATTGCTTGTTTTGAATATTTTTTTAGATTGAGTTGAATGAATTGCTGAATTTTTTTTTTGTATTTATATATAAATAAAATTAACTCTGTTGAATTTTTTTGTATTTTATCGATAACAGCAAAGTTATGTATTTTAAAGTTAGGAAAAATATTTTGATGTTAAGCAAAACCTGCTCCATCTCGTTTTACATAAATGTTGAAAATTTGGTCGAAATTGATGCATTGTAACGAAAGTTTTTAGCGAACACCACTTATGAAATTTCCATTTTATTAATATAGATATTTGATCAAAATTGAGCAAAATATGAATAGTAGATTAAAAAAATAGACATGCATTTTTTTTGCCATGAGATTTTACATCTAGAGGCAATAAAGAATTCCCACCACAAATTCCACCTCAACCTCTTGATCAAAGAATTATTAATTATACAGTAGTCTCTCATGAGCGACTCATCCCATGAGCGACCATCTCTCATGAGCGACCAACTTGTAAGGCACGAACAAATTTCCCTTGTTTTACTACTATAGTGAATCTCCAATGAGCGACCATCTCCTTGAACGACCAGCGACAACTAAAAATCAACTCTTCATCTTTCATCAGCGACCATTAAAAAATAAAAAAATTACTATTTCATGTATTAAAAAATAATAAATTTGAAATTGTTCATTGAAAAATCGTTGTGAAATATTATGACACATTTATTGAGCCCTTTTTGAACAAATAACTATAAGAAATTAACTAATAACTATACGACTCTCCTTGGCGTGTTTTTTGGGCGGTCTTTCATGGGAGACTCTACTGTATATTAAAGTGTAAATATAGTTTGGAAGGTGGAGGAGTCAACTACTGGAATCCACAATCTAGAGCATGGGACCAAGTTAGCACCCCCCGCTCTGCTGGTTTGGGGGAGAAGATGTCTACAAGATCTCAGCATACACCTGTCTTTGGAGTTTCCATTTGGTTTCAAGCAAACATTCACTCACAAGACAGGTTGAATAAAATTGGTTCCCACAAAAATAAAATATTGTTTATTATGCAAATTCCATAATATGGGATATTCAACACATTTTGAGCTTATAAAATTGAGATATGAACACCTGGGAGGTCGGTGAAAAGCTGGTTAAACCGTTGGTTTTTGACCACTACGACCCGGGTTCAATTCCCGCATTGGACACTTTTTTTCTGTTTAAAAAAAAAAAAAGCTCCAATGGCCCCCGATTCTTGCTAAAGTCCAACCCCACCAGCGAGTGCAAGTAACAAAACGGGGTTCTGGCACATTTGTAAGGGCAAAGTCGAACTGCTTTTCACATGTGTAGACATGTGGTGCGCTTACAGTAAAAGCAGTCGCTAACTACCTACCATGAAAATCATGGCCTGTACCACGTGTACTAGGAATAAGCAAAAAAAAAAAAGATATGAACATCTTAGAATAGGTTATAAGAAAACTAAATTAGCGGAAAAATAAAAAATTAATACAAAGCAATAGCACGCCATGTCTTATATAATGTCTTGATTCGTTAAATAAATAATTCCCTCTAAAAATAAAGACTCCTAAGAGACCGGAAGACTTCTAAGACAGGAGGTATATTGATGACCTGTGACCACCATTATTGAGACTAAGAATGCAGAAGATCTAATTAAGGAAACCTCATCACAACACACTCAGCATCATATTTGAAAAAAATATAAATAAATAAACACTCGATTTAAATAAAGTGACACAAATATAAGGAGCCTCACTTTTAGAATGTCTCAACAATGTTGTTGTTGTTTCTTATCCCCTTGTGTAAAGATTACATGAATTCCATGAGTTCATGCTCCTTGAGCTGTTTTATGATGAGCAGCTGCCTCTCCCAAAGGTCCTGTTTAGTGCATCTAATGCAAGCCAAAATGTGTTCTGGAGCTGCAGGTACCAAACTACATTTTGGGCAAGTGGGATAAATTTTGTTATTATTTTCTATCTTCAATGGCTTGAGATGGCCTGTTCTAAATCTTGTTAGTGTTGTTTGATGCTGTCTATTTCTGTGCTACGGGGAAAGAAGCCCTGTCTTGGCACCAGCCAGAAGGCTGGGAAAAGGGCAGGAACGCCCACCCCTCACTCACCCTTGAGGATAGGAGAGTGGAGGGGCGACTCTGCGTGGTCGTCCTTGCGTCGGGGTGCCACTGGCTGATCGCCAGTGAAGCTGTAAGCTGGCCATCTGCCCTTGGTTGGCTGGCGCGAGGCGCACGTATCTTGAAACTCTTGGGTCTTCGCTCTGTGTGCGCACCATTGGGAGTGTCCTTGCCGTGTGCGCCATGAAAAACCAAGGGGTTCACACAGTAGTACCACCCTCCCGCCTTCGGGTTGGTTCCCTGTGTGAACCTCAGAGGTCCTTGATTCGTCGGCAGATTCAGGGAGTACTGTGAACAAAGGGTTCAAGGGCCAAAGGGGGGGGGGGGAGTCCTATTGGAGCGTAGGACGGGTTAAGCTAAGTCCGAACGGGAGGGCTCGGTCAGCAACCTTGCCATGAACTCTCGGAGACGCCTGTGGGTTGACTGGTCACCCCCATGGAGCCAGACCATATTAGCGGCCGCGAGGGGCCAAACAATGGCCGCTCGGTGCATGGAGAATGCATCATTCCTTTTGGTACGGTGGCCATATTAGCAGGATAGGTGCATGCTTCGCATGCAGGCTTGTGGACCTTCGAGGTCTGGGTGGCCACTACTCCTAGGATGTACCAACTGTGCTTAGGTGGGATCCTCCAGTTCTTGTTTATTTTTGTTTTGGCTATTGTTTCTATTTCTTTAAAAGTAAGATTATTTTTCTGTGGCAAGGGTTCTTTTGTGCCTTTTTTCACTAGCACATCAGCAGCTTCATTGCCTTCAATGCCAACGTGTGAGGGTATCACTTGAAGGTGAATTTTTGAGGTTTTTGGAGATAACTAATTATGTTCCTGCTTACTTTGTCTCTGAGTTCTCCTGTGTGACTCAAGTATTTTATGGCACTTCTACTATCTGTAAGAGTCCAGATATCTTGATAATTAGTATTTCTGATGGATTTTAAGGCTTCATAGAGGGCTATAAGTTCTGATCTGAAGACTGAGCAAAAATCTGGGTTTCTTCTGTTCATTTTCTCAATGTCATTTGTGGTTTTGATGAGACAGCCACTGCCAGTGTGTCCTAGCTCGTCTCTGCTACCATCGGTATAAATAGTTTTTGCATTTTTAGGAATGTTATTAATTATTTCTAATGATAATTGTTTTAAGTAATCTGGATTTTGGCATTGTTTGTTGGTGGGTTCATTTAAATTGGCATTAAAAATAACATTTTGTAGTGGTTCGCATGGAGATATTTTCCTGTTAAATAAATTTTTTTTTTCACTTTATATTTTAAAAATCCATTTCTTTTGGCCAGGTGGAGAGGGCCTTCTTTTCTGAGTCTTATATTCTATTCCCAATTAAGTATGTAATGGAAGTTCTGTGTTTGTTTCCATAACTCTTGATTTTGTTTATATATTTTGGCAGATTGTAGCTTCTTCTATCCTTTAAGGGCATAATGTCTGGCTCGTAAAGAAAAATATCATTAAGGCAAGTATTTCGAAGACCTGTAATAATTCTAGCTGCACTTAGTTGTATCCTTTCCAGTGATTTTAGATTTGTTTCAGATGCTGTACCATAGATTTGATATCCATATTCCAGGATAGGTCTAATGAGATGTGTAAGTTAATTTTAGTGTTGTTTCACGGCTCCCCACTCTCTTCCTGAAATATATTTCAGGATTTTTAGTCAGTCTCTTCCTTTTCTAATAACTTCTTCAATATGTTTACTGGAGTTAATTTCTGGATCCAGGGTGTAGCCGAGATATTTAGGATGTTTATTATATTGCAATTGTTGTTCTTTCAGAATAATTTTTGGTCTTATTTTGTATAGTTTTGTATAGTTTCTTTTCGGTAGTAAAAAGACAGGTTTCAGATTTTTGAGGGTTAAATTATAATTTATGTTTATTAAAAAAAATTTCTAGGTGGAGAAGAGTCTTGTTCAAAACCCTTTCAGCTTTTTTCCAGTTAGTGTTGCTGCTCCATAGAATAATGTCATCAGTGAAAAGTCCAATATTGGTATTATGTGAATTTTTTTCTTCTATGCCTGCAATAAATAGGGTGAAGAGAGTTGGGCTAAGGACTGATCCTTGTGGTAATCCTTGGTACAATTTGAAGGTTTTAGATAGTGCCATTATATTTGACCCTGATGTATTTATTTTTAAGGAAATCATTTATCCAAATAATAACTTTCCATCAATTTTGAAATGTTTGTATTATTTTGTAATTAACTTGTTTTTCCATACCTTATCAAAAGCTTGTGTAAGGTCTAAAAAAGCAGCTATGGTGTGGTTAGTTGGTTTTCTGTTTTATGCATATTTTACCTTTTGTGTAAAAATAAGAGTTGGTCTATTGTCCCATGTCCTTTCCTAAATCCATATTTTTCTTCTGGTAAGAGATTTCTTGTGTCAAGGTGGTAGGTGAGTCGTCTGAGTATAATTTTTTTCCATTAATTTGCAGCAAATACTTGTGAGGGAGATAGGTCGGTAGTTTTTTGGGTCATCAGCAGATTTGTCAAGTTTTTTAATAGGAATTATTGTTGCAGTTTTCCAGTCTTGAGGCAATTTTCCAGTTTTCCAGGAGTTATTAAAATATCAAGAAGTCTTTCTTTGCCATTTTTGCCCAAGTTTGATATCATTTGGCCATGGATTCCATCTGGCCCAGGAGTCTTGTTCAAGTCAGTGTTTTCTAATGCATAATCTAGCTCTTTCATATTGATTTTTTCATGGAAAATATTATGAGTGCAAGTGACGTTTTTACAGTCATGGATAATCTTTTGGGCCTTTTTTTTCAACTTCCTTATATTTTATTTCAAATTTGATTTTACTACTTATTTGATATGAATTACCTAAAAGATTAGCAGCATTTTTCCATTAGTTGCTGGGGAACCATCTGTATTCTTAATCATATTTATGTTTTCAGTTTGTGGCTGGGCTCTGCCAATTTGTTTTGCCAAATGCCAAAGTTTTGTATTTGGGTTTCATGGGTTCAGGTTTTCACAAGTTTGTTTCCATTTTTTCCTTTTTATATTCATCTATAATCTTTTTATTTTTGCATTCACAATGTTCAGTTCTGTTCTACAATTTGTTTGGTTTTGGGTGCACTTTTTTTGTAGTTCATTTCTATTAGTTATAATTGTTTGAATATTTTTTGCCTGGTGTGTATAATTTGGAATCCATTTTTTAATATTACCTCGTGGTATTAAAACTTTGGCTGCTTTAATAATGGTGTTTTTGAAAGATATCCAATTTTGTTCCAGATCTTTCATTCTAGTGGGTGCTTTTCTGAAGTCTTCATTGGTCTTTTGCTGGTAAAGATTCCAATTAGCCTTTTTGAAATTCCTGAATTTTTCTTTAATTGAGCTGGTTTTGGTCTTGGTGCAAATTTCTATCAAAATAGTAAATGATCACTTCCAATACTTTTCAATATTTGCCATTTGCATTTGTGGAAAATGTCAGGACTGGAGAAACTTATATCAAGGCTTGTGCGGTATTATAACGGTAGGAATGGTGGGTAGGATTCCCATCATTTAAACACATGAAGGAATTGTCGTCAAATAAGTTTGAAAGTATTTTGCCTCTTGGGTTTGGCGTGGAACATCCCCATAGTTGATGTTTGGCATTAAGGTCACCTACAATAATAGTGTTGTCTGTAAGAAATTGAGGCATTGTTCCATTGTCAATAAGTTTATTGTTTGGTGGGTGATACATATTGAATATGTTGATGGTTTGGTGTTGATTGAGGTAGACTTTGATACCTGGGGCTTCGAGGTCTGATGTGTTTGGAATATTAATGGCTATGTCTTCATAGTACAAATTCTTGATTAAAAATGTGAGGCCACCCCCTTCTTTATTTCTGTCTTTTCTGAGGATATTGTAGTTTTTATATTTGAGATTGTACCTTTCATTTAATTTGGTTTCCTGTAGGGCTATAATTTGTATCTTTTGTTTTTCAGCTATTTCCATTATTTCTTCTAATTTTATTTTTGTTGCTGTTGAGCACAATCCATTTATGTTGCACTGCAGAATGCTAAATTGCTTGGAAGCTGCAAAGTGTGAAGTTTGTGGAGACTGTATTATACTTATCGGACAGAACCCGCTATCTAAGTCCTGTACGCGCCCCTGTTTATTCTGCGCGACAGGCGATGCAGCATGCAAATCAACATCTGATCTCATGGAATGGGGTGTAGGGGTGCAGCTTCCGTTGATCATGGCACCATGATCCAGGCACACTTTGGTGAAAGTCTGACTTTGCCTGTAGTTTGAGGCCATTCCTAACATGGAAGCAGACGCCTTTGCTGCCGACTCTAACATGAGTACAGACGCAGCTCCTCCGTATCCCTGGAGTGGGACCCTTGCTGAGGTCCATCAACTGGGTCAATTGAAGTCAGGATTTTTAAAGAGGTCTACTCCTCTTCTAACAATGCTGCTGTTGGTCCACGACTGCTTATTCGTCAGAGTTATTCTGCTTATTTCGTAGCTGGCCTTCATATCTGAAGGTCGTTCCCCTATCCGCCACCTGGAGACGCGCCGCCCTATAGCAGTCAGCTCTGCCAAGGGCTACAATGTAAATTTATATGATAACCTTATTTTCTTCAAGTTTATTTAAAACAAATTAGTTTGGAGCATAATTTCCAAATATATGTATGTTATGAATATTTTGTTTTGTGTTTTTGAAAAAGATAGAATTGGAAGTGCAGTCGTTAAAAATAGAAATAAATTATTTACTTATCAAGTAGTTTTTATTTTGAATTACTTGAAGTAAATTACACATAAAATTTTATGTTCACAGAGCAATATAGAATTTATAAAATGAATTCTATAATCGTATATTTAAAAAAAATAGGTAGGTTAACTATACATATTTACAACAATATTCAAAGTGGTATATTCTAAATCTATGGTCAAAAATGTAGAACAGTCAATGAATGAAAATAAAATATATGTTTTTAAAAAAATAAAATATTTGCATTTTAGATTATATAATATATAAATATACTAGCGGATGTATCCGGCTTCGCCAGGGTTTTACCCGAGTAAAGGTTTGTCTAACGAATCTCTCGATAAAGTGAACATTTTTTCCCGGTCCCTTTAAAAATACTCGATAAGTTGAATAAAATCAATATTAATTGGTTCCCTCGGTAATTGGAAGTTAAAGGAATAGTATCTTGCCTTGGAATTGTATCATTATTCTTGTCTCAAATAAATTGCCGTGTCATCCTGAATTTTGTCTTTCCTAATTTTCTAGATTACAAAATCATCGTATCATCATGATAATATTTAGAGCAGATTGTTGAATTATAACAGATAAATTAGAATATTTATCTTGATTATTTTTAGGCGAAAAGTTATTTCAAAAATTTTATTTGCTAGAAACCTTCCCAGTACTATACTAAATAACTTCCCAAAGTTTCATGGCGTTCCAATGAATGGTTTGGTCAGGCATAAAGGACACACACACACACACATACATTCATTTTTATATATATACTAGCGGACGTACCCGGCTTCGCCCGAGGTTTTACCCGAGTAAAGGTTTGTCTAACGAACATTTGTTAAAACAATTCTCTATAAACTTATAAAAAAAAAAAAGATATATTTTGATAATTTGAAACTCGTAAATTTGAATCTCTCGATAAAGTGAACATTTTTTCCCAGTCCCTGTGTGCCGTGTCATCCTGAATTTTGTCTTTCATAATTTTCTACATTACAAAATCATCGTTTTATCTAGTGAACATATTTTCCCGGTCCCTTGAAAAATACTCGATAAGTTGAATAAAATCATGGTCGTGAATCTCTCGATAAAGTGATTAATTTTTCCCGGTCCCTGTGTGCGTGTCATCCTGAATTTTGTCTTTCCTAATTTTCTACATTACAAAATCATCGTTTTATCTACATATTTTCCCGGCCCCTTGAAAAATACTCGATAAGTTTAATAGAATCATGGTCGTTTATGGAAGATGGACGTAGTTCCCGGAGATCACCCGCCCCACGCGCGCCAGGACCTCTTGATCCCTCTGATTGGCCGGCGGCCGGACGGGGGTGGGGGCTCTTGATCCCTCTGATTGGTCGGTGGGAAATTGGACTGTCCAATGGCCGGCGGCCGGACGGGGGGGGCAGACCTAAGCCTATCTCCGTCGCAAGGTGGCGCTGTTTGCGAGTTAAAGCTACAAATCTGCAAATAACTCTAAGGATATTAAAGATATTCAAGAAATTATTTTTCGTAAACCTTTCCGGGGATATGCCTAATAATATCCCAAAATTTCACGGCGATTGGATGTATGGTTTTTGAATCCATAGAGGACACACACACACACAGACAGACATTCAATTTTATATATATAGACTAGCGGATGTACCCGGCTTTGCCCGGGTTTTACCCGAGTAAAGGTTTGTCTAACGAACATTTGTTAAAACAATTCTCTATAAACTTATTTTAAAAAATAATAGATATATTTTGATAATTTGAAACTCGTAAATTTGAATCTCTCGATTAAGTGACCATTTTTTCCCGGTCCCTGTGTGCCGTGTCATCCTGAATTTTGTCTTTCCTAATTTTCTACATTACAAAATCATCGTTTTATATAGTGAACATTTTTTCCCAGTCCCTTGAAAAATACTCAATAAGTTGAATGAAATCATGGTCGTTTATGGAAGATGGACGAAGTTCCCGGAGGTCATCTTGGGCAAGCCCCTGCGAGGCTTTTTTCTTGTCTACTTGGCACAGCTGTGTCACCAACTCTGCCCCCGCGCGCCAGGACCTCTTGACCCCTCTGATTGGTCGGTGGGTACTTGGACTGTCCATCCGGCCGGCAGCCGGACGATTACATCCTCTCGACAGGGGGTGGGGCAGACCTAAGCCTATCTCCGTTGCAAGGTGGCGCTGCTTGCGAGTTAAAGCTACAAATCTGCAAATAACTCTAAGGATATTCAAGATATTATTTTTCAAAAACCTTTCCGGGGATATACCTAATAATATCCCAAAATTTCACGGCGATTGGATGTATGGTTTTTGAATCTATAGAGTACACACAGGCAGACAGACAGACATTCATTTTTATATATATATAGAATAGACGAATGACCCGGCTTCGCCCGAGAATTCCCTCGAGTGCAATTTCCTTCATACTGAGTGTACATCAATAATAAATGTAGAGGTGCCATAGAATAGCAATACAGAAGTAACACATAAACCAGAGACAAAAAGTGTGTGATGGCAAATATTGTATTATATTATTGTTTAGGTAATTGATTTAATTATTTTTTGCAATCCATTTAGTTGTTTCAAAATCAATATAGTTAAAATAGATGGCAGCTTTTTCACCCAATCCCGAGTTACCCGCCCCAGCGCATTAACCCTTGAAATTGCCTGAGTTGAGTGAGTAACTGCGATTGATATTGACTAAATATAGAATAAGAAAAAATAGGTTTATAAAAAAAGTTCATCCAAAATACTAGCATATAAGTATTTTTCTGTAAAAAATAAAAGATCACATGGAAATTAGGCAAATATATGTGTTTGCTAAAGACTGCGACTGCATTTTAAACGATAAAAAAAAAGAGATAAAAAAACAAAATATGGCCTGGTTTTGTTACTTCGGCTCGTATTTACTCCGCGTAAAAAAATGTTTTTCAAATTAAAAAAATAAATAGCTAAAATACTAATCAAAATTTAGCCGAAAATTTCCCTCAGGTTTATAAAAACGACATGCAAAATTTGGTACAGTAGTTTTTGAGTTTATCGCGAAACAGACAGACATTGACTTATATATATATATAGAGAGAGAGAGATAATATAAGATTATATATATAAAAAAAAACAAAGGCCAGAACAAAAATTAATAAAAAATACGAAAGCCAATGTTTACATACAGTAACGCAAATTTTGTAAAGTTTTTTTTTAAATTGCATTGTGTGCACTTACCGTAACTTAGTAATATAAATTTCTCTCTCAACACTTTTGTAAAAAAAAAGTGACACTCGTATAAAAAGATATTTAAAAAAAGTAGGCAAGCAACTTGAAAAGAAATGCAGAACGCTCATTGGTTGCTTAATTGGCCTCGTGTTGTTACTTCGCCTCGTATTTACTCCACGTAAAAAAAAAGTTCTTCAAATGAAAAAAAGAAATAGCCAAAAATACTAATCAAAATGTAGCCGAAAATTTTCCTCAGATTTATAAAAAGCGACATGCAAAATTTGGTACCAATTGGTTCAGTAGTTTTTGAGTTTATCGCGAAACAGACAGACATTGACTTTTATATATATAGAGATAGATATAGATAATAAATTAGTATTCTCTATTAGATTTTTCAATAAAAAATAACCACCCCATCCCTCCCTATCATTTTTTAATAATCTACTTATATATTTGCCTTATTCTGTCTGTTTGTCTGAAGCTCACGGATGGGATTTTTCATAACCATCGGTGGTTCAGTGGTAGAATGCTCGCCTGCCACGCGGGCGGCCCGGGTTCGATTCCCGGCCGATGCATTTTTTTTTTTTTTTACAATTTTTAAAACTCATTTATATATTATACAAGAATGACATCCACGGCGCCAATTTATAATTGTAACGAATAGTATTTGAACAAAAGTATTTAATCGGGTAAAACCCGGGCGTTGCCCGGGTCATTCGTATATAATAATTGTATAAACGAATGCAAGACAAAATCACCGCGAATGTTTCTTTTTTTAAGGCAATTTCTTTTTAAGGCAATTATCGTTATTTATCATTAATTTTTGTTTCGATTTTATTGAAAAAAAAAACGATATGGTGCCTTTAAAAAATGATCTTTATTACTATGCAGTTTTCTATTTAGTCAATATACCTAAGTTCATGTTGCAAATGTAATTATCTCTATCGATTTAGTAGGTGAAATGCAAAAAAAAAAAAATCGACATGATATAATCTTTATGAAAATTCACATTTTTATTTTTATATTTTCAAGACACACACAGTTTGGGGCGGGACGTTTCACAAGAGAGACATCCACGGCGCCAATTTATAATTGTAACGAATAGTATTTTAATTAAAACGTTTTAAAAACACACAGTTTGGAACGCAACGTTTCACAAGAGTGACATCCATGGCGCCAATTTATAATTGTAACGAATAGTATTTGAATTAAAACGTTTTTAAAATATATACACACTCGGGTAAAACCCGGGCGTTGCCCGGGCCATTCGTCTAGTTAATTAATATAAAAATACTTTTAAAAAATAATAATTTTGGAGTGATGATCAAAAAAATAAAAATAAAGACCCATACTTCAATAAAGAACATTCATACCTTATAAAAGAAAAATTGTCTGGCCCCTGGGGCTTTTATAAAGAGAGTAGACTGTAATGGAAAAATGGTGGTAGAATTCAAAATACTTTTCAAAGCAAGTTATTTTCACTACGAGAAGGGTCAAGGTTTTAGTTATGGGTTTGGAAATATTTAGGAGAATACAAAAAATATCAAAGTAGGGGGTTCAATTTAAAAGAACTGTATATTCACAGCAATGAGCACAATTTTGTAGAATAATTTTAAATGTATATATAGAGTAAAACCTTGCTAAAGTGAACCCTAATGTGACCAAACTTTTGTTTCACTATATGGTTATATTGGGGGCTATATCTTAGATTCGGTATAAGAGGGAAAGTTTACTATATCCCCAGTTTGTTTGAAAACAAGGTTTACTGTACGTGGGGGACCTCATCATAAAATATATCTATTATTTAAAAAAGAATCATGTTTTTAAATTTAATATATAGAAAATTTTGTTTCAATTTTCAGGTGAAGATTTATATAGATAGGTTAAATAGAGATTCATACCTATTGCACCACTATTTTAAATATCATAAATCAAAGTTTCTAGATAATAAAACCTCTCTAAATGCCAACAGCTAGTTGCAGAGCCAAAGTATCTTTTTAAAGAAAAGTGCCCTCTTATAGGAGAGTATCTAATTGTAAAGATGATCATTTAGGCTATGAAAACTGTATAGGGATGTTCACTAGCAGGAGTGTCTGTTCATGGATGTTATTGGAAACATGTTGTTGGAGACCAACCTACCTTTCAGGAAGAGTTGACTTTGATTCTTCCTCCAGGTCTAGAGATTTGACAGCCGCTCGGATGCGCTCATTGACAGAAACAAAGTTCTCTGAGGTAAAGTCTGTCAACTTCACATATTCTGAGAGGATCTCCTTCCTGCACACACATTTCACATCCTGCACTACACTTCAGTCAAATATTTTTTATCTATCAACTCAACAGACATTCTTTTTGTGTTTCTATATGCTGAATTCAAAGTAATACGACCAAATAATTAAAAAGTGTGTGATGTTTTGGGAACAAAGCTGTTACCAAAACCTCACACACTATTTATTTATTTAGTCTTATTACCTTGTGTTTTGGTAATCTATAATTCAAATTGTGCCTTATCACTTATATGCTGAATCGTTATGTTTGTTATAGGTAATTGTAGCAAAAACAAACCATGTCATAAAAATGTATGAAATAATGGACAAAAATGTCAAATATACAAAGTTGGGGGGAGTTTGGGATTGCTTTTACAATAAAAGTATTTGTGTAAAATGATGTTTAAGCTGATAACACTAAAATATGGTAAGACAATATTAAAACCTATTCTTCCCAAAATAAAGTCCATCAACAATTTTATTTTAAAGAAATGGTAAGTAATCACATGTGGCATAAAGCCTATGCAAATTTGCATATTTTGGAGATGTCAAAATATTTTAACAAATTTCTATCATCACTACTATTCCAAATAAGAGTGATAATAATATTATAACATATAATAAAATTGACATTTTGAGAAAAAAAAAACATTTTTTTTTCTTTAACAGATCTAGGTGCGCCCTTTTTTTATATAAAATTGAGAGACAGTTCCTATAAATAAAGGAAACTCTTCTTCACCAAAACTTTGAATCAATCAATAAGAAATTAAGGCTATTCATCACCTTTAAAAATGAGCTCAAAAATGAAATAATTATCATATTTTGAAGTATGCTGATGAAAGGTGAGAACCAGGTAACAATAGAGACAAGACTCACCAAGGGAGCAGGGAAGCCTGGAGAGCAGCGTTATGGTAGAGGCTGAGAGAAGGCAGGAGGGTGGAGTACAGGTCCCTCTCATAGCTAGATCCTTCCTGGAGCAGCAGGATGTAGTCATTGTGGAGCAGGTGCATCTTCTGGACCACTTTATCCAGCCTCTTCTGAGCAGACTCCTCCTGGTCTTTTCCTGGGTTCACACATTACATTAGGGTGTTAAATTTTCAGTTATAAATATCCACGCTGCGCACGTTTGTTTTTGTAAATATTTCTGGTGGGATAAAGTCGATATTATAGTAAGCCCGTTGAAGAGCGATTAACGCTTGAAAGCTAGTGTTTTTTTAAATAAAAAAGATACTCATTGTGAGAATATATTTGTAATTTTAATACTTTTTTCACAATTTTATCATGAATAGACATTAGGGTGTATATCTGAACAGCTCGAGGAGCATGAACTCAGGGAATTCGTGTAATCTCTACACAAGGGGATAAGAAATAACAACAACAACAGGGTGTATATCTGGGACATATTATTGGGGACAACATTACTTTCTAATAAGGTAATAAGTAGGTCGGTGTCTAAACTGTTGGTTTTCGACCGCTACGACCTGGGTTCGATTTCCACATTGGCACTTTTCTGATTTGAAAAAATGCTCCAATGGCTCCCGATTCTTGCAAAAGTCCAACCCCACCAGCGGGTTCAAGTAACTAAACGGGATTCTGGCACATTTGTAAGTGCAAAGTCGAACTGCCTTCCACATGTATAGACATGTGGTGCACTTACAGTAAAAGCAGTCATCAACCTCTACCCATCGTGATTATCATGGCCTGTACCAAGTGTACTAGGGATAAGCAAAAAACAAACAAGGTGGTCTTAATTGGAATGTAGATAAAGTGACTTTAATTCTAAGTGTGGATTGCAGCCAATATGACATTCTAAATTGATATTGAACACAAGGTAATAAAACCAAATCCAAATAAATAAATAGTGTGTGACATTTCGGTAACAGCGTTGTTACCATCTTCAGACCAAAGTACTGAATGAGAAATTTTACCACATCATGTTTTAAATAGTTACTGTTATCAAGTGTGTAAACAAGATAACAGATAAGAAGATAGTTTTCTGAGATCTTCTTCTTATCTGTTATCTTGTTTAAAACATGCTGTGGTAAAATTTCTCATTCAATACTTTTGTCTGAAGATGGTAACAACACTGTTACCGAAACGTCACACACTATTTATTTATTTGGATTTGGTCTTATTACCTTGTGTTTATAATCTATAATCCAAATTGTACCTTATTAAATTGATAGTGAAACTACTTTAGTGTTAAATTTTGCTTTACCAAAATAAAATAACTTCCTACCATCCCTTCTGTGATGGAAAAATTATTGGGAGAGCCTGGCTCATCAGGGGTAAACCCTCACTAGTGCTACAATAGTTTCAATTTACAGATGGTGCTCTATCTAACAGCACAAAGTATTTAATGAAGTCAGTCTGAGACCACCACAATTCATCATCTACTTTCTTTGTTAAATTCCTTTCAAATATAAAATAAATAAAAAAACTGTCAAGATGCTAAAACTAAGCAGGCCTTCTTTTGAACACGTTTGCAATTACTGGCTCCCTGTTGCTTGAAACCATGGTTTTCCAATTACACAAAGCTGGTGATATGTTTGTATGACTGCAGAGAAGGTCAATAGATGACAGTTTTAGTGTTTGTTTTTTAAGAGTGGGTCATTTTTAAAAATTGGCTTTTCTTCTCATGCAAAAATTTCCATTGGAAAAAAAAAAGGCTATTTTGCAAAGGTCATAAAGAGTAAAATGTTACCCTTAGGAAACCTTACTCCTGTGTATAGTTGGTGTCTGTGTGAATCTTGATAAAGAAACTGTGTGCAATTATCTTGGTTGATATATTGTGATAGCTTATTCACTTGTCTTGGCATTTTGTACACTTACTGGTTGATTCATTTCAAGAAACTTATGTGGTATGCTATAATACGATTTTTTTAAATGCTCCAATGGCCCCCCAATTCTTGCAAAAGTCCAACCCCACCAGCGAGTGCAAGTACCCAAATAAGGCTTTGGCACATTTGTAAGTGCAAAGTCAAACTGCTTTTCACATGTGTATACATGTGGTGCACTTACAGTAAAAGCAGTCGCCAACTTCCACCCACCATGATTATCATGGCTGTACCATGTGTATTAGGGATAAGCAACAAAAAAAAAAAAGATAGTTTTCAAGTAGAAGTTCAAATGCAAGTTGGTGCACTCGAATGAAATCTGTGAATAAAAGCATTTAACAAATGTAAAAATGCCTTAAATGGCTATTGGCCAATTTAGCTGATACATAAACCCTCCTGGCACATACGAGGTGTGTTCATAAAGTATTGCAAATTTTGAATTTTTGCGGGTTACGTATATTTGAATTTCGATCTTTTTGTGGCTTTATGTTGGTACTCATGTCTCTCACTTATGCCGACAAGCTCGGCCATTTTGAATGTTCACTTAATTGTTGACAGCTGCTTTGCTGGCAGGTGTTTTGGATCGTCTTCGATTTTTACCTATTAAAAAAAATGGATCAAAGAACCTGTATCAAATTTTGTGTGAAAAACAAAATTAAGTGCGCGGATGCATTCCGAATGTTGACTGTGGCATACGGAGAAGCTACCTTGGACCGAAGCAACGTTTATCGGTGGTACAAAATGTTCTCAGAAGGCAGAGAAGATGTGAACGACGAAGAGCGTGCCGGACGCCCGAGCACTTCAACAACAGACGAAAAAATTAATGAAGTGGAGAAAATGATATTGGCCAATCGTTGAATCACTGTTAGAGAAGTTGCTGAGGACCTAAACATATTGATTGGCTCATGCCATTCGATTTTTATCTATGATTTGGGCATGAGACGGGTCGCCGCGAAATTCGTACCAAAATTGCTCAATTGCGACCAAAAACAGCATCGCATGAACATTGCTAATGAGATGTTGGACTCTGTCTGCGACAACCCAAATTTGCTCCAAAGGGTCATAACTGGTGACGAAGCGTGGGTTTATGGTTATGACGTAAAAACCAAAGCTCAATCATCTCAATGGAAGCTGCCGCACGAACCAAGACCGAAAAAAGCGAGCCAAGTTCGGTCGAATGTGAAAGTTTTGCTGACAGTTTTCTTCGATAGCAGGGGCGTGGTGCATCATGAGTTCTTGCCACAGGGTAGAACGGTCAATAAGGAATATTACCTGCAAGTTATGCGCAATTTGCGCAAAGCAATCCGCCAGAAACGCCCGGATTTGTGGAATAACAAAAATTGGCTTTTGCACCACGATAACGCACCTGCTCACACATCGTTGCTTGTGCGCGACTTTTTGGCCAAAAACAGCACACTAATGATGCCGCAGCCACCGTATTCCCCAGATCTGGCCCCCTGTGACTTTTTCTTGTTCCCTAAACTGAAGAGGCCCATGGAAGGACGACGTTACGCTACGCCTAACGAGATAAAGACGGCATCGAAGGAGGAGCTGAAAAAGATTTTTAAAAATAATTTTTTGAAATGCTTCGAAGATTGGAAAAACCGTTGGCACAAGTGTATAATATCTCATGGGGATTACTTTGAAGGGGACAAAATAGGTATTCATGAATAAATAAATAATTTTTGAAAAAACACAAAAGTCACGATACCTTTTGAACACACCTCGTATAATTGAACATGAAGAAAAAATGCATTATTTGAAGATCAAATTGAAGAATTTTTGTCCATATAGTCACTAAAATTCAAACTCGAAGGACAACAACAAAAAAATATCTCAAGAGCAATTGCGCATATATTTAAAGAAGGTTAAATAAATGGAATTACTTTAAACAAATATCAAGCACTTTCAAGTTCGCATCCATCATTTGCAATCTCATTAAGGTGATCTTTCATTGAAGGTTGGGTTATGGAAGTATTTTAGAAGAGGCCCAGAGGGAGGGCTTGTTGTTGTTGTTGTTGTTTCTTATCCCCTTGTCTAAAGATTACACGAATTCCATGAGTTCATGCTCCTCGAGCTGTTAGGGAGGGTTTACTGTAGGTAGGTTTACATTGAAGGCTCTAGTGATCCCTACACAGTAACTATACAATACCTCGAGCTTGCTCCAGTTTGGCTCGGGCACTTTTCTCCAGTTCAAGGTACTTCTCATAGCTGGCTCGGATCTTGTTAACACCCTCCTCTATCTGCTCAACAAGGAAGGTTGTGGTTAGCTAACATCCATGTTATATGAATGATGGAGATGTCTACATGCTAGTTTTCACAAGTTTGTAGTCATCTAGCCACCATTTTCTGTAACATGAAATATTGTTGATAAGGCACAACTTGGATTATTCTATATACAGTTACGAGCGTCATGCGTTCTTAATTCTTCATCTCTGTCACCGTTTGCTTTTTTTTTGGAATGCCGCTCTCCTATTTCGAAGACCTGTAATAATTCTAGCTGCACTTAGTTGTATCCTTTCCAGTGATTTTAGATTTGTTTCAGATGCTGTACCATAGATTTGATATCCATATTCCAGGATAGGTCTAATTAGAGATGTGAAAGTTAATTTTAGTGTGGTTGCATCGGCTCCCCACTCTCTTCCTGAAATATATTTCAGGATTATTAGTCGGTCTCTTCCTTTTCTAATAACTTCTTCAATATGTTTACTGGAGTTAATTTCTGGATCCAGGGTGTAGCTGAGATATTTAGGATGTTTATTATATTGCAATTGTTGTTCTTTCAGAATAATTTTTGGCCTTATTTTGTATAGTTTCCTATCGGTAGTAAAAAGACAGGTTTCAGATTTTTGGGGGTTAAATTCTAATTTATGTTTATTAGCAAATTTTTCTAGGTGGAGAAGAGTCTTGTTCAAATCCCTTTCAGCTATTTTCCAGTTAGTGTTGCTGCTCCATAGAATAATGTCATCAGCGAAAAGTCCAATATTGGTTTTATGTGAAATTTTTTCTTCTATGTCTGCAATAAATAGGGTGAAGAGAGTTGGGCTAAGGACTGATCCTTGTGGTAATCCTTGGTACAATTTGAAGGTTTTAGAGAGTGCCATTATATTTGACCCTGATGTATCTATTTTTAAGGAAATCATTTATCCAAGTGATAGCTTTTCCATCAATTTTGAAATGCTTGTATAATTTTGTAATTAACTTGTTTTTCCATACTTTATCTGTTGGAGAGTAACTTCGCACATCAGCTGTTGCCTAGCAACGACACCATCCTACCAGACATCACGTGACCTGGCGCCACACTGTCTATACCTGTAGTTTAAGTTTTGGTTTTCTTCCTGCTACTGCGCTTGCCTTTTGTGACTCTTTTTGTTCCTTGTCATCTTAATATAATATTATTGTTAATTAAACAATACTTTTGAGATCCAGCCACTGATTCTCTTACATTATCAAAAGCTTGTATAAGGTCTAAAAAAGCAGCTATGGTGTGGTTAGTTGGTTTTCTGTTTTGTGCATCTTTTACCTTTTGTGTGAAAAATAATAGTTGTTCTATTGTCTCGTGTCCTTTCCTAAATCATCCATATTGTTCTTCTGGTAAAAGATTTCTTGTGTCGAGGTGGTAGGTGAGTCTCGTCTGACTATAATTTTTTCCATTAATTTGCAGCAAATACTTGTGAGGGAGATAGGTCGGTAGTTTTTTGGGTCATCAGCAGATTTGTCAAGTATTTTAATGGGAATTATTGTTGCAGTTTTCCAGTCTTGAGGCAATTTTCCAGTTTTCCAGGAGTTATTGAAAATATCAAGAAGTCTTTCTTTGCCATTTTTGCCCAAGTTTGATATCATTTGGCCATGGATTCCATCTGGCCCAGAAGTCTTGTTTAGATCAGTGTTTTCTAATGCTTAATCTAGATCTTTCATATTGATTTTTTCATGGAAAATTTTATGAGTACTGGTGACATTTTTACAGTCATTAATAATATTTCGGTCCTTTTTTCAACTTTCTTATCTTTTATTTCAAATTTGATTTTACCACTTATTTGATATGAATTACCTAAAAGATTAGCAGCATTTTTGTCATTAGTTGCTGGGGTACCATCTGTATTCTTAATCATATTTGTGTTTTCAGTTTGTGGCTGGGCTATGTCAATTTGTTTTACCAATTGCCAAAGTTTTGTATTTGGGTTTCTAGGGCTCAGGTTTTCACAAGTTTGTTTCCATTTTTTCCTTTTTATATTTATCTATAATCTTTATTTTTGCATTCACAATGTTCAGTTCTGTTCTACAATTTGTTTGGTTTTGGGTGCACTTTTTTTGTAGTTCATTTCTTTTAGTTATAATTGTTTGAATATCTTTTGCCTGGTGTGTATAATTTGGAATCCATTTCTTAATATTACCTCGTGGTATTGAAACTTTGGCTGCTTTAATAATAGTGTTTTTGAAAGATATCCAATTTTGTTCCAGATCTTTTATTCTAGTGGGTGCTTTTCTAAAGTCTTCATTGGTCTTTTGCTGGTAAAGATTCCAATTAGCCTTTTTGAAATTCCAGAATATTTCTTTAATTTAGCTGGTTTTGGTCTTGGTGCTAATTTCTATCAAAATAGGTAAATGATCACTTCCAATACTTTTTAATATTTGCCATTTGCATTTGTGGAAAATGTCAGGACTGGAGAAACTTATATCAAGGGCTTGGGCGGTATTATAACTGTAGGAATGGTGGGTAGGATTCCCATCATTTAAACACATTAAGGAATTGTCGTCAAATAAGTTTGAAAGTATTTTGCCTCTTGGGTTTGGCGTGGAACATCCCCATAGTTGATGTTTGGCATTAAGGTCACCTACAATAATAGTTTTGTCTGTAAGAAATTGAGGCATTGTTCCATCGTCAATAAGTTTATTGTTTGGTGGGTGATACATATTTAATATGTTGATGGTTTTGTGTTGATTGAGGTAGACTTTGATACCTGGGGCTTCGAGGTCTGATGTGTTTGGAATATTAATGGCTATGTCTTCATAGTACAAATTCTTGATTAAAAATGCGAGGCCACCCCCTTTTTTATTTCTGTCTTTTCTGAGGATATTGTAGTTTTTATATTTGAGATTGTACTTTTCATTTAATTTGGTTTCCTGTAGGGCTATAATTTGTATCTTTTGTTTTTCAGCTATTTCCATTATTTCTTCTAATTTTATTTTTGTTGCTGTTGAGCACAATCCATTTATGTTGCACTGCAGAATGCTAAATTGCTTGGAAGCTGCAAAGTGTGAAGTTTGTGGAGACTGTATTATACTTATCGGACAGAACCCTCTATCTAAGTCCTGTACGCGCCCCTGTTTATTCTGCGCAACAGGCGATGCAGCATGCAAATCAACATCTGATCTCATGGAATGGGGTGTAGGGGTGCAGCTTCCGTTGATCATGGCACCATGATCCAGGCACACTTTGGTGAAAGTCTGACTTTGCCTGTAGTTTGAGACCGTTCCTAACATGGAAGCAGACGCCTTTGCTGCCAACTCTAACATGAGTACAGACGCAGCTCCTCAGTATCTTGGGAATGGGACCCTTGCTGAGGTCTATCAACCGGGTCAGTTGAAGTCAGGATTTTTAAAGAGGTCTTTCTTCTCTTCTAACAATGCTGCTGTTGGTCCGCGACTGCTTATTTGTCAGTTATTCTGCTTGTTTCACAGCTGGCCTTCATATCTGAAGGTCGTTCCCCTATCCGCCACCTGGGGACGCGCCCTCTAGCAGTCAGCTCTGCCAAGGGACTTTAAATATATTTCAAATATCACACATACACACAATCATGTCATGTAGAAAGAACAAAATCTGCCAATGATGGCAGGAAAGGGAAGGAATCAATGTTTCTTCTTTCCTGTGGGTAGGTAGTTTCTCTGTGTGGGCTATACCTTGTCCAATGATGGCAGTTGGTGTGAATTGACATATCTGATACTGTTGGAGTGTATAGGTAGTAATATGCTTGAATTTTTCCTAAATATTGAGTCTTTATTTGGCCCTTTCCAATTATTTATGAAACAGCCAACTTTGAGAATGATAAACAGTTTTGACAATCAACCTTAGGTGCTCTAAAATTAAACAAAGGCATTAAAAGGAAAAGCTTGAAGGGAAATCTTTAAATATGATTAAAGTTTCACCTCATTAAAACAACCTCACTTCGGAGGAAAATTGTATATTGATATAACCACGGTTATAAAACAATTAGGGCTTAAAACTTGGGATTTTATAATTATGAAGTTATAATCAAGTTTGTGTGAATGCCACTGTGTAGAAGTGTGCAGCACAAGACTTACCCTGAGGAGTTCCCCCTGTAGACGGCTGTGCTCATCCGCATAGAGCTTCCTCAAGACCTGCTTCTCAGAGATGAGGTTGTTGATGGAAGCTAAGGTCTGGTTGGCCATGAAGTCAGCATTCTTCTTGATGAGTCTGGTGAGTTCTTCTGTGGCTTCAGCCAGGGTGCTCCACACCTGCTCCAACACAGGGTGTGGGGCTACTACTCTCTCATTAACAAGGGTAAACAATACATGCTGAGTGAGAAATGATACTTCTTCCTTAAATAATAACTTCCATACAGTGTGTGAACTGAGGAATTATCAAGGATTAGGATTGCTCCATCTCTCCATTTATATATATCACTGTTATTCAGTCAATCATAAAAATAGTCCCAGTAAGGGACTAGGGTGGTGTATTGCCATTGAAGCACTATCGAGTTTACACTTTCTAATAAGGAAGCAGTTTTCACTGCCATATCCATATTACAGATCACCTAAAATATTTTTCACACATATGTTTGAGTGGAGACAAGTTTTAAAAATAGCTTGGCGTAAATAATTTGAAAATGCACTGTGGGCTATATTGTCCAGTAATATCAATTGTAATCCTGGTTCAAATTCACATAAATAGGTACCGCTCAGCAAGAGCAACCTAGTTCATGATAATTGAACAATGAATAATATGTGAAGTTCACATATTAAACAATTTTTAACGCGGGATTCAATCCCGGTTCATGACTGTCGGGAATCGAGGGTGTTACCCACTCGTCCACCGACTTATATATCAATTGTAATATGCCAATGAATATAGCTGCCTATTTTTTCTTAAAAGGCCTGTAAGTAAAATACCCTAAATATGAAAGGAAACTGGCAAACATTACACAATTAAATAATGAGTCTGGTGTAATTTTATTTTAAAATTAACAAACATATTAAAAGAGAAAACAAAAATATAACACCACGTTATATTTTCGTTTTCTCTTTTAACTTTTAAAACGTGGCTAAAATATGTCTGATCCAAACATATTAAAATAATACATTTTATTCAAAGAGGTCCAACAATGGGGGAAAAGATTTCAGCCTCAGGGATATGTTCTGAAGAGTCAATATTACAGACCTTTCAACATCCTCAAACATATGCAGTCTCCTTTAATCAGGGTCTTAAGTTTAGGGAAAAGAAAATAATAACACAAATCTGAGGAGTAAGCTGGGTGGTTAAGTACACACATACTTGTTAATTGTCCAAAATCCTTTTATAGCTATTGTTGGGGGAGCAGGGGAATCATCATGAAGAAAGAAATAATTGCCTGATTATTAATAATCCAATTGGACTCAAAGAATACTCATCAAAAGCCATCCTATGATTTCTAAAAAATAAGTAGTATAAAGTTTGTTCCTTGGGGACAAAATTCATGGTGTATGATGCTCTTGCTGTCATAGAAATATTGTGGTTACCTTTGACTTTTGAGGCAAAGCTTTTGGCCTTTTGGTGAGTGTGATGACTTACATTCAACACTTTAATGTTTAGTATTGTAGCAGAATCATAGAACCATGTGTCATCCTCTTTCAAAATTCAATTAATGAATACTTTTTCTTTACTAGCTGTTTTATGGGGCTAGTATGCATATTCACCGTGTTAATGTTTTGTCCACTAGACTAAAAATGTGGAAGAAAGTATTCTTTGACTACTATTTCCACTATTATTTGACAAATTTCAATCAACATTTATTTACAAGCATTCTGACAAATAAACAAAGGTCCTATTGCATCCTTTTTCTTACTTTTGTGATGATAAGGTACAATTTGAAAATTAGAGATTAGAAACAAAAGGTGACAAGATCAAATCTCGAAATTAATGAAAATTCACAAACATTCCATCATTATTTTAGATTTGGTCTTGGTTTTTTGCTACTTTTGTGATAAGTTTTTTGTTGCTAACAGAAATTGGGTGGCCTGGATTTTCTTCATTTTTCAATTTTTCCTGGCCATTTTCAAGAGGTGTGAACAACCTGGGCATGCACTAAACAATTATCTACATAAACTTGCCTTGCTAAGGCAATGGCTTTACTGGAGATTTTTTTCATATTTTAAAACAGAATTTAACATTCAAGATTCATCTTAGAACACTGGTTGCTTTCTTATTTGGCTTAAAGATACCATCATTCTCTGTCTTTGAGCAACTACTTAGTGGGTCCAGATTAAAGAGGAAGGTTGGTATGGCAATGGTTGTTGAAAATATTTTTAGAAAATCTATATATATATAAAAATGAATGTATGTGTGTGTGTCCTTTATGCCTGACCAAACCACTCATTGGAACGCCATGAAACTTTGGGAAGTTATTTAGTATAGTACTGGGAAGGTTTCTAAAAAATAATTTCTTGAATATCTTGAATATCCTTAGTTATTTGCAGATTTAACTCGAAAGCAGCGCCCCCATTGGGACGATGATAACAAGTTTTTTTATCTATAAGTTTTATTATCACTAAGTTTATTATCTTAAAGATTATTTATCAAAAGTAAGATTTTCTACCTATTAATTGTGCATAAGTCAAAGTTAGTTAACGAGTATTTTTCAAGGGACAGGGAGAAAATGTTCACTAGATAAAACGATGATTTTGTAATGTAGAAAATTAGGAAAGACAAAATTCAGGATGACACGGCAATTTATTTGAGACAAGAATAATGATAAAATATTCCAAGGCAAGATACTATTCCTTTAACTTCCAATTACCGAGGGAACCAATTAATATTGATTTCATTCAACTTATCGAGTATTTTTCAAGGGACCGGGAAAAAATGTTCACTTTATCGAGAGATTCAAATTTACGAGTTTCAAATTATCAAAATATATCTATTCTTATTTTTTTATAAGTTTATAGAGAATTGTTTTAACAAATGTTCGTTATACAAACCTTTACTCGGGTAAAACCCGGGCGAAGCCGGGTACATCTGCTAGTATGAAATAAAAGTGTTAATAAAATTGTAAAAGCTTTTTTTTAAAGTTTATGTCTTTTAAAAAAAAGTACTATGTGATCAAGCACAATATGAGTTAGAAAGAAAAGAATTCCACTTTTTTATGGGTAGCATCTAAAATGAAGCTAAGTAAAATAGAAGAGGACCAACCTTAGCAGTAGCAAGGTGGGATCCCCCAGTGGTGGGATGGTGCCGCTGCTGCTGCAGACAGAGGGAGCTGAGGGCCTGAGCATAATCCCGGTCACACTTCACTCGCAGGGTGACAGCCCGCCGCACGTTCTCCAACAGCCGCAGCTCCGCATCCTGGAGGGTGAGTAGCTGGTCCACAGATCCGTTCCATCCCTCCTCCTGCTGCTGCTACAGTGGTTGGACAACCTTCTTGGTAATATTAAGTGTTGTTGGGAGAGTAGTTCAGAAAATTAACAACCAAGAATCCAACTGCCTACGTGGCTCAGCACTTTAAACGCAAAGCATTGGTTGCTACAAACGCAGTATGGAGAATACTATCTAAGTCAAGAACCAAATCGTTCGGAGCAGTGATGAAATTACTTGACTCCATAGTTTTATCCACGTTGTTATACTCGGCCCCACTGTGGGTGACGAATCAGATAAGAGTTGTAAACCAGATCCAGGATATTTTCCTACAGCGATTTCTTGACCTTCCCAAATTTACTCCGGGCTATATCTTACGAACAGAAACCGGAAGGATGTCCCTTGAATTAAACATTACGAAATTGATTCTAAAGTTCTGGATAAGGATTTTAAAAATGGACAGGACAAGATTACCTTATGTTTGCTCGTCCCAGCTCTGGAAAGTTTCAATTGTGGGAAAAGCGGGAAACAACTTTATTTATAACCTGACTAACATCATTGACTCTAGGGGTTTTTCTTTTCTTAAGAACTGTGAAGATTATATGGTTGTGCTAGGAGAAATGCCTAGAATAGTTCAAATCACAGTGGACCAGCTACTCCAATTTGACCGAGCTAAGATACAAAACTCAACTTATTTTATTCACTACCAATCTCTAAGTAGCTCCTTTATGACGGAGGGCTACTTACTATCAAACCTCCCTTTGAAAATTAAACGATTTATAGCCCATCAAAGGATTCTATGACTATTTTTCCCCGAGGATATCACAGGATTTTGGAACAGCGACCCTTTAAATTGCTACTTCTGCAATGCTGGCATCCAAGACAATTTGGTCCATTATCTATTCTATTGCCCATTTCTACAGGAAAAGAGACTGGAAATTTGCGAAATTTCAGGGCTAACTCACTATAATGAACAACATGTATATAAAATTTTTACTACTCTCCTGCTGGATAAAACATTTGTTTATAAATATTTAAAATTTTTCAAGGCGATTGATCAAATGAGGGAAGAAGTGCTCAACTCCACAGACAACGACTGATTGCTCCCCCTCCCCTCTAAATTGCTTTTCCTCCTCACTCATGTACATATATAACCTTTTAGGGGAATCCCCTTGTAAGACAATAGTATCTTAATAAAGGTTTTTGTTGTTGTTGAGTAGTTCAGAAAATGAGAGACAAAAGACAGGAAGTGGGGGATCCAATGTTGGTGAGTAGGTCATTTAAACAGAATTTCTACAACTCCCTTAAGGTCAAGCTTGGAGGGTTGGAAAGCCAGCTGCTCTCTGCTGTCACAAGAGTGAGTGCTGGGTTAACCTTTATTCACATCCACCAAACTTTCTACAACACTGAAGGATGATCCCTCAGTTCTCAGTAAATGAAGGATACAGCAAGCTGCATTAAGGAGTGTGCATTGAGAGACATTTTGAGCACCAAAGTTGCAAATGGATATTCTGAACTCAAGATTTACCATCTAGGGAGACTTCTATTGGATTAGTGAATCAATCTATCTCCCACTTCATTCTTCAAGATGTATATATCCCTCCTCATAGGACAACTTTTGATTACTGGAGAGACTATACTCTCCATTGAATCTTCCCCCAAGCTTATTCGCCACCATATCTGTCCTTTTGATCTCAAGTATTCTTCTAGAACACCAGATGTCAAAAGATTTAACTTCTGCTCCAATTCTCAAAAAAACACAAGGTAATAAGACCAAATCCAAATAAATAAATAGTGTGTGATGTTTCAGTAATAGCGTTTGTGTTTATAATCTATAATCCAAATTGTGCCTTATCACTTCTGTTCCAGCCTTAAATATGCAAAATTGTTAGAATTTGCTTTTGTTAATTATTGTTAAATTATGTAAATTTTAGAAATGTATATAATCTTGATTTTAGAAAATAAAGATAGTTATTGAGTTATAAAAGTATACGTGGTTGAGTCATTAGTGTTGGTGAGACGAGGTTGAGTCATTAGAGTTATTAAGTATACGTGGTTGAGTCATTAGAGTTGGTGAGACAAGAGTTATTAATATATACGTGGTTGAGTCATTAGAGTTAGTGAGACGAGACAATAGCAGTTATTCAAGTTTAAATGAGTTATAGTTAGCTCGCTGAGTTAAGAAGCATATAATTAAAACCAGCGTTAAAATAAGAACTTGGCGGTGATTCCTCCTTAGTGCCAGGAGGCCAAAGCCAGTTCGATTCAAGGTCCCTCGAGCCGGATTAGGATTTGAAACAGAAGAAATTTAGCAAAAACTCAGCGAGAATACAATGCAAATGTCTCGAGACGAAAGGATCCTCCAAAGAAAGTTAAGTTGTCAGATAAGGAGAATTGATGGATTTATTGAAAGTGTGGATTCAATTATTGAGGCAGGTGAAAGAATACGCTTAGAAATAATGGGTGAAGAATTAAAGGAGATCAAAGAGAAAATTGAGAAACTCTACGACGAGCTGTTTTCTTTGGATGAAGTTGATATAGATAAAGAAAGTGAGGCATATGATGGTTCAATGAACAAGATTGGAAGCTTGAGGGTAAAAATAGAAAATGAGAGAAAACTCATAGACAAACTGGCGGACATAAAGCCAAATGGCTCTCAGGCAAATATAAAATTGCCTCAATTTGACTTACCGATATATGATGGAGATATGGGCAATTGGATCAACTTCAAAGAGCTATTCCTCACCACCATCGATGCACATCCAGGGTTAACTAATATACAGAAGTTACAATATTTGAATTCTGCAGTAAAAGGCGAAGCGGCCAGATTAATAAGGGGTTTCCCTTTACTAAGTGAAAATTATGGCCAAGCATGGAGTACACTGTTATCAAGATATGATAACCCGAGAGAGCTAGCTTATGCCCAGGTGTCAAAAATCTTTTCTCTCCGGGCAATTAAGAATCCATCGGCTAAGTGTCTCCATGAATTCATGGATGTTTGTAATGAAGCCATAAGAAACTTAGAAACGCTGGAATTGAAGAGAAATCAATTAGTGGATGTGATCTTGGTGCACTTCCTCCAGCAGAAGTTGAGTGAAAATCTAAGGTTGGATTGGGAACTGTCAGTGGACAACACTCTTCCTTCTTATGACAAGTTCATAGCGTTCATTTCCAGACATGCGAGAAGCATGTCTTGTGCTGTCAAGGAATGTTCAAAAAGGGAAGAAACCACCGGATCGAGATTTCCCAAATGCCAAAGCTACGGGATGCTAATTGAGAAATCGGACACTTGCATATTATGCAAATCTAAGCATCATCCACTATACATGTGCAGCTTATTTTGCAAAATGCCTTTAAAAGAAAAATTAAATGTAGTAAAAGGTCATAAATTGTGCTTCAATTGCTTGAGGAAAGGCCATTTCTCATGGAATTGTAGGCTGAACCAACGATGCAAAGTATGCAAGGGGAAGCACCACACAATGATTCATTATGATAAACCGAGCACGGAAGGCGCTTCGGCCCAAGTGGAGAACACAACTCCGAAGGAACATGAAAGTGCTATCAATTTAACGAATACTCAACAGGCAAACTGCAATGATAGCCACGTACTACTCGCAACAGCAGGAATCAAGATAAAAAATGGACTTGGAAAGTTATGCACCTGCAGAGCCCTACTGGACAGCGGTTCCCAAGTCACCATGATAACAAAAGGATGCTGCGAAAGATTGGGACTTGTCCAAAGGAAATCAGATCGGATGATTATAGGGGTTGGAAACACACCAGTGCAGCATTCTTCATCGACAGTAAGTGTGACATTTTGTCCACTGAATAATTCTGAGGAATTCTCGGTGGAGGCAGTAGTCACGGGAGTGCTCACTTCAGAAATTCCGAACTTCAGGTTAAAAGACCCTAATTGGCCAACTTTGAAGAACCTCAAATTGGCAGACCCAGAGTTCTACATACAAGCCCCAATAGATATGATATTGGGAGCAGATATATACACTGAACTTATGTTGAATGGCTCTATATCTCTCGGAGAAGGATTGCCAATGGCTATTAATACAAGACTAGGTTGGGTACTTCTAGGAAAACTCATGGGAACATCGGAGAGTAATACAGAAGTCTGTAACCTGAGTTTACAATCTGAACCAGAACTAGAATTCGTAATGAAAAGATTCTGGGAAACTGAATCTGTGCCGTCACCGGATCTTTGTACACAGGACGAAGATTGTGAAAGGTTATTTTCGAATAACCATGGCAGAGATAGCCATGGAGGGTATTGGGTAAAATTGCCATTCAGACAACATCGACCGCTTCTGGGTGAATCAAGAGAAAAGGCTTTAAGAAGGTTCCTTTCGTTGGAAAGAAAATTGTGTAAGAATGTGAAATTATATGACCAATACCGGGGATTCATGAAGGAATATGAACACTTAAACCACATGGAAAGGGTCCCAATTGCAGAAGTGAAGCGAGAATTGTGCAGATGCTATTACATGCCTCATCATCCAGAAGATGCGGACTATCAGAGGATATTGTGGAAACCATCGCCAGAAGAGCCTGTGGTGGACTATCGACTACTGACTGTTACCTATGGTACAACTTCGGCTCCATTTTTGGCAATGAGAACATTACAACAGTTAGCAGAAGATGAAGGCCAAAATTATCCTGAGGCTTCTAGGGTGACCTTGAATGATTTCTATGTCGATGATCTGCTAACAGGAGCTCAAACGATTGCTGAAACCAAAGAACTAATAGACCAATTAAAAGACTTAATGAAAAAGGGAGGGTTTCACTTAAGAAAGTGGAATTCAAATTGCCACGAGATAGTGTCTCATGTCGAGGAAATAAACGAAGAGAGGAAAATTAACTTGGAGAAAGGAGCCATATCCAAGATTTTAGGAATTGTATGGGATCATGTACAAGATACGTTTAGAGTTAATATAACTCTTCCTGAGGAAGTTGTTACCAAAAGAGATCTTCTCTCCAATATTGCGAGGATTTTCGATCCAATTGGTTTCCTCTCACCTACTACAGTGGCAATGGCGAATCTCCAGAGGCAGACCGCGGTCAAAGAAGTCGAGGATTTAGAAGGGCTACCAGTCTACCACCGCGCCATATTGAAGGAAAATGGAGAGTGGCCAGAAGTTACCAAAGCCATCCAATGTAGCTACCCGAAGGTCTTTGTCGGCGACGGAACTCATCTTTACCTCCTCATAGAAGATGTGGAATCTCTAGATGGCCCGAATGTCCGCTCGGTATTGTACCAATACCACATCCCTCACAAAAAATGGATCTGGAGAAAAGTGAATGGTTTCGCTCCAATAGTTATTTCCAAGTCTATCGTTTATGCCTCTCACGATAAAAGGGTGTACTTTGTAGGAGGGAGAATACACTCTAGAGGGAATAAGGTAACTTGCACCGACAATATTGTCCGAGTGAAACTTAAAGAGGGTCGGGCTTCTGTTCTAGTGAAAAGCAGGAAGTCGCCCCTAACTGACCTCTTGGTCCTGGCAACGACATTTGCACCATCGGCGTTCTTGTTTATGCTTGCAGAGACCCGCGACCACTCTACTTACAAGGTTTTCTCCTATCATCTCCTAAACAAAGATTGGCATCTGATTGGATCAGACAAAATATTTTGGAAAGAGAAATTTCTCTCTCTTCAGATTTGCTATACCAACAAGAAACTTTTACTATTCCCTCGAATGCAGTGGGAACAACACTTCTGTAATCTGTATAACTACCGACTTCAAACAGATTCCTGGGGGTGTTATACAACTATTCCGATTCTTGGTGAGAAAGAGGGCTATCCAAAAAATATCAATCACTTTACTATTGTGCAGGATTGGGTAAGAGCTGTATTTGTTCACGCCGGGAAGGAGTCGAAATATTTATGGAAGTTGAACCTGAAGTCTAAACAATGGACTGAACTACCAACCTATGTCAAATACAGAGATAGTCAATACACTGCTGTAGCTTTGGACCTGGTGTTCATATTGGGACCAGCTGATAAAGAACACGAGACTGCAGAGAAGTATTTGTCGTTCTTCAAGACCAGAAGGTGCGAGTTGCCCAAGTTCGGGCTGCTACCGGAGTCTACCTACGACCTATTACGAAGTTGGCTCCGCTTCCCTTCAAATCTGAACCAGGGTTCAGCGGCCGGGGGGAGTATGTTCCAGCCTTAAATATGCAAAATTGTTAGAATTTGCTTTTGTTAATTATTGTTAAATTATGTAAATTTTAGAAATGTATATAATCTTGATTTTAGAAAATAAAGATAGTTATTGAGTTATAAAAGTATACGTGGTTGAGTCATTAGTGTTGGTGAGACGAGGTTGAGTCATTAGAGTTATTAAGTATACGTGGTTGAGTCATTAGAGTTGGTGAGACAAGAGTTATTAATATATACGTGGTTGAGTCATTAGAGTTAGTGAGACGAGACAATAGCAGTTATTCAAGTTTAAATGAGTTATAGTTAGCTCGCTGAGTTAAGAAGCATATAATTAAAACCAGCGTTAAAATAAGAACTTGGCGGTGATTCCTCCTTAGTGCCAGGAGGCCAAAGCTAATTCGATTCAACTTCCAAAAAGCATCTTTCACATTTGTGATTCTAATTTCAACTTTTTTTTTACATCTTTTCTTCTGGTTTATGATGCTTCCAAGATAAAGGATTTTGCTTGTTCAATTTTCATGCCATCATGATTTATTTTGAATTCTTTAGATTGTTTTTAAAAGCTACGGGTGAATTTTGTCTTCTTAAGTCTAGATACATAAGGTAACAAGACAATATTAATAAATTAAATGTGACATTTTAGTAACATTGCTACCTAAATATCACACAATTTATTAATTTGAATTTGGTCTTGTTATCTTAGGAGGTAGTTATAACTGGGCTCCACTGTATTTGGTATCTGTTATATCCCCACCCCAGCTGTGGGTTTTCCTTGCTTCTCACTGTACAATGAAGCAACATGTATATGCAATTTCAATATATCATTACTCTCAGCAAATTTATCTTATTTCCTCTCTGTTCTTGTATGAAACTTGTCTTTGATCAATATAAATTACCTAAGACCAAATCCAAATAAATAGTGTGTGACATTTCTGTAACAATACTGTTGCCAAAACATCACACACTATTTATTTGGATTTGGTCTTATTACCTTGTGTTTATAATCTATAATCCAAATTGTACCTTATCTGCCTTGCTATGAAGTTTGTTTTTCCTAGTGTGACATAGCTGGGTAGAGAGAGATTAGGGAAGGTGGCAAACTGAAGGTCATAGTACACCTTGAGGCCACGGGTACTGTGCATTGCATTTTTCTGCCAATGACTCTAGGATTTCATTGCCATTTCAAAGCCAAGACTTCACTCCAAAAAGACAATGTCCCTATATAGACATTATGATGACAAATCTGCTATTCATATCACGAGCAAAAAAGATGCAAAGCTACTGGGGACAAACTCTGAAGGAATCCTTGACAGAAACACATCAGATTTATGTTAATAGTAACAAGATTTGTCACAGCTCCCATGGGAAAAAGCTATGTAATAAAATAATTTTTGAATATTTTTATTTAATTAACTGATTATTAATTTCAGTATATATGTTTATTGATAGAAATGTTGTTATCTTATTTTATGTAAATAAGGGTGGTTGTTTTTGATCAATTCCCTTGTCAATCTGGGTCTTTCCTAGCTCTACTAGGTGACAATTGAATCTCTCATTGTGGGTTATGTAAATATATAGTGATTATGTAAAGCAGAGATTGTGACAAGAGCATCAATCAAGTGACTTAAACAAAGAACAGGCAGCGAACCAAAAGTGAAACCTAACATGAACAATTTCATCAAAGAATGGGCATTTAGCAGGTTATTTCATTTATAAAAGAAAAATTCACACTTAAAAATGGTTTCGATTATATTACTTGTCATATCTATATATTTAATATAATATTTTGAAATAGGTTTGAGTATATAATGTACTGGCACAATAAAGTGGTTATTCTGTAGAAAAAATATATATCATACAGTGGTTGATTTCATTCACATAATTGAACTTTAGGTATACATTGATTTTATTTGTCATTCAACACAAAATGCTTTCTTAAGAAAGAAAAGTTATTTTTATTTATTATTTTGTGTTTTAAATATTTATATATATTCATATCATCTCAATGTCAAATTATTTTAATAGAATATTCATAAAAAATTATTTCAAACACTTAAATTTTTAAATCAAAGTATTATAATTATATGGATAATACTTAGAATGGCAACCTTTTCATGATGAACCATGGTTTTATAATGAAAATCCTTAGATGTGGGTGAAAGTTCTTATTGATTTACATGTTTAATTATCTTTCATCTAAACAGGATATAAATCAACACCAAATTTAATTCAACAGGTAATACTTTGGAAAAAATTGGTTTGGGATAAAATTAAACGGTAAAATGACTTTAAAAGTTATTTTGTTTGAATATAAATACAATATTTAAATGGTTTATATCGGTACATTAAAAAAAAAAAGTTAACAGTTTGTGTCTTTAATATATATATTACATAAAATTAAAGAAATTTTTAAAAGGATTTACCTTAAATAATTTTTTTCCCTTTGGCATAAATATATTTTTACGAACACACAATCAGCCTGACCAAAAGACTTGTATTTAACACCATGATTTTATTTATATTAACTGGGTATTTAAAAATAGACTCAAGCGACAGTATTGTCAAAGATCGAATATCTTCTTCATGTTACGCTAATAACTTTTTTTTCCCCATTCATTTTAAAGATTAAGAATAAAACAAAAATGTGCGAAAATATAGTTTGATAGTTTTAAAAGAAAGCCCAAAACAATATTAATTTTAAATCTAAAGTGCATATCTATATTATTTTTATTGACTTGTGAACGATTTTTTTTTTTTTCAATATATAATTTTGAAATATTTTCTCGATGAAAGTGCTTGAAGTATTACCTTTAATAAAATTGTAAACCAATCTAAGCCTGGAAATTCTTTAAAAATCTTCCATGAAATAAATTTCCTAGTCCCAATTCATAAATTGGACCTCTACTTACCTTGTAAATAACAACAACAACGAAACGACAGCCTTTGAAGTTAACGACATTATATGTGCTCCAGAAATCAAGTTATTTCTAGGAGGATGGCTAAACGTAATATTTGATATTGGTGGGCTGGGTAGCAGAAAAAAGAGATGGTCCAGGTTTGGCTTTCACTTTGACAATGGGAAAAAATTAAATACTCTTTCACACGCATAACTTTGTTTAGTCTACCTGGATGTAATTATGCAGTCAGAACTGTTGTTGGGATTAATCCATGCTTTATTTTTAGTAGGAAGAAGAACAATAGTCTTGGAATGGCAGAAAATTTCCTTTTATTATGGTTGAATGGCCATCTTAAGTCTGTGCGAGTAGTCATATTTTGTCTAACAATATGTTTCATTTTCTCTTGTAGAGCTGGCTACCCTAATTGTGAATGTGCTCCGCTCCATTCGCTGGGCCGACCAGCGTCGCAACTGCTTCTTGAAGCATGACGCCGAAATTTTCCTACACTTGGTCCTCCAAACCTTACATCATCTTGACCATATTGTTTCGAGAAGTTCTGTCTGTGGGTCCAGCAAAGGGTCGCAGATCCATAGATATTGGAGTTTGCGAGCCTTGAAATCCCTTCTCCTGGACGTGTTCGGCTCCTGTGACATGCCCCTGGATCTGCAGGCCTTCATCCCGAAGCTATTGTAGTATTATAGTAAATGAGTACAAACACGATTCGCCAATAAATAACTAGTTTATTAAAGAGAAAATATATTTATTTACGGGGCTGCTAACCAAAATGAATGATTTTTGAGCTCCAATGGCCGCGTAAAGCGTAATATATAAAACCACTATGACCAGGCTGGTGTGGCTAGGGACAGGATCTCCATTAGGGAAGAGACAGGTTAGGCCGGATTGGGTCCGCGGAGGTCAGGAGGCAGGAAGAAGGCGGGAGGACTAGAACTTCGCAGCTCTAGCTCTGGCAGTTGGGCAAGACATTGATCTTTCCTTGTGGTCGGCAGAGAGGCCCTTGGCTGAGCAGTTGGCGCACTTGGCCGTGCGCGGGTTGGCAAGAGTTGGACAGTTTCGGCCTTGGTGGTCACCAGTAGCGCAGTGGAAGCAGGTGACCGTAGCCTTGGTGCACCTATCGGCGTTGTGGCCGTAGCCACAGCAGCGGTTGCAGACGCGGACGCGGGAAGACTCCTCGTAGTTCAGGATCACTTGGTCCACAATGATCCTGCAGCGTCTTCCAATGGCCTTGTAGGAAGCCAAGTCCAGCTCAATGAAGGCCGTGCAGGTGCCATTTCTGGTCGGAGATCTGTGTGCCACTCGTACAGACTTTTCTCCAGGAAGCTGGCTGAGGGCATCGGTGGAGAGGAAGGCCTTGACAATGTCCTCATCCGCGGTTTCCGCCTCGACGTTGAAGAGGCAGATTCTTGGGAGGTATTTCCTCAGTTCCCGGACTTTCAGGCCTTGGAGCTTGTTGTCCAGGGCAGAGCTGACGGAAGGAATGGCCTCTGGAGTGCAGCACCAGTTTTCCCCTGGTGCGCAGAGACGCCCAGACGCCTTGGGGCAGAGTGTGGGCAGCGCGGACAGCTTTGAGGATGTCCCGTGGGTCAGCCTGAGGGTTATCTGAAATAACCACGATGTGGGCCGCAGATTTCTCTCTATTGAGGGTGCCTTTGGCAACGGCAGGCTTGGGGGCGTGGAAGATGCAGGCTTGGCTGGAACCAGTGGTTTGGTCCTCTTAGCGGGCGGGTTTGACGCCTCTGGCTGCTTCCTCTTGGTTAGAGCAGGATCTGGCTTCTTGGGAGCAGGTGCTGCCACAGGGACAGCAGCTGGAGCAGGGGTGGCAGGCTTGATGAGCTCGGTCTGAGCGCTAGAGTCCTTGCAGGTGAGAGCAGGGCTAGTTTGAGTGGTTTGACAGGTTTTATTGGGCATTTGGGCATCCATGTTTTCATCCAGCTCAATTGTTGTATTCCAATATATTACACACAGCGCTCAACGTTAATTATTGTTTAATTAACTACAAGGTAAAGGGATTATATATATATAGATTAAATAGTAAACATGGAGAAAGAGAATAAGTCGCGTGGCGACGCCGCAGGTTACATCAACAGGAAGTGACGTCAGCTCCAGGGTTGCCGAGCCAACCGTCCGCTGTCCAGCAATCTCCTCCCTCGAAGTGACCTCCTATTCATGGATCACTTCGCCGCTTAAGAGTCTCGAACGATGAAGTTCGTGTAGGTTTCTCCCCAGTTGCTTGGTCAAAATGTCCGCTAGGTTTCTTCCACTTGTAGCATAGTCCAGTTGAATCACACCGTCATCCACCTTTTCTCTGACGAAGTGATATCTAATAGCGATGTGTCTGGTCTTGGATCGGCTGATGTAGCTCTTGGCGTGTGCTATAGCCGCTTGGTTATCGCACCACACTGGAGTTGGCTCAACCATATTATGTGGTATATCCAAATGGTATAGGAACTCCCTGATCCATGTCACTTCCCGGACTGACGATGATAGGGAAATATATTCCGCCTCCATTGTGCTGAGGGCGGTGACAGTTTGCTTTGAACTTCGCCATAGGATTGGAGCGCCTGCAAACATCACTACGTAACCCGATGTGCTCTTTCTGTCTTCCAGGTTGGTTCCCCAATCTGCATCCGAATAGACACACAGTTGTTCCCCAGTCCATCTATAGGTGATGCCTAGATGCTCTGAAGATTTTAAGTATCTTAAAATTCGTTTCGCAGCAACCCAGTGTTTTCTAGTGTACTTTAAACAATAGCGAGCCAATTGACTTACTGCATAGGCAATGTCTGGCCTTGTCCGCTGTGAAATGTAGAGCAGTTCACCAATTAGTTCACAGTAGGGATGGTCTTGGCAGTTTTCTTCATCTTCTTCCTCAAAAAGTTCTGGTCTGGTTTCCATCGACGTTGAGACTTCTCTTCCTTCCTGAAGATTGAACCGTTCCAGTAGACTTTTTATATATGCTCTTTGTTAGAACTCATTGAAAATTGTATGTATGTATGTAAATATTACAACTATTTTCATATTTTTTTTGTGTGTGTCTGACCCCTCAGCGAAGGGGAATCTATTTTTTGCTGTTTCTTCTCCTCTTTTCACACACCGCCCCCCCCCTGTCGAGAGAATGTAATCGTCCACCAGCCGGATGGACAGTCCAAGTACCCACCGACCAATCGGAGGGGCGGAGGGGTCAAAAAGGTCAGGGGCGCGCGGCCAGTGTTGGTGTCACAGCTGTGCCGAGTAGACAAGAAAAAATCCTTGCGGGGGCTTGCCCAAGATGAGCTCGGGGAATTTCGTCCATCTTCCATAAACGACCATACAAGCGGTCTGAGAAGGGACTGGGTGGCTGACATCTCAAGGAAAGGTGAAGCCGAGACGAATCGTTGAGAGATTCGCATAGCGGTTGGAGTACGTCGAGAGCGACGAATTGTGCTTCATCTGAAGATACTAGGAAGTTCGTCGAGGACGACGAATTGTGCTTCCAAGGCAGGGGGGCTGGGGCAAGCCGACCTAACAACCGAGGAACTGTTTTTGGTGAGCACTCCCTCACACGCTTTTATTTCCTAAATTGGTATATTTTTATGTTAATCTAGCATATTTTTTGTATTTTTCTTTTCTTATTTTTACTAAGTTTTTTTTTCTATTTCGTCAATATCATCATTTTATATATTTTCTTTTGTTAAAAACATTTCAAGTTGCATGCAAAATTTTGGAATACACAAAAATAATAAGTTTTTCATATATATTTTATCCTTCATTTTATAGCTAACATTAAACAAAACTTTATATGTGTAACCTTTTGTTGTCTTCCTTTTTTCTTGCTTGAACACCCAAGGCAGCCCAAAACAATATCAAACTTTAGGTTAAAGTTTTTATTTGTTAAAAAGGAGCTTTGTGGAGCGTTCCAAAGTTTTCTTTTCCTCCACGAGCTTTTTTAATTACCCCGTTCTTAACATTTATAACTGTTGTGCATATTTTAATTATTTGTTACCACAGAGTGTGTGTAAGCTCACGGGGAAAAGGCGCTAAAAAACAAGAAAAAAAAAAGAGTTCCTTTGTTTCAATATAAGTTTCCTTTTTATATTTTGTTACCTCTCTTGTTAATCAATAAATATAATGTTTAATTAATAATTATTGGAATCAGTTTCATTGATAATTCTAAGCAAAGTCAACAATTGGCAAAGTCAACAATAACACTCTTTGTGTTAGAGTTACGCATCCACCCTTTGATCGAGTGAAGTTGACACCAAGCAGGTAGGATACTGGTCCGATTTCTTTGTTTCGAAGTGACCTCTCAGCAGTTCAATGCACTTTTCTCTCACTTCTTGATTCTCCGTCAGAGTAAGAATATCATCCACGTATAATGATAGGATTATCATTCCTTCGTTCAGCTTGAACTTGTAGACACAAGGGTTAACTGGATTCCTCATAAATCCCTTTTTCTTCAACCACTCATCAAGGCACTTGTTCCAACATCTGCCGCTTTGCTTCAGTCCGTACAGGGGCCTTTTGAGTTGGCAGTAAAGATGTTCCTCACCAGGTTTAACAAAGCCTTCTGGTTGTTCCATGTAGATCACTCGGTCAAGCTTGCCGTAGAGATAAGCACTTTTCACGTCATATTGGTCTATGAACCAGTTATTTTCAACACCTATTGCTGTGAGCAGTCTTGTCGTTTCGAAACTTGAAACAGGTGAGTAAATCTCATCATAATCGATTCCCTTTTGTTGAGTGAAGCCCTTTGCCACAAGTCGGGCCTTGTATCTTACTACTTGACCCTCGGCGTTGGTCTTCTTGTGTAGTACCCACTTACAAGCAATTGGGGCAGAGTCTTTTGGTAGTTCTGTTAGTTCCCAAACATTGTGCTTTCTCAAGGATTCCAATTCTTCTTCGATTGCTTAAAGCCAATGCTCAGCTTCAGGGCCTTGGATAGCTTCTTTATACGAAGTAGGATCTCCCTTATTTACTTCAGTACTGAGGTGTTCAATTGAGTTCTGAGCATTTCTCTGGTTCCTCAGGATCATTGGATGAGATCGAGTAGGAGAAGGCTTCACAGTATCTTCATTATGGCTGTCCTCTTCTGTAGGTATCACGTCTTCTTGATCTAATAAAGACACTGAATTCTCTTCAATCTCCCGTTGAGTCTCATAGCTTTAGTGTTCAACTGATGGAAGCACCTCCCGGTTGCTGTTGTTCCTCGATACATCACTCTCTTTGAAGACACAGTCCCGAGATTCCACCACTTTCTTCATCTCAGGAATCCACACTCTGTAGCCACGTCCTCTGAGTGCATATCCAACAAGGTTACCTTTGACAGCTCTCCTTTCGAGTTTGGATTTACGGACTTGTCTTGGAATATGGACAAATACTTGACAGCCAATAGCTCTTATGTGTTTAAGACTAGGCTTGTTCCCTGTCCACAGTTGATATGGCGTGCTTTCACCATTGTGATTGTTGAGAACTCTGTTTCTGACATAGGCTGCGGTGTAAGTCAGCTCCGCCCAGGAAGCCTTTGGTAGACCACTTCCAGATATAGTGCTCCTGACAAGATCTAGGAGTGTCCTATTCATTCTTTCTGCCACACCATTCTGTTGGGGTGTATACGTCATAGTGTGTTCATGAACTATTCCAACGCTCTTGCAGAAAGTGTCTCATTCCTTGGAACAAAATTCCAAGCCATTATCCGTACGTATTCGTTTTAGTTTCCGGCTGGTTTGTTTCTCAGATTCTTGAATCCACTCTTTGACTTTTCCCAGGGTTCCGCCTTTGTTTTTCAGGAAAAATACACTTGTATATCTCGTAGATTCATCAAAGATGGTTAAGACGTACTTGGCTCCTCCCCAGCTCAATACGTCGAGTGGACCCATCAAGTCCGCATGCACCAAGTCCAACGGCATGATTTCTTTTTCCTCCTTGTGTGAGTGTTGAAGGAATGGCAGACGGTAAGACTTGCCGATCAAGCAGTCTTCGCACTTTTCTGGCTTTGCCGGGCTGCAATCAAGTCCTCTTACGCTTTGGTTCTTGGCCATCTTTGCTATCGTATATGCATTTACATGCATCAGCCTTTTGTGCCAAAGTTCCAGTGTAAGCTCTTCCTTGCATTCAGATGCAAGAGAAACACGATCATTCTGATCTATCGGAGAAGATGGAGTAGTCTGGACCTAGTAAAGTCTACCCAGCTTCTTTCCCTCTATCAAGAGTTTACCTTTCATGTCCATAATGTGGCAACCACTCCTGTTCAAGACAACTTTTCTACCAGTGTAAGCTCTTCCTTGCATTCAGATGCAAGAGAAACACGATCATTCTGATCTATCGGAGAGGATGTAGTAAAGTCTACCCAGCTTCTTTCCCTCTATCAAGAGTTTACCTTTCATGTCCATAATGTGGCAACCACTCCTGTTGAAGACAACTTTTCTACCGTTTTCTATCATTTGGAGTACAGACAGAACACTGTGACGCATATCTGGAACGTACAAGGTGTTCTGGGCAATCATATTGCTGGCATCTCCCTTGTGTCCAACAATATTGGCACTGACAGTACCGATACCACATGCATCTATAGAAGAGCCATTCGCAATAGTGATGGAACTTATATTGCCTGTGCACTCTTTCAGACATGAGAAGTAATCTCTCTTGGGAGTCATATGGTGCGTCGCTCCAGAATCTATGATCGAGGTCTCGGCGGTAGCTCCAAACAAAGTGTTGCACATTGCCGACATATTTACGCCTTTGTTTTGGTCAAACCTCTTTGGTCTTTGTTCATTCTTTCCTTTCTTCCTGCATTCCCTTGCATAATGGCCTTTACCTCCACATTTGAAACAAACAACCTTTGCTTTAAATTGTTTTTCTGTTTCAATGGGCTTCGAAGAGGCATTAACGACCATGGCACCCACATCTTTTGGTAGATTAGACGAACGCCTTTCTGCTTCTGCCAACAGCCGTCTTTTAACTGTGGCGGTCGTGAAGTCCGAATCAGGCAAGTTACATATGGTTGAGACAACGGTGTCCCAATCCTCTGGTAATCCACCCAAAAGAACCATAGCCAAATCGCCATCATCAATTTTGTCGCCAATTTGGGCCAGTTCGTTAACAATGTAGTTTATCTTCCCCATATACCCTTCCATATTGCTGTGCTGAGTCAACCTTTCGCCATATAACTGCCTTCTTAGTTGTACGGCTCGATATCTACTATCCTTTGGTGCGTGTAATTTTTCCAGTTCCTCCCAGACCTCTTTCGGAGTATTCAAATGTTGAACATGCAATTGTTGTTCATCATTAATCCCGAGGCAAATTTTTTCAAACACCTTACCCTCCCGCGACAAAAAAAGTTTTGTTGCAACAAGGTCACTAGGGTCAGGCTTAGCCTCTCCTGAATTGATCAAACTCCACAAGTCGTTTTCGATTAGAACGAGTTTCATCTGGAAGCTCCAGCTGGAGTAATTCGCACCATTTAATTTTGTAATCGTCGTGTTTGCCATTTTACAAAATATTTGGTAAGTAGAAAAAGGATGAGCCAAGTAATCAAAGGAAATTTGGTTACTCACGTTTTAGGCCTTGCGCTTCTTCAGTCTGACGTTTTAGGTCTTGCGCTTTTTCAGTCTGATGTTTTAGGTCTTGCGCTTTTTCAGTCTCATAATCTTTGTTGTATTCCAATTGATTACACACAGCGCTCAACGTTAATTATTGTTCAATTAACTACAAGGTAAAGGGATTATATATAGATTAAATAGTAAACATGGAGAAAGAGAATAAGTCGCGTGGCGACGCCGCAGGTTACATCAACAGGAAGTGACGTCAGCTCCAGGGTTGCCGAGCCAACCGTCCGCTGTCCAGCATCAATGAAGTCATTCAAGGTGCCCGCGAGGTTCTTCACATCCCTAACTAGGCACGTGATTATTTCCGTTCGCTGCTCAATGAAGCGAAAAGGTCCAGGTGAAGAGCTGCTAGGGAGGGCTGGCCGAGGGATTGCAGGATTTGGTAGTTGCGGGAGATGACCATGTTGCCTTCTTCAACAAGAGCCGCGATGTCAACTGAGGGTTGAGAGGGCTTATTGGCTTTCTTCTTCTTCTTGCAGGAATCCATGGCGGGAGAGAGTTAACTAGTTTATTTATTTTATTTATTTCGTCTCAATTTACAGGTGTTACATTTGAGCACAGCTCGCGAGTCACCTTGTCTTGGCTATACGGGGAAAGAAGCCCTGTCTTGGGACCAGCCTTAGGGCTGGGAAAAGGGCAGGGAGGCCCACCCCTCACTCACCCTTGAGGATAGGGGAGTGGAGAGGCGACTCTGCGTGTTTGCCTTGCGTCGGAGTGCCACTGGCTGATCGCCAGTGAAGCTGTAACCTGGCGATCCGCCCTTGGTTAGCTGGTCGCGAGGCGCACGAGTCTTGAAACTCTTGGGTCTTCGCTCTGTGTGTGCGCCATTGGGAGCGTCCTTGCCGTGCGCGCCATGAAAAACAAGGGGTGCACACAGTAGTAACACCCTCCCGCCTTCGCGTTGGTTTTCCGTGTAAACCTCAGAACTTCAGAGGTCCTTGATTCGTAGGCAGATTCAGGGAGTGCTGTGAACAAAGGGTTCGAGGGCCAAAGGGGGGGGGGTCCTATTGGAGCGTAGGACGGGTTTAACTAAGTCCGAACGGGAGGGCTCGGTCAGCAACCTTGCCATGAACTCTCGGAGACGCCTGTGGGTTTGATTGGTCGACTCCATGGAGCCAGACCATAATGGCGGGCGCGAGGGGCCAAACAATGGCCGCTCGGTGCATGGAGAATGCATCATTCCCTTTTGGCTGGGTGACCTGGATGTCAGCAATGGGTATGCTATCGCATGCCGGTTTATGGACCGAAAGGTCTGGGTGGCCACTGCTCCAAGGATGTCTTGGCTATTTATACATGGCGATGGTGGAGTAGAGGTGGTCCTTCTAGGCTTTGCAGGAGGGCAGCTGTTGGGCGATGAGCTCTTGACTAAGTATCAGGGCCGGGTCGTCGGAATCGGGGATCGATATCTTCTTTATTTTGCAGAATATCTTGTATGGTTGGATAGTAGGATTCATTTATAGCCTGACAATATATAATCTACTTTATTTGTGGCTTCAAACGATGTGTATCTAATTCTGATGCACTCCAAAAATTTTCTAAAAAATATAAAAAATGTTGGAGAAAATAGTAAAAACACACAATGGCAAACACACAAAAACACAAAACCAACATAAGATTAATAGAATTATAAACGCTTAAAAATCTGTAGTTATAAAGGTTCCAAACCAAACTGACAATAAAATACTACTGGATGAATCAGTCAAATCAGAAGATTTGAAATTGATCAATAAAGTTTACATACCGACACTAAGAGATTCAACTATAGTAGTCAAAAACGTATCCAAAAATATAAATATGCGAACTTCGTTCAAACCATATGCAAAATGATTTCTGATCTAGAAAATTTGAAAATGAAATAAAGTTCCATCTACAATGAGATCTAACTCTCCATATCACAATATAGTATTAAGGATAACCCCTAAAGTTGACCAAATTAAAAAAAAATAATAATAATGTGGCATTTGACTTTTAGTCCAAAGTTTTATTTATAAACTCAACATATGAGAATCTTAAATTTTGTATAAAGGATTTTGAGGCTGACTCAACTATCACCTTTACAACTTTGAGTTCCTATTGTAAGGTTACCACTTATGAATATAGAAACATCAAGATATGCATGTATAAGTATATTTATATTTATTAATATAATAAGTATCCTTGAACTCCGCCTTTGCCGGTTCCAAGCCCGGATGAAAAAGGAGGAGGGGGAGCAGTAACAAGCTCACTAAAAAACCTGGGCTCAGCTGGCCCGGCTGATAGTACCCTGTAAGGGCTCCTGATCCAGGGATACAGGGTGAGCAGCGTTTGTACTCCATGTTAGGAGCGGCTGCACATGGCGTCTGTTGTCTTTGTCTTAAATTTGAAAAAGAAAGACAATACAAGGTCCCGATGGCTTAACCTGAACTAAAAGCTCCTAGCTTTACAGTAATGCTGGAAACTGACTTGAAAATTATAAATTGATAAATCAATACCTTTGTTGCAGAGATCAGTAGAATTTGAGTCACAACGCTGTATGGCGAGGCCTAAATAAGAAAACAGTGATGAATAATTTAATACTTATTGAAAGAAATATTTATTTAAAAATCACACAAATTAATATTTATACAAATATTATTCAAAACAATTATTAAAATATATGAGAGATAGTTCTTTTTCAGGCCTGTCAAAACCAAACGTTAGCGTCGAGACAGTTTGTTTACCGGAATTTGCGAGGGTAATCCTTTTCTGCTCGCGCATGCGCGGGGGGGGGGGGGGGGGGGGGGGGGGGGGGCAGCGGGCAGTGTTGCCAGCGTCGGTTGGTCCAAAAGTACCTATTTTCGCGTCAGCGTCTGTTCCTCATGTCAGAGGCGGCCATTTATTTTGGAGCTAAGTCGGCCTGCCACTGAGTAGTGCTCCCAGTCTTAATGACAAAGGTAGCCGCATTCTACTTCACCCAGTGTGGAGATAAGAAAGAAGAAGAAGAAGATAAGTATCCTAGAATAAAGAAATGGGCTACTCAAATTACTAACCATATTTAAAATTTCTATATACATATACATATATATCTTGATGTTTATTTATATATATAAATAAACCAAAAGGACATTAAATAAAAAAAGGAAGAAAGACAATTGATAATATGTAAACTATAAATGTTTTATTTTGCATCCAATGATGAATTTCTACACACAATTATAATATTCACATACAAAAAATGATGTTGGCCTAGGTAAATTGTCTTAAAACTAAACTAACTATAAAAAATGTATAACCCTTAACTCCCTATTGATAACTTAAAGAACAAGAAAAAAATGAATTTCTTACTCACATTCGCAGTTGCTCCCCTTGCGGGGCGCCTTTGGCCAAAAAAACCCCAGTTGTGCCCTCTTCCGCGACAACTTTCAAACTGACCTCTTTCCTTCCCAGGGTGACTAAAATCATAAAAGAAAAAAAAATCTTTGTCTGATCACCCTCTGTGATAGGTCGAAAAAAGAAGAATAATAATAATGATAATATACCTAGGTGAAATATATATAATTTATATATATATACTGAAATAAAATCTTAAATTATTTCTCCATTACAAATCAATTAGATAATTCATGAGAATTATTTAAATCAATATATTATAATTTGGAAAAGAATAATTAAATTTATCAATTCCCATGAATAATAAAACCAATTTGTAAAAATGATTTTAAAATTATTTAATAAATAATTCAGATGAATTATTTGAAATCTACTCCTACTATTAAACAAAAAAATTCGCCTAGGCCAACATGAAAAAATATTTACATAAAAGAACAAAATAAGGCATGCATAGGAAAAATTGGATGGTGCAACTTGACGTCCCTCAGGCCATTAAAGAGGTTCTTCTCAGGCTGTAGGATGAATAAGCCACTGGATGTCAGGCCACATGATAAGTCAGCGCATGATGTGCCAGTGGTCTGCAGAATCCGGTCAAGGGTATCCTGCACATCCAACATCCAGCCGAGAACCTTGTTTCCTTAAATTCACACTCATAATGTTTTCATTGTTAGGTCTGAGTCCAAAATGGACCCAACAATTTCCTCCCCTTGCCAGAGTGAAAAATGTGTATAATTCTAAATCAAATCTGTTCATAAAATATGATAAATATGATTAAAGAATAAAATTCATTTCTCACGATACACTAGAATGAACAGTGACCAACACTCAGGCAAAGGGAGAAACAAACAAACAGGCCAGGGCATCTAAAACAGGTTATCATATGGTAGCATTGGATAATTTCACCCTACCATTTAGTGGGCAATATACTAAGCCCATCTAATTGCCTGGCTGTGATTTGCATGCCGGGAACTTGGGACTAGCTGGGAAGTGACTCCATACACTCCCCGCTGCAGTCCTTATAGGGAAGGGGGGTGGCCTAAACCCATGTTCTGCATAGACCGACATTTAGACCATCCCAAACAAGACATCATTATATGGGCGCCAAGGAGTTGTTTCGGGGTTAAATTAGATATGCACAACTCCTAAAACATATCTAATTTCATTATAGGAGATCTAATTTTATTATTGGATAGTATCATAAGTACACAATGCAGCAATGAATCAAAGATAGGTGTAAAAAATTTAATACAAATAATTTATTAGAGTGTGACATTTCGGCAACAGCATTGTCACCATCATATCCTATTCAATATTCTTCCTTCTCTCGAATCTGACTCACTGGCTTGTTCTGGTGATCCGCTTTGAAGTACTTTAATAATTTAAATACTATCCTAACATGGAATGAGTTAAGCTCCAAAATTTTTTTTTCAATTAGTCCTATTTATTAATTGGTTTTATACTTGAATTCGTTCTAACATAAACGTATGACAGACAATTATCTTTAGTAGGTGAATACCTCTGCTATCCACGGGCGAACTTAAAACTCGGACAGTCCAACTGTCACTATCACTAGCTAGTATCAAAATTTAAAATCATCTATAGACGAAACTACCTCGTCTAGACCTATTCACTTTTATTTAGTCATAATTGCATTACAAACTCTCATGAGAAACCCCCTTTGGGCTACGATTTATGTACAAGGAATTATAGGGCTTGTTTACCACCCAACACATGTCTCAAATCGTCCCACGTAGGATTGGTTATAAGCACAGCAATTTTATTTTGTATCTAAATGTGCCAAGTTTCTCAACCTCCCGTCTGAATTATCCTCATCCCAGCCACGCATAAAGCGTCGAAAACTACGATGTCAGAACAGTTAACCAAGGTCTCGTCGTTATGCCCCAGGCTTTACGACATGGCAACTAAATCCCCCGTCTAGCACAAAGTTCACCTGGTACCTCTTCGTTCCCTCTTGCGAGGAGAAGATTTGCGGGCTTTCTGGTCTGATCATGACCTCCCGCAATCTTCCAGACTGAGGATCGAGATATGATCATTTATCTACGACCCTTAGAACTCAAGTTGATTACAATGAAAATAAAGTAATTACTTAAACAAATTAAAATTATACTTATACTCTTTGAAAATAGACCTAACAAAAGGAGCGGATATTCCTATCTGGATAGATTTGTAGATGTCCTGAGGCGATTACGATCCTATCAGAGTTGAAATCAAAATTAAACGAAAGACCCTATTAAATTCCCTAACACTATTCTAATGTATTTTGGACTCACAATATAATAGTTTTTAACCTTTTTCTAAATTCATTGCACCAATTCTTTCATACACCCTCCCCCTTATCATTCACGGTACGCATACAAACTAAGGTTGAAAATTGCTACAAACGGCAAAGTACTATAATTATTATTAGACCCTAACAGTAATAATATCTTTCAGGACAAGAATGTGAAATCAAATAAAAGTAACAAATTAAAACAAATTGGGAACTAAAGCCCTAGTTTACTCAAAATGAAATGCCTCTCTACAAACTATATATATACTTAGAATGAGTAATAAAATGATTGTAAACAATCAAATAAATTTAACCTTCATAAAAATTATGCTTTTAATTGTCCAAAATTGCCTTTTTGCTTTGACACTAGGTGACTAAGCAGAGACAATTTATCATAGACTAGCACTTAAAATTTTGGACGAACTAGACCACAAGCGTTTTACCTCATTGTCATGGTCACCCCCTTTATATCTTGCCATCCTTATTTCCCATTTAAGGTTATTGGCGTTCTTCCTCATTATTCTGTCGCTCACCCTGCTCTTCAGTTATACTCCTCGCTATTGGAATTATAGGGCTTTCAGATACCCAACCTAATGCCTTGGAATTAACAGCAGAGTTCTACATGGTTCTCCTACTCATTCTTTTTTAGATATAATTGCATTACGAACTCTCATTAGAAACCCCCCTTGGGCTACGATTTATGCACAAGGAATTATAGGGCTTGTTTATTACCCAACACATGTCTCAAATCGTTCCACTTAGGATTGGTTATAAGCACAGCAATTTTCTTGAGCATCTAAGTCTTCGCCTATATTCAATGTTGAACCAGAGTTCAGATACAAATCACACAAAAAAATACTGTTGAACTCACTTCAATTTTAAATCATATCTTGATACAAAAAAAAAAATATATATAAAAAAAACTGAAAACTTCTGAAAAAAAAAAAGGTTCTGAATTAAAAAAAAAAGAAATTTTGTTACTAAAAGGAGATTATAAATTCGTTATTTAATATAACAAGACATAATAATTAGAATGGACTCATACATATAGATTAGTGCATACAGTTACTACACTTCAGGCAAATCAGCCTATACAAACTCTCAGTGCATATTTCACACAATTTACAAATATTGGCCTCTAGGTTAAAGCCAAAACAAATTATCCATGAATACTACAAGCTAAAGAGCCAAACTTGCTCTATGAAGATAATAGAAGAGTCAGTAACTACCTCTCTTTCTACATTAATTATACTGTCATTCTAACATTCTTCTATTGACTTTCAATTATCTCTTTATCATCTTTCTATAGCTTCTCTATCATCTTTCTATAACTTCTCTATCATCTTTCCATCATTTATCTATCATCCTTTCACCCTTTCATCATTTATCTATCATCCTTTCATCTTTCCATCATTTATTGTGAATATATATATAAATGATCAAAAATGATTTGTTTACCTACTTGCTGTTTCAACTCTGTATTTTGTTCTTCTAACTCGTAACTTGTAAACAAGAAGTTTATAATATTTTTTGTTCTTTCCTGTTTTTAAATTGGATCTTAAATAAAATAATGATATAAAAAGGATTATCTTTTTAACTCAACCCAAATTAACACATTTATCTATCATCCTTTCACCTTTTCATCATTTATCTATTATCCTTTCACTTTTCCACCATTTATCTATCATCCTTTCACATTTTCATCATTTAGTAGTTCCCAACATGAAGCCCTTCATCGGGAATTGGATCCCGATCTATTATCGTTCTTCATTTGAAGTTATTCTGGTAGACTATATTCTCCCCTGCCAGCTTCATGCTAAAGCCTAACATTCGTTCAGGGCGAAAGCTACCGCGAAATTTCGAGGAAAATTCCTCAGGACTGTTTCTGCCCCCTTATCTCCCCCTCGAGGATATAAGGTTGCCCCTGGATGTATTGAAACCATGGTTAGCTATGGCGGTATACAAATAGGGCCGATAGTGTCGCTGCTTTTACTTCATATCAGAATGGGAATATTAATTGGTATTAATTCTGTACTATCGATAGTTCATGATCTTTGAACTTTACACAGACTCGGAGAGATAGTCACCTTGTCAAAAATATCCCTTAAAATATACAAGTATCAGAGTATCAACAATTCTGTCACCGTTTGCTTTTGGTTCAATGGTAGAATGCTCGCCTGCCACGCGGGCGCCCAGGGTTCGATTCCCGGCCGATGCATTTTTTTTTTTTACAATTTTAAAAACTCATTTATATTATTGAAATATATGTGATTTTCCTGTCTATGTACAGATTTATGGTCTATGTATACAAGTATACAAGTATGTATACAAGTTATTTGCAAATTGCGTTGCAAATTTGCCCTTTCGCTCGCAAGCAGCGCCTCTAGCGGGGAAGATGGGAGTTAATATCAGCTGACCTAATGGACATGTAAAACGTGTTTTAACAGGGCATAGAGAAAAATCTGGAAAATAATATTTTTTTTTCGGATTTTTAGTCAAGAAAAATAAATTGACAGGTTCTGGGCAAAAATAGTTGTTTTTTTTTAGTCAGAAAATGATTATAACAATATTGCTGTATCATATTTGATTATCAGATACAAAATTATATCCGGAAATATTCCAAAAAGCAGAGACGACGGGTGAAGCCAGTTCATTTTTAGTATGCAGGAACAAAATTCTAACAGAAAAACATTCATTCGAGCAGAAGACACAAAGCCAGATCATCTCTTTATAAAATTATTGCTTCTCAGACACAAAGTTTGGAGCGGGACGTTTCACAAGAATGACATCCACGGCGCCAATTTATAATTGTACTATAGATGATCGAAACAGTATTAATAGGAAAATAGACATACCGCAATCATACCTAGAGTTGAAAAAAAAACTAGTTAAATATAATAGATAAAGCATTTTATCGATAAACACGCCGGCATCGATAAACACGCGACTTAATGTACCCCCATAACCGAAATTGTAAGGCGTCAAGTCTGGTGATCTTGAAGGCCACTGGTATATAAAGTGGCGACTTATCCCACGATCTTCACCGAACGTATCCTTCAGCATTGAATTTTTCAAAGAAAAATGGCCCCCAATAATAAAAGAAGAAGTGAGCCTACACAAAACTGTATTTCTGGGCTGATGAAGTGGTTTTTCTGTAAAAATCCTAGGGTTTTCTGTTGCCCAAATGTGGCGTTTTGAATGTTAAATTCTCCCTTTAGTGAAAAGTGAGCATCATCTGTTTACAGAGCATTCGACAGCCAGTTTTCATCAATATCAATTTGCCGGAAAACCGATGCAGCGAATTCTGACGCTTCTCAAAATCGCTGACTTTCAACTCGTGAAAACTTTGAATTTTGTTTGGGTATTTTTTAGGAAAAAGTCTAAATATGTGTTCTCTCCAAACTGTTCCATACGAAATCCCCGTTTGTCGAGAAACTTGTCGAGCACTTACTTCTCCATACGTGGATAACGTTTCATAAGCTTATATATTCTGCAAAACCGTAACAGCTACTGACTTGCATGTCGATGGTCTTCCACTCCGAGGTTTTGCTTCCAGAGATCCAGTTTCCCCAAAAGTTTTAATCATTCGCCTTAGTGAGTAGCAACTCTCATCGCTTCGAATATCTTTAAAGGAACGAAACGCTCGTAAAGCTTCAGTGGCATATTCTGAATAGCAATAAAAAAATTCACCAAGAGTGCTTTATTCTTTAGTAACGGCATTCCAGGGGGGGGGGGGGGGGGGAGGGAAGTCCGACCAAACCTCCCTGCGGTCCCCCCTGAACCCTTGGAATATTTGACCAAATTCTGGTTCGTTTCCAAGGTGACTAACGTGGCAACGGCACCCATTTTCCAATTAAGAGCAAAACCGATATCTTCAGTATTGCTACCGCGTCCGGGGTAACCGCCGCGTCAGGAGCTGCAGCCCGGGCTCCTGATGAGAAATCTACTACGAGGACACAATTGAATCTATTACAGCTCAATATAAATGGCACCCAGAGGAAAACTGAAGAGCTGACTTGTCTTCTCCGTGACAACAATGTACATATTGCTTGTCTTCAGGAGACAAAATTGAATCAGAATCTGAGATTCAATATCTAAAGTTATACAACACTACGAAAGGTGGACAGGGAAAATTTGGAGGAGGACTTGCTGTTTTAATTAAAACTCTAGAAATCAAATTTAATGAAATCGCCTATAATCAGAGTAAGCCTACAGAAAGCACGACAGAAGCTCAGGCAATAGAAATCCCAAATAAAACAATACCAAACCTAAATGTTTATCACCCCGATAATACTAGGATCAATACATGCCTGATAGAGACATTAAGTGAAGCGTCTTCGGATATCACAATCATACTCGGTGATTTTAACGCCAAAAGTCCAACTTGGGGATCACCTGTCCAGGATAACAAAGGTTAGCAGGTTGAGGACATGCTAACCGACCTCTACCTTACACCGTTAAATAACGAAAAGAACACCTATCTATCCAAGTCCACAGGAACAGAATCCGCAATAGGCATCAAAGCGATAAATTACAAAATCGCACCCACAACACAATGGAAAATCCTGAAAGTGAAATCAGTGACCATAGACCAATTTAAACAACCCTAAACTTCAAAATTGAGAATGTCCAACAGAATAAAAGAACACTGGAAAAAAAATTCACAGAAAAGCTTGAAGAACTGTGCAACGAATAATTAAATCACAGAACGATTGACAAAAACTTGGAAAAATTATCTTCGAACATATCCAAAGCTGAAAAAGCATCGATACCTAGTGGTAGACGTAAAGACCTGTGAAAACCTTACTGAAAGGACCACAACATCGAGGCAATGATTACAGAGAGAGACAATATCAATGAACTTCTTAAAACAAATAAAACAGAAGTTAACATAA
>CP092864.1:168531714-168624131 GCA_030710605.1 Cordylochernes scorpioides
ATGGGACATTGTGTATTGTATTGTAGCCGTAGCTACCCGTCTTGGCTCCGTAGCTATCGGACTCCTCCTAGTGGTGGTGGCGGTTGTAGTAGCCGTCGTCCACCTCGTAGCCGAACTTATAGGGCCGGGGAGGGTAGGGAGCTGTAGCTGGCCAGGGCTTGGGCGGCCAGGAGCAGACAGAGGACGGTGGTGGAGAGGGGAGACATGGCTGCTGATGTGATACCCCATCCCCGGCCACCGGGGGTTATAAAGCCACCAATCTCTGGGCGGGGCACCCCGCCCTCTTTTAAATTTAGCGGTGTGGGGTGGGGATATGTAATCCCATCCCTCGTCCCCACGCTTCCTCTTGGTCAACCAGCCGCGTTATATAAACCTTCATGAAATATTTTATTATTTGTTGTTATGAAATATATACGATTCTTCCTTTGTGTGTCAAAGTTCTCCAATCTTTAGAAAAATGTCTGAAGAATAAAATATTTTATTCATACACAATGTTACGGGAGCCAATTAAAAGAGATATCGCGGGCTTGAACATCTTAATAATTTACGCTAAATCATTTTATATTACAATTTCTCCAACGAATTCTGATAGAGCTACACTGGGGTTCACAGCGACATCCGTATTGATTTTGGTAAATACATATTGGCGCACATTTCAGGCACCATTTTTTCCTTACAGTTACTCAATTTAGTATTTAAAAAAGACAAATTAGAAAGAGAGAGAATCATCACACCATATACAGGGTGATCCAAAAGTCCCGCACAACTTTAAAATTAATAACTCAGCGAATATTTGCGCTAGAGCAATGCGGTAACCACCATTGTGTTCAGGATGCAATGGGATTTTATGGCAAATAATGAAAAATTCGAAATTGATTGTAGTTACAATTTTATTCGCTAGATGGCGCTCTACCAAATCAGAGATTCAGCGGCCAAATTGTTTGATAAATTGAAAAATATAACTGATCGACATGTATTTTTTCCTTTTTGAATACCAGGAAAAAACCCTGATAATATCAAATGATAAATTAATAAAACACCATTTCGCAAAAGTTAGAAGAATTGGTTGACGATTTTAAATACAATCTGAGATATGTAAAATAGGTATATGCAAATTAAAAACATGTAGCAAAAAAAATGATATTTTAGATGCGGTTTGCTGGAATCCTCTCAGCTATTTAAATTTCGAAGATAATAAATTTCTAATTTTTTAAATTCAACTCTCTCTCTCAGTATCGATTATATTTAATTTAATTCATTTGAAAAATATTTATCTATCTCTGATGATTTATTTTACTCTGGAATGCCGTTGTTGTTTTTGTCGTGTCCAATAACGAGCCTCAGATGTCTCCATCTCTATCACAGCAGCAGCAATGTCCACTATCTTGGGTGTGTAAAGCTGCTGCTCTGGGTCTATGTCAATTTTCTGCAAGGCTGCGAGCATGAGAATATGTAGGTAGGTGTTAGTTCCACACCAGGACAGTTGTTGCATGTCTACAGGTTCTTGTGCCATCTGGATTTATTGTCATTCCTTTATAATTTTTTTCTAAGTCTTGTTATAGTTTTGTCATTTTTCTCTCAGAGTTTATTTCACATTTTGATCATTTCTTATTTTTTTGTTTAATATTATCTTTTTTTTTTTTTTATTTTACAAAACATCAGCGCCAAATAATGGCATTTGTTCTTTCCTTTTGCAAACTTTTTGGCTTCCTTTGCCAATTCAACTGCCATTTCATTACCCCCGATCCCAACACGGGCAGGAATCCATTGTAGAATGCAGTTATACTCCAATGATTCCAGTTGGGTAAGTAACGAGTGTATTTTCTGTGATTATAGTATTGCCCCCTTCTGAATTGCTTCTAGAGCGGATATGGAGTCGCTGTATATTAAAATTCCTTTCTGCTTGATGCAGGGATGGTTGGTTAAGGCATAAATCAATAGCTTTCCAGATAACTGTCAGTTCACAAGTGAAGTTTGACGATATCTTTCCTTCTTCTTTGATTTTGATGTGTTTTCTATTTTGCAATATTTTGTTAATTCCGGTCCCTCTATTACTCAGGGTAAGTTCTGATGATCCATCTGTATATGCTGTTAAATAATTTCTCTGATTGCATAAATCAATTGTGTCAAGTCCTTTCTTTTCAAGTATGTTTTTTTTCTTCTCTTTTTTATTGCAGGGTTCATTCAGGTTAAGATTGATGATTACATTTGCTGGCAATGGGGTAGGAAATATTGGTTCCCTTTGAATTTGAAAGTCATTGTGTTTCATATTTATGCCCTTTCTAATATTGTTGTCGTAGTGAAGTGTTGAAGATCTTTTGAGTCTTTCTTTTTGTGTCCAGTTTAAATAGGCTCTACGGAATATGTGTTCGGTTTCATTACTTTTTAAGCTATTGGTGAATTTTATTGTTTTTAATTGTCTTCTGCTTTCGAGTAGGTCTAGACCACATTCTCTCTGAATTTTCTCTTTGTTGGTGGATGAAACAGCACCAGTGATTATTTTGGCCGCTTTTGCTTGAACACTGTCTAGTCTTCCTTTTAGTGATGAGCTTGAGGGAGCCCAGACGAGTGTTGCATATTCCATTATCGGCCTTATTAAGGTGGTATATGTTGTTCTGAGAATTCTCGGTTTTGCTCCCCAATTTGTTCCACGTAGCCTTCTCAGAATGTTTAAGTTTCTGGTAGATCTATTTGAGGTGCTAATTATGTGTTCTGTAAATCGCAATTCCTCATCAAGTATCACACCTAGGTATTTTGGAGATTCAATTATCAATTATTTGGTTGTTTATGCTTTTTTTGGGGTTATATTTAAGCCTTTTTTCCTGTCAGTGGAGAAGACGCATAGGTTTGTTTTTATTGGGTTATGGTCATTTTGAGTTTCATTGCCCACTTCTCCAGTCCTCTCGTTGATGTGTTCAGTATTTTTTCGGATTTTTCTGTACTGCTACTTGTTGTGCCATATGGCTATATAATCTGCATAACAGGCAACTTTGTGCTTTCAGTGAGGTGAGGATGGATGTCGTTAAGGTTGTGTCGTAATTAGACGTACAACAACTCAAACTTGACCATGACTCTTATTTTAGCTCTTATTATTTTCGTTTGGCCAACAAAAACTGTCCAATTTATATACACGGTATAATTCGCGGGATAATTTCAATTTTCGTTTTATATACACATATATTCTTTCATAATGAGACTTTAAAGAATGCAAATAATCTTCATCTATTTACATACACAACACATCTCCCCCCTTAATAATACTCCAGTCGGTCTAGGGGTTTCCTAACTCTCTGAGGTCTAGGACTGCGGACGGGCACTTGCACAGCGGCAGTCTCCGGTTTAGGACTGCAGGAGGGCACTTGCACAGCAGCAGTCCCCGGTCTAGGAGTGCAAGAGGGCACGTGCACAGCAGCAGTCTCCTCCTTGTTTCCTAATGTAAGCTCTGGAACCTCCTCTTCACTTTCTTTCTGACTTCCACTTACAGGCTGCTCCTTGACGTTCGAGAAGGTATCAAATTTCTTGTCTCCACTTGTTTATTTCTCACAGGTCGCAATTAATTGATATGCCTCTTATTTACGAGGTCCTCGCAACTTATAAGGTAGTGATGACAGCTTAATAATTTCAAAATAGTACATTTTTTTCCATTTTTGTCCAGTTGCATAGTTGCGGATATAAACCTCGCAACCTGTAGTAAACTGCTTCTGCCTTCTTACGGCCTCATGAAATACCTTTCGCGGATTTCCTATCTTGGTATTAAATTCGAGAATATTGATCTCAAACGTCTCTTTATTAGCAGTTCCGCGGGGGAATTCCTTTATTACAGTTTGGGGGAATGCTCTATGAGCAAATAGGAATCTTTGTAGCTTCGTCTCTAAATCATCCTTCCCATAATTCTTTCTCAAAAAGTGTCTAATCTCTCTTACATATCTCTCAGCATTTGTACTAGGATTATACGGTTTGGTCTTAGTGTGCTGTATACCATTCACTTTGGTAAATTGCTCGAATTCATCGGAGACAAACTGTCTTCTGTTATCTGTAACCAAAAATTCGGGCGATACAAATCTGGCGAAAATTACTCCAAGATGACTTATAATCGTTTTGCTGATAATATCTTTGAGGATAAAAATTTCTATCCACTTTGAGTATGCGTCTACGAGAACCAAAAACATTCTTCCCATGAACGAACCCACTAGATCAAAATAAAGTCGATGCCACTGTTTTTCGGGCCAAGTCCATTCCGAGATGGTAGCCGGGGGCATGCTTGCCGATTCTTGGCATACTCTACATTCTCTAGTTAACTCTTCGATGTTACTGTCTATGCCTGGCCACCAGAAAATACCGTCTGGCAATCATATTCATTTTAACAATCCCCATGTGCATTTCATGCAAGTCATTTAAAATTAAAGATCTTAATTTTTGAGGAATTACCACTCTTTCACGCCATTGAAGACAACCAAACTCCAAGCTTAATTCCTCATTGATCCTATAATAAGGAGCTAGTGGATTTTCCCTCGGTACCCTTGTGAATTTCCAGTTGCCTTCTCTAACATTCCTTAATACTATAGATAGTATTTTATTTCGGGACGTCTCATATGCCACCTCCCTGAAAAATAACGGTACCTCATTCAACTTCCTGAGAAGAAGTACCCGGTCTTCATCAAGAGACTACCTGACACTCGATTCTAAAGGAAGACGTGACAATGCGTCAACATTGGAATTATCACTATTTTTTTCTAAATTCCACAGTATAATTAAATGCAGATAATTTCAAGGACCATCTTTTAATTCTGGATGCTGCACATATAGGAATTGGTTTCTGAGGTGAAAATATATGAATTAAGGGTCGGTTGTCTGTGATCAATACAATTTTTCGTCCCAGTAAGTATTGTCTAAATTTCTCAACGCCATAAGTTATGCTCAACGCTTCGTTTTCTAATTGAAAGTACCGTTTTATGCTTCAGTTAATGTTTTAGAAGCAAAAGCTATAGGGCATTCTTCCTTTATATCATTTCTATGACTCAGAATTACGCCTAGTCCATAGCTCGATGCGCCACAAGCCAGAACCAATTCTTTGTTTGCATCGTAATGTGCGACAAAACAGATTTATCGGTTAATAATGATTTACATTTTAAAATAACTTTCGATGTTCTTTCGTCTAATTCCATCTACAATTTCTATTCAAAAGTTGATAGAATAGCGTTAAAATGTTTGCTATATTCTTTATGAATCTAGAATAATAAATTAAGAGTCCTATGAAAGATCTCAATTGCGAAACATATTTTAGGTTCAGGCGCCTCTATCCCTGCTTTAATTTTATTTTCTAAGGGATGCAGTCCATATTTATCAATTTTAAACCCTAAATATTCCAACGAATCCATTTTAAATTTACATTTATCTCTGTTTAACTTTAAACCTTTTTCTAGCAATCTTCTAAACACTAGATCCAACTTTTGTTTATGATATTCAAAGTCTTTTCCTGCAACCAAAATATCATCTATGTATCAGGCCACACCTGGCAAATCAGCAAATAGACCTTTAAAAATCCTCTGAAATTTATTTGGTGCTACCGCTACACCATATGGTAGTCTTTTATAATTACGTGTTCTGTAAATCGCAATTCCTCATTTTGTTGACATCTTGTCAATACATGCAAAGTGCACAGTCTGCACTATTTTAAAAAAGATAATATGCATTATATACACTATGTACAATGAATATGGCGCATCTGCCAGCGCTGCAGATTTTGGTGGAGAATCGCCAGTGGGTCTCCAGCGACACCACGCATTTTGCGATCTACGATGAATACGTAGATCGCGAACTTCGCCACTGAGGAGATGATGATGACGTCGTCATCGAGACCAACTGAAAAGATCCAGGACTGCAGTATCACACCTAGGTATTTTGGAGATTTCTAATTTTATCCATTATTTGATTGTTTATGCTTATTTGTGGTTATATTTATGCCTTTTTTCCCTGTCAGTAGAGAGACGAATAGGTTCGGTTTTATTGGGTTTATGGTCATTTGGAGTTCTCATTGCCCACTTCTCCAGTCCTCTCATTGATGTGTTCAGTATTTTTTCTGATTTTTCTATACTGCTACTTGTGTGCCATATGGCTATATCATCTGCATAACAGGCAACCTTTGTGTCTTCAGTGAGGTAAGGATGGATGTCGTTAATATATAGCAGATAGAGTAGAGGACTGGGCACAGATCCGTGAGGTACACCAGCCTATGTTCTTCGGTCCTTGGAAAATGCTCCATTGACCCGAACCTATATCCTTCTTCCCCTTAAGAAGTCGCAATCAAGATTAAGATTTTTCCTTTTACTCCGATGTTGTGCAGCCTTTCAAATAATTTCTCCCTCTACACTCGATCAAAAGCTGAGGTCATATCCAGGAATATGGCTGTTGTCTTCTTTGGCGGTTTTTCCTGGGAAGAATCTATTATTGATTGAGAGAAATAGAACAGTTGATCAGTTGTAGAGTGTCTGGATCTATAGGCAGTTTGGCAGAAGTTTATTTTATTATTGTTAGTGAGCTAGACTATTAGCCTAGAGTGTATAATTCGTTCTGTTATTTCACAAGGTATGCTGGTAAGAGCAATTGGCCGATAGTTCTTGCATTTCTTGGCATCTTTGTTTGGTTTCTGTATTGGCGCTATAATTTATATCTTCCAATTCTTTGGTAGTTTACCAGTTTGCCATGAAATGTTCAGTATTCGTAAGGAGTTGATTTTTAGCTTTGTCTCCAAAGTGTTTAATCATTTGACCAAAGATTAGACCATCTCCTGGTGACCTCTTGGATTCAACTTTTCTATTGATGAGTTTATCTCATTCAGTGTGAAGTCTCTCGAGTAAATATCTTGTTGATGATAATTTCTTGCTTGTTTAACTAACTTGTTTATATTATTTTTTAGAGTCCTGTCTTCATTCGTATAGCTGTGTCTGGAAGTGCTTGAAAGATATTCAGCAATTATGTTAGCCATCTGTTTGTTCGTTCTCGCTGTTCTATTCATATCGGTTAGAGTTTTGGAGGATTAGTGTTGGTTTTAATTGTTTTATAACAATCTAATTATATTCCAGTGATGGCTATCCTTTCTTGGATCCAACTTTTCGCAGAATTCTGCCCATTTTTCTTGTTTGAATATCCAAATTTCTTGTTCTATTTTGTGACTAATTTCGATGAGTTCCTTTATGTTTTCTTCTGTTTTATTTGTTTTAAGAAGTTCATTGATATTGTCTCTCTTTGTAATCATTGCCTCGATGTTGTGGTCCTTTCAGTAAGGTTTTCACAGGTCTTTACGTCTACCACTAGGTATCGATGCTTTTTCAGCTTTGGATATGTTCGAAGATAATTTTTGCAAGTTTTTGTCAATCGTTCTGTGATTTAATTCTTCGTTGCACAGTTCTTCAAGCTTTTCTGTGAATTTTTTTCCAGTGTTCTTTTATTCTGTTGGACATTCTCAATTTTGAGGTTTAGGGTTGTTAAAATTGGTCTATGGTCACTGATTTCACTTTTCAGGATTTTCCATTGTGTTGTGGGTGCGATTTTGTAATTTATCGCTGTGATGCCTATTGCGGATTCTGTTCCTGTGGACTTGGATAGATAGGTGTTCTTTTCGTTATTTAACGGTGTAAGGTAGAGGTCGGTTAGAATGTCCTCAACCTGCTAACCTTTGTTATCCTGGACAGGTGATTCCCAAGTTGGACTTTTGGCGTTAAAATCACCGAGTATGATTGTGATATCCGAAGACGCTTCACTTAATGTCTCTATCAGGCATGTATTGATCCTAGTATTATCGGGGTGATAAACATTTAGGTTTGGTATTGTTTTATTTGGGATTTCTATTGCCTGAGCTTCTGTCGTGCTTTTTGTAGGCTTACTCTGATTATAGGCGATTTCATTAAATTTGATTTCTAGAGTTTCAATTAAAACAGCAAGTCCTCCTCCAAATTTTCCCTGTCCACCTTTCGTAGTGTTGTATAACCTTTGATATTGAATCTCAGATTCTGATTCAATTTTGTCTCCTGAAGACAAGCAATATGTACATTGTTGTCACGGAGAAGACAAGTCAGCTCTTCAGTTTTCCTCTGGGTGCTATTTATATTGAGCTGTAATAGATTTAATTGTGTCCTCGTAGTAGATTTCTCATCAGGAGCCCGGGCTGCAGCTCCTGACGCGGCGGTTACCCCGGACGCGGTAGCAATACTGAAGATATCGGTTTTGCTCTTAATTAGAAAATGGGTGCCGTTGCCACGTTAGTCACCTTGGAAACGAACCAGAATTTGGTCAAATATTCCAAGGGTTCAGGGGGGACCGCAGGGAGGTTTGGTCGGACTTCCCTCTCCCCCCCCCCCCCTGGAATGCCGTTACTACAGAATAAAGCACTCTTGGTGAATTTTTTTATTGCTATTCAGAATATGCCACTGAAGCTTTACGAGCGTTTCGTTCCTTTAAAGATATTCGAAGAGTTGAGAGTTGCTACTCACTAAGGCGAATGATTAAAACTTTTGGGGAAACTGGATCTCTGGAACCAGTGGCCTTCAAGATCACCAGACTTGACGCCTTACAATTTCGGTTATGGGGGTACATTAAGTCGCGTGTTTATCGATGCCGGCCTACCACATTGGCCATGTTGAAGGCTTATATCAGATGGCACGTTTTATAAATTTCAACAGAAATATTATTTAATGCTGTCCATTCTGTCATCTATCGTCTGCAGGCGGTGTTTGAGAATGAAGGGCGCCACATTGAGCAAGGATTGTGACCTAATACAAGAGAGAAGGCAGTTACCTCATGTGTTATATAAGCTGCCAAGTATGATACTATCTACCAATATTTTGCAGCTCTTTGTTTTGGGTTATGGGAATAATAAAATCTGTCCTCACATCTTGACTCTTTTTTTTTTCTGTAAAAAGTAATTTTTTTGTTTGTCATTTGCTCACATCTTATATTATGTCGTGCAGGCCAAAGTGTTATAACTTCTGGAATAACACTGGTACACACAATTTTACCCCTTATGTTTAGTCTATCACTTTTCGCTCATTAGAAGAAATAGCATAAGCAATATTCTCTGTACCCCCCCAACTCTAAAAATTTTGCGCCAAATATAATACAAAATGATTTTACTACCACGTTTTTCAACGCCAAAGGTCGGTTTAAAAATGATTTTTATTTGAGGGGATACATTTTCAAAATTGTGTACAGTATAATAAACAATGATAACATTTGACAAGCCCATAGGATATTTGGAATAAAGTACGACAAATATATTTTATCACTCCCCTCTATATTTCATTTGTTGAATCATGACAAATATCCAGTTAAATAGTCAAGTGTCGCCAATTAGTCAAGAAACTATACATTCCTTATAGCACGAAATCCTATTAGTAGTGCCATCATAAATTTTGGTACTATATTAACATTTCAAAAATCGTGTATTGATATCAGTAGTTATTTTCAAACATTCAATCTATTTCACAAAACTCCATCTAAAATATAAATATTTTTACTACATGTTTTAATTTGCATATACCTATTTTACATATCTCAGCTTGTATTTAAAAATCGTCAACCAATTCTTCTAATTTTTAGCGAAATGGTGCTTTATTAATTTATCATTTGATATTATTAGGGTTCTTTACTGGTATTCAAAAAAGAAAAATACGTGTCGATCAGTTATATTTTTCAATTTATCAAACAATTTAGCCGCTGAATCTCTGATTCTGGTAGAGCGCCATCTAGCGAATAAAATTGTAACTAAAATCAATTTCGAATTTTTCATTATTTGCCATAAAAAATCCCATTGCATCCTGAACACAATGGTGTTTACCGCATTGCTCTAGCGCAAATATTCGGAGAGTTATTAAATTTTAAAGTTATGCGGGACTTTTGGATCACCCTGTATTTCGCAAAAAAAGATATTAAGTCGCAAATAGAGAAGTCATAAATTAATATTCAAATAAAGGCAAATTTTGGATCAATATAATTTATTTAAAATATTTCCGATATTACGATGAGGTTGTTCGCCTATCTTCCTCTGGGAATTCAAACTCCTTCTACACCATCATCCGCGTAAGGCACGAGAAGTATTGTTTATATAAGTTGGAGTGACCGAACCATTTTTGAATGGATAAATTTTATAATTAGAATTAAAATGCTTTATCTATTATATTTAACTAGTTTTTTTTTAACTGTAGGTATGATTGCGGTTTGTCTATTTTCCTATTAATACTGTTTCGATCATCTATAGTACAATTATAAATTGGCGCCGTGGATGTCATTCTTGTGAAACGTCCCGCTCCAAACTTTGTGTCTGAGAAGCAATAATTTTATAAAGAGATGATCTGGCTTTGTGTCTTCTGCTCGAATGAATGTTTTTCTGTTAGAATTTTGTTCCTGCATACTAAAAATGAACTGGCTTCACCCGTGGTCTCTGCTTTTTGGAATTTTTCCGGATATAATTTTGTATCTGATAATCAAATATGATACAGCAATATTGTCATAATCATTTTCTGACTAAAAAAAAAACAATTTTTGCCCAGAACCTGTCAATTTATTTTTCTTGACTAAAAATCCGAAAAAAAAAATTATTTTCCAGATTTTTCTCTATGTCCTGTTAAAACACGTTTTACATGTCCATTAGGTCAGCTGATATTAACTCCCATTTTCCCCGCTAGAGGCGCTGCTTGCGAGCGAAAGGGCAAATTTGCAACGCAATTTGCAAATAACTTGTATACATACTTGTATACTTGTGTACATAGACCATAAATCTGTACATAGACAGGAAAAGCACATATATTTCAATAATATAAATGAGTTTTTAAAATTGTAAAAAAAAAATGCATCGGCCGGGAATCGAACCCTGGGCGCCCGCGTGGCAGGCGAGCATTCTACCACTGAACCAAAAGCAAACGGTGACAGAATTGTTGATGACTCTGATACTTGTATATTTTAAGGGATTTTTTTTTTTTTTTTGACAAGGTGACTATCTCTCCGAGTCTGTGTAAAGTTCAAAGATCATGAACTATCGATAGTACAGAATTAATACCAATTAATATTCCCATTCTGATATGAAGTAAAAGCAGCGACACTATCGGCCCTATTTGTATACCGCCATAGCTAACCATGGTTTCAATACATCCAGGGGCAACCTTATCTCCTCGAGGGGGAGATAATGGGGCGGAAAAAGTCCTGAGGAATTTTCCTCGAAATTTTAGCGGTAGCTTTCGCCCTGAACGAATGTTAGGCTTTAGCATGAAGCTGGCAGGGGAGGATATAGTCTACCAGAATAACTTCAAATGAAGAACGATAATAGATCGGGATCCAATTCCCGATGAAGGGCTTCATGTTGGGAACTACTAAATGATGAAAATGTGAAAGGATGATAGATAAATGGTGGAAAAGTGAAAGGATAATAGATAAATGATGAAAAGGTGAAAGGATGATAGATAAATGTGTTAATTTGGGTTGAGTTAAAAAGATAATCCTTTTTATATCATTATTTTATTTAAGATCCAATTTAAAAACAGGAAAGAACAAAAAAATATCATAAACTTCTCGTTTACAAGTTACGAGTTAGAAGAACAAAATACAGAGTTATCAAATCATTTTTGGTCATTTATATATATATATTCACAATAAATGATGGAAAGATGAAAGGATGATAGATAAATGATGAAAGGGTGAAAAGATGATAGATAAATGATTAAAAGATGATAGAGAAGTTATAGAAAGATATGATAGAGAAGTTATAGAAAGATGATAGAGAAGTTATAGAAAGATGATAAAGAGATAATTGAAAGTCAATAGAAGAATGATAGAATGACAGTATAATTAATGTAGAAAGAGAGGTAGTTACTGACTCTTCTATTATCTTCATAGAGCAAGTTTGGCTCTTTAGCTTGTAGTATTCATGGATAATTTGTTTTGGCTTTAACCTAGAGGCCAATATTTGTAAATTGTATGAAATATGCACTGAGAGTTTGTATAGGCTGATTTGCCTGAAGTGTAGTAACTGTATGCACTAATCTATATGTATGAGTCCATTCTAATTATTATGTCTTGTTATATTAAATAACGAATTTATAATCTCCTTTTAGTAACAAAATTTCTTTTTTTTTAATTCAGAACCTTTTTTTTCAGAGAGTTTTCAGTTTTTTTTTCTATTTATATTTTTGTTTTAGTATCAAGATATGATTTAAGATTGAAGTGAGTTCAGCAGTATTTTTTTGTGTGATTTGTATCTGAACTCTGGTTCAACACTGAATATAGGCGAAGACTTAGATGCTCAAGAAAATTGCTGTGCTTATAACATTATAAGTGGAACGATTTGAGACATGTGTTGGGTAATAAACAAGCCCTATAATTCCTTGTGCATAAATCGTAGCCCAAGGGGGGTTTCTAATGAGAGTTCGTAATTCAATTATATCTAAAAAAGAATGAGTATGAGAACCATGTAGAACTCTGCTGTTAATTCCAAGGCATTAGGTTGGGTATCTGAAAGCCCTATAATTCCAATAGCGAGGAGTTTAACTGAAGAGCAGGGTGAGCGACAGAATAATGAGGAAGAACGCCAATAACCTTAAATGGGAAATAAGGATGGCAAGATATAAAGGGGGTGACCCTGGCAATGAGGTAAAACGCTTGAAGTCTAGTTCGTCCAAAATTTTAAGTGCTAGTCTATGATAAATTGTCTCTGCTTAGTCACCTAGTGTCAAAGCAAAAAGGCAATTTTGGACAATTAAAAGCATAATTTTTATGAAGGTTAGATTCCAGTTTATTTGATTGTTTACAATCATTTTATTTCTCATTCTAAGTATATATATAGTTTGTAGAGAGGCATTTCATTTTGAGTAAACTAGGGCTTTAGTTCCCGAATTGTTTTCATTTGTTACTTTTATTTGATATCACATTCTTGTCCTGAAAGATATTATTACTGTTAGGGTCTAATGATAATTATAGTACTTTGCCGTTTGTAGCAATTTTCAACCTTAGTTTGTATGCGTACCGTGAATGATAAGGGGGAGGGTGTATAAAAGAATTGGTGCAATGAATGTAGAAAAAGGTTAAAAACTATTATATTGTGAGTCCAAAATACATTAGAATAGTGTTAGGGAATTTAATAGGGTCTTTCTTTTAATTTTGATTTCAACTCTGATAGGATCGTAATCGCCTCAGGACATCTACAAATCTATCCAGATAGGAATATATCCGCTCCTTTTGTTAGGTCTATTTTCAAAGAGTATAAGTATAATTTTAATTTGTTTAAGTAATTACTTTATTTTCATTGTAATCAACTTTAGTTCTAAGGGTCGTAGATAAATGATCATATCTCGATCCTCAGTCTGGAAGATTGCGGGAGGTCATGATCAGACCAGAAAGCCCGCAAATCTCCTCGCAAGAGGGAACGAAGAGGTACCAGGTGAACTTTGTGCTAGACGGGGGATTTAGTTGCCATGTCGTAAAGCCTGGGGCATAACGACGAGACCTTGGTTAACTGTTCTGACATCGTAGTTTTCGACGCTTTATGCGTGGCTGGGATGAGGATAATTCAGACGGGAGTTTGAGAAACTTGGCATATTTAGATACAAAATAAAATTGCTGTGCTTATAACCAATCCTAGGTGGGACGATTTGAGACATGTGTTGGGTAGTAAACAAGCCCTATAATTCCTTGTACATAAATCGTAGCCCAAAGGGGGTTTCTAATGAGAGTTTGTGATGCAATTATGACTAAATAAAAGCGAATAGGTCTAGACGAGGTAGTTTCGTCTATAGATGATTTTAAATTTTGATACTAGCTAGTGATAGTGACAGTTGGACTGTCCGAGTTTTAAGTTCGCCCGTGGATAGCAGAGGTATTCACCTACTAAAGATAATTGTCTGTCATACGTTTATGTTAGAACGAATTCAAGTATAAAACCAATTAATAAATAGGACTAATTAAAAAAAAATTGAGCTTAACTCATTCCATGTTAGGGTATTATTTAAATTATTAAAGTACTTCAAAGCGGATCACCAGAACAAGCCAGTGAGTCAGATTCGAGAGAAGGAAGAATTTTGAATAGAATATGATGGCGACAATGCTGTAGCCGAAATGTCACACTCTAATAAATTATTTGTATTAAATTTTTTACACCTATCTTTGATTCATTGCTGTATTGTGTACTTATGATACTATCCAATAATAAAATTAGATCTCCTATAATGAAATTAGATATGTTTTAGGAGTTGTGCATATCTAATTTCACCCCGAAACAACTCCTTGGCGCCCATATAATGATGTCTTGTTTGGGATGGTCTAAATGTCGGTCTATGCAGAACATGGGTTTAGGCCACCCCCCTTCCCTATAAGGACTGCAGCGGGGAGTGTATGGAGTCACTTCCCAGCTAGTCCCAAGTTCCCGGCATGCAAATCACAGCCAGGCAATTAGATGGGCTTAGTATATTGCCCACTAAATGGTAGGATGAAATTATCCAATGCTACCATATGATAACCTGTTTTAGATGCCCTGGCCTGTTTGTTTGTTTCTCCCTTTGCCTGAGTGTTGGTCACTGTTCATTCTAGTGTATCGTGAGAAATGTATTTTATTCTTTAATCATATTTATCATATTTTATGAACAGATTTGATTTAGAATTATACACATTTTTCACTCTGGCAAGGGGAGGAAATTGTTGGGTCCATTTTGGACTCAGACCTAACAATGAAAACATTATGAGTGTGAATTTAAGGAAACAAGGTTCTCGGCTGGATGTTGGATGTGCAGGATACCCTTGACCGGATTCTGCAGACCACTGGCACATCATGCGCTGACTTATCATGTGGCCTGAAATCCAGTGGCTTATTCATCCTACAGCCTGAGAAGAACCTCTTTAATGGCCTGAGGGACGTCAAGTTGCACCATCCAATTTTTCCGATGCATGCCTTATTTTGTTCTTTTATGTAAATATTTTTTCATGTTGGCCTAGGCAAATTTTTTTGTTTAATAGTAGGAGTAGATTTTAAATAATTCATCTGAATTATTTATTAAATAATTTTAAAATCATTTTTACAAATTGGTTTTATGATTCATGGGAATTGATAAATTTAATTATTCTTTTCCAAATTATAATATATTGATTTAAATAATTCTCATGAATTATCTAATTGATTTGTAATGGAGAAATAATTTTAGATTTTATTTCAGTATATATATTATATAAATTATATATATTTCACCTAGGTATATTATCATTATTATTATTCTTCTTTTTTCGACCTATCACAGAGGGTGATCAGACAAAGAATTTTTTCTTTTATGATTTTAGTCACCCTGGGAAGGAAAGAGGTCAGTTTGAAAGTTGTCGCGGAAGAGGGCACAACTGGGGTTTTTTTTTTTGGCCAAAGGCGCCCCGCAAGGGGAGCAACTGCGAATGTGAGTAAGAAATTCTTTTTTTTTTTTTTCTTGTTCTTTAAGTTATCAATAGGGAGTTAAGGGTTATACATTTTTTATAGTTAGTTTAGTTTTTAAGACAATTTACCTAGGCCAACATCATTTTTTGTATGTGAATCTTATAATTGTGTGTAGAAATTCATCATTGGATGCAAAATAAAACATTTATAGTTTACATATTATCAATTGTCTTTCTTCCTTTTTTATTTGATGTCCTTTTGGTTTATTTATATATATAAATAAACATCAAGATATATATGTATATGTATATAGAAATTTTAAATATGGTTAGTAATTTGAGTAGCCCATTTCTTTATTCTAGGATACTTATCTTCTTCTTCTTCTTTCTTATCTCCACACTGGGTGAAGTAGAATGCGTCTACCTTTGTCATTAAGACTGGGAGCACTACTCAGTGGCAGGCCGACTTAGCTCCAAAATAAATGGCCGCCTCTGACATGAGGAACAGACGCTGACGCGAAAATAGGTACTTTTGGACCAACCGACGCTGGCAACACTGCCCGCTGCCCCCCCCCCCCCCCCCCCCGCGCATGCGCGAGCAGAAAAGGATTACCCTCGCAAATTCCGGTAAACAAACTGTCTCGACGCTAACGTTTGGTTTTGACAGGCCTGAAAAAGAGCTATCTCTCATAAATTTTAATAATTGTTTTGAATAATATTTGTATTAATATTAATTTGTGTGATTTTTAAATAAATATTTCTTTCAATAAGTATTAAATTATTCATCACTGTTTTCTTATTTAGGCCTCGCCATACAGCGTTGTGACTCAAATTCTACTGATCACTGCAACAAAGGTATTGATTTATCAATTTATAATTTTCAAGTCAGTTTCCAGCATTACTGTAAAGCTAGGAGCTTTTAGTTCAGGTTAAGCCATCGGGACCTTGTATTGTCTTTCTTTTTCAAATTTAAGACAAAGACAACATTTTGGCGCAGTCGACAGGATACAGATTGAAGAATTACTGATTACACAAAGGTGCAACTGTGAACCAGTGATTACTTCTCAGGATGGCTGACTAACCAGTTAGTAGTGCTGAACTGAAAAAGCTTAGGACGCCAGTGCGTGCAAGGTTCACCAAGGCGTTCAATGAGCTCGAAACAGAGATCAAGAAGAATGAAGTCAAGAAAGCAGATGTAGAGAAAATCCTCCGCCGACTCCAGACCCACCATGAAAAGCTTTCAATATTGAACATGCGGATGGTAGAAGCTCTGCTACGAGAATCAGCGTCTGAAGACATTTTCACTGCTGAGTACGAATCCGTTTGTGAGTACGAAGATAATTTCAGTAACATTGTGACTGATTACGAGGCTCTTGCGGAAAAGGATGACGTTAGTACAATCAGCGGCACAGCAGCAATGAACTATCAACTACCGAAGCTGGAGTTCAAGAAGTTTGGGGGAGAACCAAGAGAATGGATTACATTCTGGAGTCAGTTCAGCACGATTGACCGGGATCCACAGATGCCTCCAGAAACTAAGTTTCAGTATATCTTTCAAGCCACCGCCGAGAACTCCGAGGTAAGAGAAGCAGTCGAAAATTTTCCACCGAGTGCTGACAACTACCCTAAAGTCATCGAGTATATCAAATCACGTTTTGGAGAGGATGAAATGCTTGTTGAGATTTATGTACGTGACCTGCTTCAGAATGTGCTTCAGAATGTGAGAGCCGAAGGTAAGATGTCTGTAGTGAAGCTTTGCGATAGACTGGAGACACAACTGCGAGCATTAGAAACATTGGGCGTCGCTCGTGACAAGTTTGCGGCTATGCTGTACCCACTCGTCGAATCAGCGCTACCAGAGGACACCCTTAGAGTATGGGAACGAAGTCAATATACGGTGAGCGGTAGAGGAGTACAGGATAAGTTGACACAACTCATGACGTTTTTGAAGACAGAAGTGAAGGGCGAGAGTCGAGTGAATATGACCAAAGCAGCGTTCAAGATCGACAACAATCAAGATGCGAAGGATGATCGATCAAACAGGAAATCTCTTTCTAAGAAGAATACTGGAAGTAAAATGCCGACGGCTACAGACCTCGCCAACACCACTCAGATCGCCAACACCACTCAGATGCGAAACAACTGCATCTTTTGTGTGAATGGTCACCCGAGTCAAGAATGCTACAGTGGACAGCGGATGCATCTACCAGAGAAGAAAGATAAGGCTGAAGGGAAGAATGTTTGTTTTTGGTGCCTGCTTCCTGGCCACGGATTCAAGAAATGCCGGATTAAGCCACGTTGTCCTGTCTGCGGAGGGAAGCATTACCCCATTATGTGTCCTACTTTGGAAGCCCAGAAGACTTCTCATCTCCAAAAAGCGGAACTAAAGGTTTCAAGGGAAAGTCCTGCAACAGAGCAAGAGACCGCCAATCAATTCACGTCAACAACTTTAAACAACGCTACCGTGGGAGGAGTCTATCTACAAACTCTGATAGTCAAGATAAGCGGACCAAAGGGGAAGCATAATGTTCGAGTGTTGCTTGACTGTGGATCCCAGCGGTCCTATATTTCAAAGAGAATGGTAGACGCACTGGGCCTAAAGAGAGTGCAGCAAGTTACACTTACCCACAATCTGTTTGGAGGCGGAGAAATTCGTCAAAAGAAGCACAATGTGTACAAAGTAAACGTTTCCAGCCTCAACAACGAATACATGGATGATCTCAAATTCTTGGATCAGGAAGTAATTTGCGGACACATCAGTCAAGTACAGGATCATACTATACTCAATGAGTTAAAAGCTCGAGGGATCAACTTGACTGACATATGCCAAGGTGAAGAGATATCAATCCACATGTTGATTGGTTCAGACTTGCTTAGCAGCATTCTGACAGGCAGAATGCAAATATTGCAAAGTGGAGTTATGGCGACAGAAACCAAGCTGGGGTGGACAGTAATGGGACCAGCAATAGGGAACGACATGGAAGATTCATGCCTGATCGTGACTTCACTTCACGTTAATAGTTTTGACGTACAGGATTTATGGAAATTAGATGTGCTTGGCATCATGGATGCAGCAGAAACAAAATCTAGGAAAGATTTAATCGAAGCCTCCAACACTCATTTCAATTAATTAATTAAAGGAATTTTATTGACGACCCGTCAATATCAGTACTCAACGAAGAGGATCAATGGTCAAAATTACATTAAGAAATTAGGTGTAGCGCTTGCCGCGGTGACGTCTAGTCTTGGGAGCCAAGGCCTTCCTGAGCTCGGACAACCCGCTGAGGATCCGAAACGAGACGAAAGCGGAAGGTACATCGTGTCACTACCATGGATAGCTGGACATCCACCAGTTCCGGTCAATCGCCGAACTACAGAAAATAGATTGCTGACTACAACAAGGAATGTCCAGGGCAAGATGCTGTATGAGAAGTATGATACTATTTTTGAGGAGTGGGAAAAAGAGAAATTCATCGAGGAAGTTGAGGATAAATGGGAGGAGTGCAGTTATCTCCCTCTTCGCCCAGTGCTCAAGGATAGTCACACCACTCCTATTCGTCCAGTATTCGACGCAAGTTGCAAGAAAAAAAGGGGCTCCCATCATTAAATCAATGTCTGGAAAAAGGAGACAACCTGATTGAGCTCATTCCTGATTTGATCTTGCGGTTTAGACTTGGAAAGTATGGCATCATTGCAGACATACGAAAAGCTTTTCTCCAGATTCAGGATCGAGAAGAAGATCGTGAATTCCTTCGGTTCCTTTGGTGGAGAAAGGACCAGAAGACACTAAAATTCTACAGGCATTGCCGAGTAGTCTTTGGCCTTACCTCAAGTCCTTTTCTGCTAGCTGCAACCATTAAGTATCATTTGAGCCTGCCGCAGTTTCAAGATAATAGGTGCGCAGAACTTCTTGCCCGAAGTTTTTACGTTGACAACTGCATTCTTAGTTTGTCATCTACACATGATGTCAAAATATTTATCAAGGAATCCTCCGACATCATGATGCAAGCCAAATTTGAGTTACGAGACTGGATGTGGAATGAACCTGGAATCACAGAACAAGATCCAGCCTCTATTTTGGGTATGAAATGGCACCTTCAGACTTACACTATTGCCATTAATGTGCAGTCATTGAAAAATATAGATGAAGAAATATCAATCACAAAGAGAAGTATCTTGTCAGCCTGCCATCGCATTTTTGATCCGATTCAATTTACCTATCCAGCTACAATCAAGATTAAGAAGATGGTTCAAGATGCTTGGAAGGAGAATAAATCATGGGATGAACCGCTGAACGAAGACAGACGGGTCGAGTTCATAAAATGGAGGAAGCAAGCTTTAGAATTGGATCAGATCAAAATACCTCGATGGATCTTACCTATCAAAGGAAGAACAACATTGCACGTGTTTTGTGACGCTTCAGCTATAGCGTACGCAACGGTGATCTTCATGCGAATAGAGAATGCGTCAGTCATAGTAGTGCGATTCGTTGAAGCAAGAAATCGACTGGCAACTATTAAGAGGATCACGATTCCACGACTGGAACTATTAGCCTGTTTGATTGGAGCACGACTATTGGTGCATGTTCTGGAAAATTTAGAAGAAAGTCCGGAGAATATTCAATGTTGGACAGACTACAGTCCTGCCCTATACTGGATACAGCAACAAGAGAATTGGGCTCAGTTCGTTTCTAACCGTGTCAAGGAGATCACAACACTTACGAAGAGTGAAGATTGGAACCATGTCGCAGGGTAACACAATCCAGCAGATCTCCCATCCCGTGGTGAATCCCCATCGAAATTCACAAAATCCGGATGGTGGGAGGGACCAAAATGGCTTCAGGAAAAGAAAGAAGACTGGCCAGTATCAAAAGTACAGTATGATCTGGAAGCCATTGAAGAAGAGAGGAGGAAGACTGTGGTGGCTGGATTTGTAGCCAAAAAGCCCGAGGAGAATCCATGGTATCTGAATCTATACGAGGGAAAACGTGAAGTGACTCTAACACAAATACTGAGAGTAATCGCGTGGATGCTACGTTTCAAGCCCTCTGAATACAAAGGAGATATCATCTCACAAGAGGAGCTAGACAGTGCTGAAAATCCCTAGTTAAGATAATACAGAGTGAATCGATCGGTGAGGAAGATCCCAAGATGAAGCAGCTACAAGCGTTCCAAGATAAAAAGGGATTATGGAGAGTGAAAACGAGGATAGTGAATCGAAATGACGATGAACTGTTCCGATTGCCAATTTTGATCCCAACGAATCATCCGGTCACAGAGCTAATTGTGAAATCAGTCCACGAGAAAATGTACCACTGTGGAGCCCAGACGCTGCGATCAGTACTTAGAGAGAAGTTCTGGATTCCAAAAGCTCGACAACTAGTTCGTCATGTAATTCATAAATGTCCTCGCTGTCTACGATTTGAAACCAAGCGAGTCGACGTACCAGAAGCATCGTTGCCTCAACATCGCGTACGATATGTTGTAGTTTTTGAGGTGACAGGAATTGACCTCGGAGGACCTTTATATCTGGAAGATGGACAGAAGGTTTGGTTCGTCATCTTCACCTGTGGCGTATACCGTGCGGTCCATCTCGAACTGGTGACTTCCTTATCGACGGAAGCATTGGTGGGAGCAGTAGAGAGGTTCGTAGCAAGACGAGGTTGCCCTGCAGTCATCAACTCAGATAATGGGACGAATCTAGTTGGACTCCGGAACGAGCTTTATCGAGTTAATTTTGGAGTGAAATGGAAGCTCAATCCTCCGGCAGCACCGTGGTGGGGAGGTTGGATCGAGAGAATTGTTGGACTCACCAAAAAGCTGCTTCGAAGATTGCTGGGAAAACGTGTTGTCAACTACGAAGAAATGGTGACGATCCTCGAAAACTGTGAACGAGTTATCAACGCGCGACCACTCACCTACATTGCTGAGGACAATGATGACCTTGTGCCATTAACCCCAGAGATGTTCCTTCGAGAACCAAGAACTGAAGGAGAGATTGACCTAAATGAATTCAGGTGTAACTTTGGGAAGAGCTATGAGAAACGCAAACGACTCCTGAAGGAATTCCGTAAGAGGTTCAGAAGCGAGTAGCTAGGATTGTTGGTGCATCACGACAATCGCAAGAAACAACGACAGTTAAAAGTTAGAGATATCGTCCTTGTGGAGGTTGAAAACAGGAAGCAAATAAACTGGCCTATGGGAAAGATTACGAAGGTGTTTCCTGGAACTGACAATGTGCGAAGACTTGTGGAAGTTAAGACTAAGTCTGGATTCATGAAGCGTGCAGTGCAACGATTGTTCCCACTTGAAGTACCATCTGAGGACGTAGAGCAAGGCGACGGGGAGCTTAAGCCAGCGGAGGATGAGATCGTCAGGGAGAAAACACCCGGTGTGGAGTCCGCGTCAGTGCAAGAGAAAACTATTCCAGTAAAAGTAGGGAAAGTTTACACGCGTTCTGGAAGAAAAGTCAAGTTACCGATTAGGTTTAAGTGAAGTTTGAGAGAAAATTTAATCATAAAACATTCTGTTAGATTTGAGATAATTCCTTCTTTGTTTTTTTAAATTAATATTGACCTTATAGCAAAGTTCAAAAGGTCAAGGTGGGAGAGTGACGCGAAAATAGGTACTTTTGGACCAACCGACGCTGGCAACACTGCCCGCTGCCCCCCCCCCCCCCCCCCCCCCCGCGCATGCGCGAGCAGAAAAGGATTACCCACGCAAATTCCGGTAAACAAACTGTCTCGACACTAACGTTTGGTTTTGACAGGCCTGAAAAAGAACTATCTCCCATATATTTTAATAATTGTTTTGAATAATATTTGTATTAATATTAATTTGTGTGATTTTTAAATAAATATTTCTTTCAATAAGTATTAAATTATTCATCACTGTTTTCTTATTTAGGCCTCGCCATACAGCGTTGTGACTCAAATTCTACTGATCTCTGCAACAAAGGTATTGATTTATCAATTTATAATTTACAAGTCAGTTTCCAGCATTACTGTAAAGCTAGGAGCTTTTAGTTCAGGTTAAGCCATCGGGACCTTGTATTATCTTTCTTTTTCAAATTTAAGACAAAGACAACAGACGCCATGTGCAGCCGCTCCTAACATGGAGTACAAACGCTGCTCATCCTGTATCCCTGGATCAGGAGCCCTTACAGGGTACTATCAGCCGGGCCAGCTGAGCCCAGGTTTTTTAGTGAGCTTGTTACTGCTCCCCCTCCTCCTTTTTCATCCGGGCTTGGGACCGGCAAAGGCGGAGTTCAAGGATACTTATTATATTAATAAATATAAATATATTTATACATGCATATCTTGATGTTTCTATATTCATAAGTGGTAACCTTACAATAGGAAAGTTGTAAAGGTGATAGTTGAGTCAGCCTCAAAATCCTTTATACAAAATTTAAGATTCTCATATGTTGAGTTTATAAATAAAACTTTGGACTAAAAGTCAAATGCCACATTATTATTTTTTTTTTAATTTGGTCAACTTTAGGGGTTATCCTTAATACTATATTGTGATATGGAGAGTTAGATCATTGTAGATGGAACTTTATTTCATTTTCAAATTTTCTAGATCAGAAATCATTTTGCATATGGTTTGAACGAAGTTCGCATATTTATATTTTTGGATACGTTTTTGACTACTATAGTTGAATCTCTTAGTGTCGGTATGTAAACTTTATTGATCAATTTTAAATCTTCTGATTTGACTAATTCATCCAGTAGTATTTTATTGTCAGTTTGGTTTGGAACCTTTATAACTACAGATTTTTAAGCGTTTATAATTCTATTAATCTTATGTTGGTTTTGTGTTTTTGTGTGTTTGCCATTGTGTGTTTTTACTATTTTCTCCAACATTTTTATATTTTTTCGAAAATTTTTGGAGTGCATCAGAATTAGATACACATCGTTTGAAGCCACAAATAAAGTAGATTATATATTGTCAGGCTAGAAATGAATCCTACTATCCAACCATACAAGATATTCTGCAAAATAAAAAAGATATCGATCCCCGATTCCGACGACCCGGCCCTGATACTTAGTCAAGAGCTCATCGCCCAACAGCTGCCCTCCTGCAAAGCCTAGAAGGACCACCTCTACTCAACCATCTCCATGTGTAAATAGTCAAGACATCCTTGGAGCAGTGGCCACCCAGACCTTTCGGTCCATAAACCGGCATGCGATAGCATACCCATTGCTGACATCCAGGTCACCCAGCCAAAAGGGAATGATGCATTCTCCATGCACCGAGCGGCCATTGTTTGGCCCCTCGCGCCCGCCATTATGGTCTGGCTCCATGGAGTCGACCAATCAAACCCACAGGCGTCTCCGAGAGTTCATGGCAAGGTTGCTGAACGAGCCCTCCCGTTCTGACTTAGTTAAACCCGTCCTACGCTCCAATAGGACCCCCCCCCTTTGGCCCTCGAACCCTTTGTTCACAGCACTCCCTGAATCTGCCGACGAATCAAGGACCTCTGAGGTTCTGAGGTTTACACGGAAAACCAACGCGAAGGCGGGAGGGTGTTACTACTGTGTGCACCCCTTGTTTTTCATGGCGCGGACGGCAAGGACGCTCCCAATGGCGCACACACAGAGCGAAGACCCAAGAGTTTCAAGACTCGTGCGCCTCGCGACCAGCTAACCAAAAGCGGATCGCCAGGTTACAGCTTCTCTGGCGATCAGCCAGTGGCACTTCTACGCAAGGCAAACACGCAGAGTCGCCTCTCCACTCCCCTATCCTCAAGGGTGAGTGAGGGGTGGGCCTCCCTGCCCTTTTCCCAGCCTTAAGGCTGGTCCCAAGACAGGGCTTCTGTCCCCGTATAGCCAAGACAAGGTGACTCGCGAGCTGTGCTCGAATGTAACACCTGTAAATTGAGACGAAATAAATAAAACAAATAAACTAGTTAACGCTCTCCCGCCATGAATTCCTGCAAGAAGAAGAAGAAAGCCAATAAGCCCTCTCAACCCTCGGTTGACATCGCGGCTCTTGTTGAAGAAGACAACATGGTCATCTCCCGCAACTACCAAATCCTGCAATCCCTCGGCCAGCCCTCCCTAGCAGCTCTTCACCTGGACCTTTTTCGCTTCATTGAGCAGCGAACGGAAATAATCACGTGCCTAGTTAGGGATGTGAAGAACCTCGCGGGCACCTTGAATGACTTCATTGATGCTGGACAGCGGACGGTTGGCTCGGCAACCCTGGAGCTGAAGTCACTTCCTGTTGATGTAACCTGCGGCGTCGCCACGCGACTTATTCTCTTTCTCCATGTTTACTATTTAATCTATATATAATCCCTTTACCTTGTAGTTAATTGAACAATAATTAACGTTGAGCGCTGTGTGTAATCAATTGGAATACAACAAAGATTATGAGACTGAAAAAGCGCAAGACCTAAAACATCAGACTGAAGAAGCGCAAAACCTAAAACGTCAGACTGAAGAAGCGCAAGGCCTAAAACGTGAGTAACCAAATGCCCTTTGATTACTTGGCTCATCCTTTTTCTACTTACCAAATATTTTGTAAAATGGCAAACACGACGATTACAAAATTAAATGGTGCGAATTACTCCAGCTGGAGCTTCCAGATGAAACTCGTTCTAATCGAAAACGACTTGTGGAGTTTGATCAATTCAGGAGAGGCTAAGCCTGACCCTAGTGACCTTGTTGCAACAAAACTTTTTTTGTCGCGGGAGGGTAAGGCGTTTGCAAAAATTTGCCTCGGGATTAATGATGAACAACAATTGCATGTTCAACATTTGAATACTCCGAAAGAGGTCTGGGAGGAACTGGAAAAATTATACGCACCAAAGGATAGTAGATATCGAGCCGTTAAACTAAGAAGGCAGTTATATGGCGAAAGGTTGACTCAGCACAGCAATATGGAAGGGTATATGGGGAAGATAAACTACATTGTAAACGAACTGACCCAAATTGGCGACAAAATTGATGATGGCGATTTGGCTATGGTTCTTTTGGGTGGATTACCAGAGGATTGGGACACCGTTGTCTCAACCATATGTAACTTGCCTGATTCGGACTTCACGACCGCCACAGTTAAAAGACGGCTGTTGGCAGAAGCAGAAAGGCGTTCGTCTAATCTACCAAAAGATGTGGGTGCCATGGTCGTTAATGCCTCTTCGAAGCCCATTGAAACAGAAAAACAATTTAAAGAAAAGGTTGTTTGTTTCAAATGTGGAGGTAAAGGCCATTATGCAAGGGAATGCAGGAAGAAAGGAAAGAATGAACAAAGACCAAAGAGGTTTGACCAAAACAAAGGCGTAAATATGTCGGCAATGTGCAACACTTTGTTTGGAGCTACCGCCGAGACCTGGATCATAGATTCTGGAGCGACGCACCATATGACTCCCAAGAGAGATTACTTCTCATGTCTGAAAGAGTGCACAGGCAATATGAGTTCCATCACTATTGCGAATGGCTCTTCTATAGAAGCATGTGGTATCGGTACTGTCAGTGCCAATATTGTTGGACACAAGGGAGATGCCAGCAATATGATTGCCCAGAACACCTTGTACGTTCCAGATATGCGTCACAGTGTTCTGTCTGTACTCCAAATGATAGAAAACGGTAGAAAAGTTGTCTTCAACAGGAGGGGTTGGCACATTATGGACATGAAAGGTAAACTCTTGATAGAGGGAAAGAAGCTGGGTAGACTTTACTACGTCCAGACTACTCCATCTTCTCCGATAGATCAGAATGATCGTGTTTCTCTTGCATCTGAATGCAAGGAAGAGCTTACACTGGAACTTTGGCACAAAAGGCTGATGCATGTAAATGCATATACGATAGCAAAGATGGCCAAGAACCAAAGCGTAAGAGGACTTGATTGCAGCCCGGCAAAGCCAGAAAAGTGCGAAGACTGCTTGATCGGCAAGTCGTACCGTCTGCCATTCCTTCAACACTCACACAAGGAGGAAAAAGAAATCATGCCGTTGGACTTGGTGCATGCGGACTTGATGGGTCCACTCGACGTATTGAGATGGGGAGGAGCCAAGTACGTCTTAACCATCTTTGATGAATCTACGAGATATACAAGTGTATTTTTCCTGAAAAACAAAGGCGGAACCCTGGGAAAAGTCAAAGAGTGGATTCAAGAATCTGAGAAACAAACCAGCCGGAAACTAAAACGAATACGTACGGATAATGGCTTGGAATTTTGTTCCAAGGAATGAGACACTTTCTGCAAGAGCGTTGGAATAGTTCATGAACACACTATGACGTATACACCCCAACAGAATGGTGTGGCAGAAAGAATGAATAGGACACTCCTAGATCTTGTCAGGAGCACTATATCTGGAAGTGGTCTACCAAAGGCTTCCTGGGCGGAGCTGACTTGCACCGCAGCCTATGTCAGAAACAGAGTTCTCAACAATCACAATGGTGAAAGCACGCCATATGAACTGTGGACAGGGAACAAGCCTAGTCTTAAACACATAAGAGCTATTGGCTGTCAAGTATTTGTCCATATTCCAAGACAAGTCCGTAAATCCAAACTCGAAAGGAGAGCTGCCAAAGGTAACCTTGTTGGATATGCACTCAGAGGACGTGGCTACAGAGTGTGGATTCCTGAGATGAAGAAAGTGGTGGAATCTCGGGACTGTGTCTTCAAAGAGAGTGATGTATCGAGGAACAACAGCAACCGGGAGGTGCTTCCATCAGTTGAACACTAAAGCTATGAGACTCAACGGGAGATTGAAGAGAATTCAGTGTCTTTATTAGATCAAGAAGACGTGATACCTACAGAAGAGGACAGCCATAATGAAGATACTGTGAAGCCTTCTCCTACTCGATCTCATCCAATGATCCTGAGGAACCAGAGAAATGCTCAGAACTCAATTGAACACCTCAGTACTGAAGTAAATAAGGGAGATCCTACTTCGTATAAAGAAGCTATCCAAGGCCCTGAAGCTGAGCATTGGCTTGAAGCAATCGAAGAAGAATTGGAATCCTTGAGAAAGCACAATGTTTGGGAACTAACAGAACTACCAAAAGACTCTGCCCCAATTGCTTGTAAGTGGGTACTACACAAGAAGACCAACGCCGAGGGTCAAGTAGTAAGATACAAGGCCCGACTTGTGGCAAAGAGCTTCACTCAACAAAAGTGAATCGATTATGATGAGATTTACTCACCTGTTTCTAGTTTTGAAACGACAAGACTGCTCACAGCAATAGGTGTTGAAAATAACTGGTTCATAGACCAATATGACGTGAAAAGTGCTTATCTCTACGGCAAGCTTGACCGAGTGATCTACATGGAACAACCAGAAGGCTTTGTTAAACCTGGTGAGGAACATCTTTACTGCCAACTCAAAAGGTCTCTGTACAGACTGAAGCAAAGCGGCAGATGTTGGAACAAGTGCCTTGATGAGTGGTTGAAGAAAAAGGGATTTATGAAGAATCCAGTTAACCCTTGTGTCTACAAGTTCAAGCTGAACGAAGGAATGATAATCCTATCATTATACGTGGATGATATTCTTACTCTGACGGAGAATCAAGAAGTGAGAGAAAAGTGCATTGAACTGCTGAGAGGTCACTTCGAAACAAAGTACATCGGACCAGTATCCTACCTGCTTGGTGTCAACTTCACTCGATCAAAGGGTGGATGCGTAACTCTAACACAAAGAGTGTTATAAATGTTAAGAATGGGGTAATTAAAAAAGCTCGTGGAGGAAAAGAAAACTTCGGAACGCTCCACAAAGCCCCTTTTTAACAAATAAAAACTTTAACCTAAAGTTTGATATTGTTTTGGGCTGCCTTGGGTGTTCAAGCAAGAAAAAAGGAAGACAACAAAAGGTTACACATATAAAGTTTTGTTTAATGTTAGCTATAAAATGAAGGATAAAATATATATGAAAAACTTATTATTTTTGTGTATTCCAAAATTTTGCATGCAACTTAAAATGTTTTTAACAAAAGAAAATATATAAAATGATGATATTGACGAAATAGAAAAAAACTTAGTAAAAATAAGAAAAGAAAAATACAAAAAATATGCTAGATTAACATAAAAATATACCAATTTAGGAAATAAAAGCGTGTGAGGGAGTGCTCACCAAAAACAGTTCCTCGGTTGTTAGGTCGGCTTGCCCCAGCCCCCCTGCCTTGGAAGCACAATTCGTCGTCCTCGACGAACTTCCTGGTATCTTCAGATGAAGCACAATTCGTCGCTCTCGACGTACTCCAACCGCTATGCGAATCTCTCAACGATTCGTCTCGGCTTCACCTTTCCTTGAGATGTCAGCCACCCAGTCCCTTCTCAGACCGCTTGTATGGTCGTTTATGGATGATGGACGAAATTCCCGGAGCTCATCTTGGGCAAGCCCCCGCGAGGATTTTTTCTTGTCTACTCGGCACAGCTGTGACACCAACACTGGCCGCGCGCCCCTGACCTTTTTGACCCCTCCGCCCCTCCGATTGGTCGGTGGGTACTTGGACTGTCCATCCGGCTGGTGGACGATTACATTCTCTCGACAGGGGGGGGCGGTGTGTGAAAAGAGGAGAAGAAACAGCAAAAAATAGATTCCCCTTCGCTGAGGGGTCAGACACACAAAAAAAATGAAAATAGTTGTAATATTTACATACATACATACAATTTTCAATGAGTTCTAACAAAGAGCATATATAAAAAGTCTACTGGAACGGTTCAAACTTCAGGAAGGAAGAGAAGTCTCAACGCCGATGGAAACCAGACCAGAACTTTTTGAGGAAGAAGATGAAGAAAACTGCCAAGACCTTCCCTACTGTGAACTAATTGGTGAACTGCTCTACATTTCACAGCGGACAAGGCCAGACATTGCCTATGCAGTAAGTCAATTGGCTCGCTATTGTTCAAAGTACACTAGAAAACACTGGGTTGCTGCGAAACGAATTTTAAGATACTTAAAATCTTCAGAGCATCTAGGCATCACCTATAGATGGACTGGGGAACAACTGTGTGTCTATTCGGATGCAGATTGGGGAACCAACCTGGAAGACAGAAAGAGTACATCGGGTTACGTAGTGATGTTTGCAGGCGCTCCAATCCTATGGCGAAGTTCAAAGCAAACTCTCACCGCCCTCAGCACAATGGAGGCGGAATACATTTCCCTATCATCGTCAGTCCGGGAAGTGACATGGATCAGGGAGTTCCTATACCATTTGGATATACCACATAATATGGTTGAGCCAACTCCCGTGTGGAGCGATAACCAAGCGGCTATAGCACACGCCAAGAGCTACATCAGCCGATCCAAGACCAGACACATCGCTATTAGATATCACTTCGTCAGAGAAAAGGTGGATGACGGTGAGATTCAACTGGACTATGCTACAAGTGGAAGAAACCTAGCGGACATTTGACCAAGCAACTGGGGAGAAACCTACACGAACTTCATCGTTCGAGACTCTTAAGCGGCGAAGTGATCCATGAATAGGAGGTCACTTCGAGGGAGGAGATTGCTGGACAGCGGACGGTTGGCTCGGCAACCCTGGAGCTGACGTCACTTCCTGTTGATGTAACCTGCGGCGTCGCCACGCGACTTATTCTCTTTTTCCATGTTTACTATTTAATCTATATATATAATCCCTTTACCTTGTAGTTAATTAAACAATAATTAACGTTGAGCGCTGTGTGTAATATATTGGAATACAACAATTGAGCTGGATGAAAACATGGATGCCCAAATGCCCAATAAAACCTGTCAAACCACTCAAACTAGCCCTGCTCTCACCTGCAAGGACTCTAGCGCTCAGACCGAGCTCATCAAGCCTGCCACCCCCTGCTCCAGCTGCTGTCCCTGTGGCAGCACCTGCTCCCAAGAAGCCAGATCCTGCTCTAACCAAGAGGAAGCAGCCAGAGGCGTCAAACCCGCCCGCTAAGAGGACCAAACCACTGGTTCCAGCCAAGCCTGCATCTTCCACGCCCCCAAGCCTGCCGTTGCCAAAGGCACCCTCAATGGAGAGAAATCTGCGGCCCACATCGTGGTTATTTCAGATAACCCTCAGGCTGACCCACGGGACATCCTCAAAGCTGTCCGCGCTGCCCACACTCTGCCCCAAGGCGTCTGGGCGTCTCTGCGCACCAGGGGAAAACTGGTGCTGCACTCCAGAGGCCATTCCTTCCGTCAGCTCTGCCCTGGACAACAAGCTCCAAGGCCTGAAAGTCCGGGAACTGAGGAAATACCTCCCAAGAATCTGCCTCTTCAACGTCGAGGCGGAAACCGCGGATGAGGACATTGTCAAGGCCTTCCTCTCCACCGATGCCCTCAGCCAGCTTCCTGGAGAAAAGTCTGTACGAGTGGCACACAGATCTCCGACCAGAAATGGCACCTGCACGGCCTTCATTGAGCTGGACTTGGCTTCCTACAAGGCCATTGGAAGACGCTGCAGGATCATTGTGGACCAAGTGATCCTGAACTACGAGGAGTCTTCCCGCGTCCGCGTCTGCAACCGCTGCTGTGGCTACGGCCACAACGCCGATAGGTGCACCAAGGCTACGGTCACCTGCTTCCACTGCGCTACTGGTGACCACCAAGGCCGAAACTGTCCAACTCTTGCCAACCCGCGCACGGCCAAGTGCGCCAACTGCTCAGCCAAGGGCCTCTCTGCCGACCACAAGGAAAGATCAATGTCTTGCCCAACTGCCAGAGCTAGAGCTGCGAAGTTCTAGTCCTCCCGCCTTCTTCCTGCCTCCTGACCTCCGCGGACCCAATCCGGCCTAACCTGTCTCTTCCCTAATGGAGATCCTGTCCCTAGCCACACCAGCCTGGTCATAGTGGTTTTATATATTACGCTTTACGCGGCCATTGGAGCTCAAAAATCATTCATTTTGGTTAGCAAATAAAGATATTTTCTCTTTAATAAACTAGTTATTTATTGGCGAATCGTGTTTGTACTCATTTACTATAATACTACAATAGCTTCGGGATGAAGGCCTGCAGATCCAGGGGCATGTCACAGGAGCCGAACACGTCCAGAAGAAGGGGTTTCAAGGCTCGCAAACTCCAATATCTATGGATCTGCGACCCTTTGCTGGACCCACAGACAGAACTTCTCGAAACAATATGGTCAAGATGATGTAAGGTTTGGAGGACCAAGTGTAGGAAAATTTCGGCGTCATGCTTCAAGAAGCAGTTGCGACGCTGATCGGCCCAGCGAATGGAGCAGAGCACATTCACAATTAGGGTAGCCAGCTCTACAAGAGAAAATGAAACATATTGTTAGACAAAATATGACTACTCGCACAGACTTAAGATGGCCATTCAACCATAATAAAAGGAAATTTTCTGCCATTCCAAGACTATTGTTCTTCTTCCTACTAAAAATAAAGCATGGATTAATCCCAACAACAGTTCTGACTGCATAATTACATCCAGGTAGACTAAACAAAGTTATGCGTGTGAAAGAGTATTTAATTTTTTCCCATTGTCAAAGTGAAAGCCAAACCTGGACCATCTCTTTTTTCTGCTACCCAGCCTACCAATATCAAATATTACGTTTAGCCATCCTCCTAGAAATAACTTGATTTCTGGAGAACATATAATGTCGTTAACTTTGTCGCGTTCCCGATTTTAGACCTATGGGAACGGAGCTTGTAAGGAGTGACCTAGTAAAATTTCCTTCTTAAGATATGCAAGTGTGACATAGGAATAGGCATATATAGGACCTATACAGCTAAGGTTACACTTGAGGAGATGGAACATCAGATAATATACAAGGTACAGGGGGACTCAAGTGAAAATTTTCTTCCATACAAGGCGTGGGAAGGACCCCCCTGTGGGGACCAGGGATGCAGCACCCCGCCGACGCCGCCCGCCAAGATAAATAAACAGGCGGCCGCCATAAATCACCACCACAGCGGAGGAATCCGGAGAGAGGACCAGACGTGCATTCCGGGCTGTCTCCTCTTTGTCTTCCCATATAAATGTAGCCAACAAGAAACTCCAATAAACACTAACTTTGAGAGACTTTCTGAGCCATCGCTGGACCAGTAAATCGACACACCACATTGGTGAGCCGGACGTGATTGAAAAGAAAAAGCATACGAAGATTTCAAGAGATAATGAAATGCAAAAAGTGATTCAAGCTTGAAAAGAAGCATCATCCAGGATATCGGGATATCATCTCAAGACTAAGATAAGTTTTTATATTATCTTCCTTGTTATTTTATCTCAATATTTTTATTTTTAACTTTATCCCTAAGCTGTTGTGTCGAATTTAAATTTACGTAAAATGGAAACAGAAAATAAGCCTAGCGATACCTCAGAAATATGCAAAGTTAGTGTTAAAATACCGCCTTTCTGGGTTGAAAAACCTGAAATATGGTTCTTCCAGGTAGAAGCACAGTTCAAAATAGGTGGAATTATTCAGGAAGACACTAAATTTAATTATTTGATCTCCCAATTAGAACCTAAATATATAGAAAACATTTGGGACATAATTAATAGCAAAAGCGACAACAAGTACTCTGAATGTAAATCACGACTACTTGAATTGTTCAGAGAAAGTGAAGGGTTGAGAATTAAAAAGTTAATTTCTGGTATAGAGCTCGGAGACATGAAGCCGAGCCAGTTACTACAAAAGCTCAGATCCCTCGCTACCCCAGATATCTCTGACAATTTAATAAAAACTTTATGGCTCGATAAATTGCCCACATCCATAAAGAATATACTTATTGTAAGCGAAGAGGACATTAGAAAATTGGCCATAATGGCCGATAAAATAAATGAAATAAACTCTTCCAAAGAAATATATGATGCGGAAGTGCCTTCTTCATCAACAGATCGCTTGATCGCCAAATTGGAAGATCTTGAACGGCAGGTGTCCGAATTGAGACTGGATAGATCGGATAGATCTAGATCTCGATCCAAAAATAGGACTCAGTCAAGACCGAGAAGTAATTCTCAAAGATCTTTCGATCCAAAAGGGAAATACTGCTATTACCATTTTAGATTTGGTCCTAATTGCTTGCAAAATAAATGCAGGTCTCCGTGCAGTTGGAATGAGTCGGAAAACTCCAACCGGCGGACAGAGTAGCGACAAGCTCTTCTGCCGGCATTCAGGATTGTCGCAATCTCCGATTATTTGTGACGGACAAAAACACGGGATTGCGCTTTTTGGTGGACAGTGGTGCTGATATATCTATATATACCTCCAAAGGATAAAAATAGAATGCCTAGCTCTGATTATAAATTATATGCAGCCAATGGTACAGAAATTGTTACCTATGGAACAAAGGTTAGAAATTTGGATATCGGACTTCGACGTCAATTTCAATGGCCTTTTGTAATCGCCAATACCAACAGAGCAATAATAGGAGCAGACTTTCTGAACAACTTTGGATTGATTATTGATATAAAAAATAAACGCCTAATTGATGGAATAACTAATCTTTCCATAAGAGGCGTCATTCAGTCAATCTCAGACATGGGAAATATTAGCACTCTAAATTCATCATCCAAGGTCAGCGCTATCCTAACCAAATATCCTAACCTATGTAGGCCACCATCAGATTTTGTAGAAGCAAAACATAGCGTTAAGCATTATATTCCTACAAGAGGTCAGCCAATTCACTCTAAAGCCCGTCGTCTAGATTCACAGAGATTAACTCTTGCTAAGGCAGAATTTCAATATATGTTGAATAATGGAATAATTAGACCCTCAAATTCTCCTTGGGCGAGTCCACTACATTTAGTTTCAAAAAAGGACGAGTCACTAAGACCTTGTGGTGATTATAGAAGACTCAATGCAGTCACACTTCCAGATCGTTATCCAATCCCTAGACTGGACGATTTCCACCACATCTTAAAAGGTACTCGTGTGTACTCAAAAATAGACCTATGCAAGGCATTCTATCAGATTCCAATTGCTGAAGAGGATAAACCAAAGACTGCCATCATTACTCCTTTTGGGCTATTCGAATTTAATGTTATGAGTTTCGGTCTTAGAAATGCTACTGCTACCTTTCAGAGATTCATGCATGAAGTCTTGGACTTTGCATTTGTCTACTTAGATGATATTCTGGTTGCCTCTAAAACAGAGGAAGAGCATTATAGCCACCTTGAAACCTTATTCAGCAGACTAAATTCCTATGGATTGAGAATCAATCTTTCTAAATCTAAATTCCTAGTACAGGAAATTGATTTTCTAGGATACCTAATTACCTCTCACGGTGTGAAACCACTCCCAAAAAAGGTTAAAGCTATTCTAGAATATAAGAAACCAAAAACAGTTCATGAATTACGCATATTTTTGGGTATGCTAAACTTTTATCGTACCTTTTTGAACAATGCCGCAGAGACTCAGGCAATCCTTCATGAATACTTGAGGGGAGCCAAGAAAAAGGATAGAAGCGAAATAAAATGGACTAAAGAAGCTGAAGTTCAGTTTGAAAAATGCAAACAAGCCCTAGCTAATACAGCACTGTTAGCCTACCCCGATACTGAACTGCCTATCTCACTCTGTACAGATGCTTCAGATCGGGCAGTTGGATCAGTTCTCCAACAGCTTGACAATAATAATTGGAAACCAATAGCATTTTTCTCTAAAAAATTAAATCCTGCTCAATGCAATTATAGTACATATGATAGAGAGCTTCTCGCAATATATTTGTCTATCAAATTCTTCAAGCACCTGCTTGAGGCACGTGAATTTACAATTTTAACTGATCACAAACCTTTAATTTACGCATTCAAACAAAAAAATGAGAAAGCTTCTCCTAAACAATTAAGACATCTACAATACATTTCCCAATTCACTACTGATATCAAGTACATAAAAGGTACTGACAACATAGTCGCCGATGCTCTTTCCAGAGTTGATGCTATCACAACTATCGACTATGAAGAGATCGCCAAAGAACAAACTGGTGATTCAGAACTACAAAACCTGATTTCAAAGAATACTTCTCTAAAATTTAAGCAATGCCCACTACAATCAGGCAATTTGTTATGGTGTGACGTGTCTACTAATAATATTAGACCATTCATTCCAATTAAATTCCGAATGATGGTTTTTAGGAACTTCCACGAACTCTCTCACCCAGGCATCAAAGCCACTACTAAACAATTAACATCAAGATTTATATGGCCCAATATGAATAAAGACATTAGAAAATGGGCTCAAGCTTGTGTCAACTGCCAAAAGTGCAAGGTGTCGATACACACAAAATCAGAAATAGGCAAATATCAAGAAGTGGATGAAAGATTTAGTGCTGTCCACATAGATCTAATTGGTGCTTTACCTCCATCGAATGGTAACATCTACTGTCTGACCTGCATCGACAGGTACACCAGCTGGATGGAAGTTGTTCCGCTACCAGATATGAAGTCTGAAACGGTAGCGAGAGCGTTCTACGAAAACTGGATTGTTAGATTTGGAGCACCTCATACAGTGATATCAGACCGAGGAAAGCAGTTTACTTCTCAACTTTTCAAAGATTCAACAACGCTGTGTGGTATCAAACTTCATCATTCCACGGCGTACCACCCTCAGTGTAACGGGAAGATTGAAAGGCTTCATAGAACCATTAAAACTGCCATTCGTGCCCACAATAGTATTAAGTGGACAGAAACGCTGCCAACAGTTCTCCTAGGCTTGCGTGCTGCTATCAACAAAGATACCAACCATTCTTTATCTCAGATGGTATATGGCAAAACCATCAGACTGCCTGGCGAATTCTTTGATGATTCTAAACATCACCTGCATGCTGAAGAATTTGTTCAACAACTTCAAAAGCATATGGAATTGCTCAAACCCTTAAATGAAAAACATCATTCGAAGACTAAAGTATTTGTTCATAAAGATCTGAAAACATGTTCACATGTATTTATCAGGACAGATCGAGTGAAGAAACCTCTGGAACCACCATATGAGGGACCCTTCCCAGTCCTTGAAAGAACAGACAAGTATTTCACACTCAAAGTGAAAGGAAAAAAACGTTACCACATCGATTGACCGATTGCGACCTGCTTATTTGCTGGCAGATTCGGACAATATAACTGCAGAACATCCTACTGCAGCAAGACCCATCGTGTCGGGAGCGCTTCTTCTACATCGTCCCAACAGAATCCTGACCCACCAGATGTGGAGAAGTACACAGAATTCCAAGGAACAGGATCAGCACCAGACCTGCCTAGGACAAGATCGGGGAGAATAATCAAGAAACCCGTGAGATTTAAGGAGCAATAGACTATATTTCTCCTTATTTTATTTTCTTGCCTATATGATGTATATATATTGTACTTAACCACTTTGTGCACAAATCGTGACTACGCCACTGGAGGGGGAGTACTGTGGGGACCAGGGATGCAGCACCCCGCCGACGCCGCCCGCCAAGATAAATAAACAGGCGGCCGCCATAAATCACCACCACAGCGGAGGAATCCGGAGAGAGGACCAGACGTGCATTCCGGGCTGTCTCCTCTTTGTCTTCCCATATAAATGTAGCCAACAAGAAACTCCAATAAACACTAACTTTGAGAGACTTTCTGAGCCATCGCTGGACCAGTAAATCGACACACCACACCCCAAAGGAGGCCCAGCGTCAGGGAGGCCCGTTGACAGGTCCTTCCTGGAATGTGTATAGAGTCGGGTGTCTCGGGAACTAACGAAGTCTCAGGAATGTGGGAGTCCAACATCCATTCTCCCCCGCCCTCCTTCTTCTTCCATGAAAGAGAAAATGGCGGCCCCCTTCCCCTGCCTCCCTTGTTGTCTCAACTATCCCTTTAAGAGATTTCTGGGATAACCACACCTTCTGGCGATTCAGCAACCCACTGAGGACGCTGGTAGCTATTTCATAGAGGAAAATTATAGCGACGGATCTCTATAATTTCTACAGATCAACTGTAAATAGATTCATATTAAGGCATTTTTATAACCCAAATAACACAAACAATAGTCAGACATACAAACCTATTTGCATCATACCGTACCCTCCTAACAGCGTAACGGTAGCCATAACTCACCAATATACAACAGTCAAGCAATACACGCAATAGAATGCAACCAATGCAATAGTATGTACATAGGCGAAACCGGCAGACAAGTAATAGATTGAATGAGCACATCAGATCCATGAATAGAAAAGATAAAAAAAATCCCTTTTATTCCAACACACTCAAAATACAGGTCACACCTTCAACCTAAGTAACCCAAAAAACCTTTTATACCAATATAAACAACGAACAGAAAGGACTGTACTTAGAAGCCTTTTTTATCATTAAAACACGCCTGAATCAATAGACACATTGAAATTCCAGAATCATACACAGAACTCATGAATAACAATTAAACGTACACTTCCCATATTTAATACAGTAACTCTTGTTTCACAACTCTGTTCCATAGCTAATTCAAATTTCATAAGCTAGATTATTATATAATAGTTTTTTACCTTAGTTTAGAAATATGTAAATAGTCTGGATACTTAGCATATATCAAGAAGTTAATAGTTCCTTTATGAAAATTTTGTAAAGATGTAAATATATTAGGTAAATATATCTAGCTACTAACGATTCACTACCATCGCGTTGCTCCTGTAGAAGGACCACCATATCCGAAAGCTAGAGCCTTATTAAGTGATTTTAAAAAAAAATACACAACCTCGGAGTTTTATTATTTGTCATAAAGATTTCGCAGAGGTTAAGACATTGGAATTAGTTTACTATCTGGATATATGTGGGAGGGACCCTACTTGTAAAGATTATACCAACGTCTAACAGATAAGCTATAAAGACAACCAAACTATAGACTTAATAGTGGTCGGCTCTCCCATAAAAAAAAATATACGCTGGAATGGGTCGCCATCCATTTTGCCGCCTCTACAGTCCAACGGACTCCGTGACGCGCCCATTTTTGTGTCACGTTCTTTGAGATCATCCAACGACTTTGGGAGATCTCAGATAAAGATGAACATGTTATTATTAGAAACTAAAATCCTGAATATAGAAGACCAAATTAACACTTCTATTGAAGTATAATAAGTTGAAGTCAATATCTCAAATTAGATATCATGAAGTACCAGGTTTAGATTTTATTGGTAGAAAGATCTGATTAAACATGCAGGTATCCTTTAATCCCGATTTTTATAATAAAGATTCAACAAAATGCGTTGAATTAGGTTATTATCTGGATATATGGAAAGGACTCTATTTGTAAAGATTATACTAAAATCCAACAAAATATGCTATAAAACAAGCAAGACTATAGACTTATACTATTGACAATGACATTTGTAATTTATTTAAAACAAAGGAAGGTTTCAGTAAAACCATAAAGAGAACAATCTAGGAATATAAGGCCGCATGAGTCTTATTAGATTTAAATCAGGAGGTGGTATAATGGGAAATATGATGGAATAACTCACTGAAACACAGACAGGAGAACTGGCTCCTATGGCAGGCACGCTCGGCTGTGTATGTTGGCCAGTAATTATTAGAAGACTTGATTATTAGTAACATTCCCTCCAAATAGATAAGAATCATACTGTTAAAACTATTTTATATATCCTTTACTTTTTGTACATAGAAGGAAGGTCTTAGGTGAAGGGAGACAACGAGCAAGACATCTATATCTATAGATAGCCCCAGCTTGGACCGACCGAGGGCAAAGGTCGGCGTGGGCGGAGACGACGGAGCGTCATGTTACATTCTTTTTTTGGTCAGTTGGCAGGATTCCCTTGTTAGAAGCGGAGGGGAAAGTTGAGTTCCCTTGCCAGACGGAGAGACGTCTAAAAGCTATCCTGCAAGCAGCGTCTTGTGGAAGGAAAGACGTCAAGCTATCCTGCAAGCAGTGTCTTGTGGAAGGAAAGACGTCAAGCTATCCTGCAAGCAGCGTCTTGTGGAAGGAAAGACGTCAAGCTATCCTGCAAGCAGCGTCTTGTGGACGGAGAGAACGCATTGGAGTATCCCTCAAGCAGAAACTTGAGAGCGGAAAAGACGCCTTAGACAACCAACGAGTCGTGACAATTAGACAACCAACGCGCGACAATTGGACATCGCACAAGCCAAGCCAAGCCTGCGACGGTGCCACCACAGAGGTACGGTGTAAACAAACGCTCGACACCCCCCCGCCATTTATTTTTATCTCCCTTCCCTGAGATTAGTTAATTTTTTTTTACTTTCTTTTTTGCTTAACCTTTTTTATCTAGTTTTTTTAGCTCTGTTTTAATCTTTAAATACAACCATAATTCTATATATATAAGTGTAATAGTTTTTATCCCTTTTGTTTTTAATCTTTAAAATAAATCCTTTTATTTTACTGTGTTTCTGTGCATTTATTTCCCCCATTGTTTTTCCTTTCAGTCGATCACCATTTACTTTTTTTTTTTAAAACGAACACGAACATTTTGGTGAGCCGGACGTGATCGATTTAAAGGAAATATGGAGGAAATGGATGCAATTAAAAAGCGCAGAAAAGCCATAAGAGGTACTTTCACTAGAATTATTAATGAAATAAATGGGGAATTTGAAAAGTCTCAAATTGATAAGAACGATATTTATTCTAAGTTTAATAGACTAGAGTCTTATTACACGAAACTTGTAGATCTAAACGAAAAATATCAGGCTTTATTGGTAGTGAAAGAAGGGATTACAGAGGAAAGTATTGATAGGGAATGGCAAGAATGCGATAAATATGAAGAGGAAAAGTTTGATATTCAACAGAAAGTCAGTGTATTACGGAATCCCGATAAAGAAGAAACAATCCCGATTGCTAGCGAGGACACTGTAATAAATGTGAAATTACCAGAGTTAGCCCTAAAAAGCTATGACGGCTCTCTGGAAGGTTGGTTGCCCTGGTGGGCGCAGTTTTCGAAAATTCACGAAAATAAGAATTTATCCGATAGCGACCGGTTTTTATATTTGCGTCAAGCAATTGTACCAAATTCAGAAGCCTATCGTGTTGTAGCAAGCTATCCCGTTACAGGCGCCAACTATGTTTTGGCAGTACAAGCCCTACAGGAGCGATTCGGTGACCCGAATATACTGACAGAACTATATGTCAGACGTCTATTGAATTCGGTTATATCTAATGTAAAGATAGAAAATAGAAATTTAAGCAGTCTGTACGACGAACTGAGCAGTCACCTCCGGTCGTTAGAGACATTGGGCATTGATCCCCAGTTGTCGGGTATTTTTTTATACCCTCTTGTCGAGTCTTCATTACCTTCGGATATTTTGAAAATATGGCACAGGCATCCTTCTTCGGGTTATGGTATGGAGTTAGCAAAACGGGAAGAGTCAGATAAAGGGGTTGGAGGAGCTCAAGAAAGGCTCAGGTTATTATTGGACTTTCTAAAAGCCGAAGTAAGGAGTGCTCAACGGCTGAAATTTGTGGAAAAAGGCTTTAAGCAGGAGGAACCCTATAAAAGGTCTTACAATGATGGGACCAGAACAAGGAGCAATTTCAGACCCGCCACTGTGTCTAGTCTGTTCGGAGGGCGAACTAATATAAAATGCTTCTTTTGTGAAAGAACAAATCATGCGAGTCATCAATGCCGCTCCATAATGAAAATGTCTCCGGGAGAGAGAAATGATAAAATACGTAGTGCCCATCTATGTTTCAAATGCTTAAGAAAGGGACACATACAGAGTCAGTGCCGAGAACAATTGGAGTGCAAAAACTGTGGGAGAAACCACTTGGAAGTTTTATGTGAAGGAAATTCTTCTAACCGGTTAACGAAACCAGGAAGAGAAAATCTAAAGGAAAATGCACCTGAACCCATTGCATCGCTTTCTAGTCAAGCCTGCACAGGTCAGGTCTTGCTGATGACCACGGTAGCACTGTTAAGAGGCCCAAATGCCTCTAGAAGGGTTAGAATTCTCCTCGACAGTGGAAGTCAGTTTTCGTATATCAAACAGTCGTTAGTCTGGAGTATAGGAATAGAAAGAAAAGGCGAAATATCTATAGCTAAAAGTCTTTTTGGAGGTAATAAGATTGGTGAAGAAAAGCACGGTAAATTTATGTTAGAATTGGAGAATTTAGGTAATAAAAGAGATGTGATCCATATTGAGGCGCTGGATCAACGTAAAATTTGCGACGCCATACCACCTTTGCCAAAAGGAGACTGGTTAGAAAAATTGAAGATTAAGGGCATAATATTGTCTCAGGACAATTTTAAAGGACAAGAGATTGACATATTGATTGGCGCTAAATATCTAGGTATGATTTTGACAGGAAAAATAGTTCAAGTTGAAGCAGATTTAACTGCGGTGGAAACGAAATTAGGTTGGACACTAATGGGCAATTCGCCAATTATTGATAGCAATGACAATGTGCAGCAGACTTTGAATCTGCTAACAACGCGATGCGATTTAAAGAATTTGTGGGATCTAGAAGTACTAGGCATTAGGGATCCTGTTGAAACTTGCTCCAAAGAGACCAGATACCAGGAAATAAAAGAAAAGTTTATAACAAAAATTCAAAGACAAAGTGATCAGAGATATTCTGTAGGTCTACGTTGGAAGGTAGAAAAGGAGTCAATCCCCAGCAATCTTGACATAGCGATAAAAAGGTTAGATATAAGCACTAAGAAAATGACCTCACAGAATAAGTTGACCGAATATAGTCAGATCTTTAGAGACTGGCTGACTGAAGGACTCATTGAAAGAGTCGAGGAAAATCCTCTCGAGAGAAGAGGCTACTATTTACCTCACCGCCCTGTGTACAAGATGGAATCTAAAACGACGCCCATACGTCCTGTTTTCGATGCTTCTTGTCTAGGTCATAATGGACTATCTTTGAATCAATGTTTAGAAAAGGGACCGAATTTATTGGAAAGAATCCCTGAAATGATGATAAGATTTCGGGAAAATAAATTTGGAGTCACGGCAGATATAAGAAAAGCATTCCAGATGGTGGCGATTGAAGAATCTGAACGGAACTACCTTAGATTCCTTTGGTGGGAAAAGGAGAGCGATAGAGAACTAATAGCTTACATGCATAAGATACTTGTATTTGGCTTAAACTGTAGTCCTTTTGTGCTGAACGCCGTAATAGAATACCATCTTCAATCAATAAGAGGCCCATTTGTTCAATGGGCAAAGATTTTAGCTCAATCCTTCTACATGGACAATTGTATTACCTCGCTGGAAACAAAGCAGGAACTGCAGGAATTTCAAAAGGCCGCAATTGAAATTATGGACAGGGCTAAAATGGACTTACGAGAGTGGGAATATTCTCTGGAGGAAAACCCTGAAAAGGGGACTTGTACAAAAATATTGGGTGTTGTTTGGAATAAAATGGAAGATTCATTAAAATGCGAACTCCCTGACAATTTGAGTATTCAACCCAAATTAACGAAAAGGTTGGTACTGTCCATGGTTCAGCGGATATTTGATCCACTTGGATTTTGCGCTCCAGTATTCTTGCCACCAAAGTTGTTACTGCAGCGATCATGGGGGCTGAAACTAGGTTGGGATACACCACTACCCGAAAGTATGGCCCAGGAATTTCGAACCTGGTTGGCTCAAATAAAATTAATAGAGTTAATAAAGATACCGAGATATATGTGGAATGATCTCATTTTCCCTACAGAAGTTCATATCTTTTGTGACGCTAGTCAAATAGGCTATGGAGCTGTAGCCTATTTAAGGAGCGAAACGGGACGAGAAAATACTCTAACTTTGATTTGGAGCAAAGTCAGATTAGCTCCTATGAAGAGTATTACGATCCCTCGCTTGGAATTAATGGCCATGGTACTAGGAGCTAGACTAGCCAATGCAATCCAAGCTGCCTTGAAGAGAAAATGTGAAACAACTCTTTGGTCGGACTCTACTACCGCGCTAAGTTGGATAAAGAAAGAAATTGAGTGGAGAGTTTTCGTGAGAAACCGAGTCAGAGAAATACAGGCCACTACCAATTTGAACGATTGGAGGTTCGTTCCTAGTCAGTTGAACCCGGCCGATCTTCTGTCTCGAGGTTGCCCTCCAAGCCAGTTTGTGCAAAGCAGATGGTGGGAGGGCCCCGAATGGTTGAAAAAACCTAAAGAATTCTGGCCCAATTCAGAGTTCTCGATAAATCCAAAAGAAATAAATGTTGAAGAAAACATTATGAAAACCAACATTAATTTGAACATCGATTATAAAGACTGGATACTGACAAGGAGGTCTAATTACTCTCTCAACATCAGGGTAATGTCCTATGTTTTAAGATTTTTAGGGAAACTTAAAAAACAGTCAACTGAAACAGGACCTTTGAAAGTTTCAGAATTAGACTTGGCAGAAAAAAAGCTTATCCGAATGATTCAGGAGAAAGTCTCCATAGAGAAATCAAATGCAACCAAGAGTTTTAAAATATTAAAAAACACTGACGGACTTTGGTGTGTAGAAAGCAAACTTTTACATGGACAGGTCCCAGAAGAATTTAAAACTCCTATCATTCTACCAGGCGACCATCCCTTCGTAGAGCAACTTATATGGGAAGTGCACCTGAAGAATGGACATGTAGGCGTGCAATTCATTTTATCAAAGCTGAGAGAGAAATTTTGGATAATCAGGGGAAGGAAAACGATAAAGAAAATTATCAGTAAGTGCATTGCTTGCAAGAGACTTAAAGAAAAGTCTCTGCAAAGACCAATGGCAGCTTTGCCAGAAAACAGAATTGGACTGGGCAAACCCTTCCAAATTACAGGAGTTGATTTATTAGGCCCTCTTCATTTGAAAGAAGGTGGGAAAGTGTGGGTAGCCGCCTTTACTTGCGCCGTCTATCGCGCTATTCATCTGGAGTTGGTGAAGAGTTTAGAGACAGGAGTCTTCTTGATGGCCCTCCATAGGTTTATTTGTCGGAGAGGGCGCCCGGAGAAAATATATAGCGACAATGGCACCAATTTCGCAAAACTTAATAGAATATTCAAGAGATTGGATTGGACTAGAATTGAAAGGGAAACCTCAATTAAAAGGATACAATGGATTTTTATCCCTCCTTCCGCTCCTTGGTGGGGAGGATTTTGGGAAAGAATGATTAGGACAATAAAGGAAATGTTGATAAAGATGCTAGGTCACAGGAAGCTGAAATATGTACAACTGCAGACTGCCCTTTGTGAAATCGAATCCATCATTAATAATCGACCCCTCACTTATGTCTCTGAAGACGACAATGATCTAAAACCTTTAACTCCTAATGAGTTTTTACAAAATGGTCCAGAGTCTAGCTTTCCTGAATTGGAAAATTTAAAGCCAGAAATGTTGCACACTAGATACAGAGAGTTAGGTCAACTGAAGAGAGAATTGAAGCAGAGATTCTTAAAGGAATATTTAGGCGCGCTGATTCAGAAATCCGAAAATATTGATAGAAGACAGTTGAAAGTAGGAGACGTTGTACTGATCGGGCAAGAAAATCTTAAAAGAATGTTTTGGCCTAAAGGGCGAATAGTAAATCTCATACCAGGAAAAGATGGTATAGTGAGAGTGGCCCATGTTAAAACATCCACAGGAACCTTGATCAGGGCTCTACAACGCTTACACCCTCTTGAAATATCCTCGAATGTTAAGACGATTCTAATGGACAATTCAAATACCGAACCCCAATCTGATGCATTTTTAGGAAATAGGCCCAATATTGAATCCAGGGACTCTAGAAATAGATATGGTAGGGTAATCAGAAAGCCTGCGAGGTATGACTCGAAGGACTAGTGAAAGTACCTGTAAAAAAAAAAAAGCGTAATATGTGTATTATTTTATGTGTATTTTATGTAATGTAATAGGCATATCTACTCTTGTGTGTATTGTGTATATATATGCTCTTTTGTCTTATACTTAATTTTGGCTTCTTTCGGAGCAAAATTATGTGGGAGAATGTTAAAACTATTTTATATATTCTTTACTTTTTGTACATAGAAGGAAGGTCTTAGGTGAAGGGAGACAACGAGCAAGACATCTATATCTATAGATAGCCCCAGCTTGGACCGACCGAGGGCAAAGGTCGGCGTGGGCGGAGACGACGGAGCGTCATGTTACATTCTTTTTTTGGTCAGTTGGCAGGATTCCCTTGTTAGAAGCGGAGGGGAAAGTTGAGTTCCCTTGCCAGACGGAGAGACGTCTAAAAGCTATCCTGCAAGCAGCGTCTTGTGGAAGGAAAGACGTCAAGCTATCCTGCAAGCAGTGTCTTGTGGAAGGAAAGACGTCAAGCTATCCTGCAAGCAGCGTCTTGTGGAAGGAAAGACGTCAAGCTATCCTGCAAGCAGCGTCTTGTGGACGGAGAGAACGCATTGGAGTATCCCTCAAGCAGAAACTTGAGAGCGGAAAAGACGCCTTAGACAACCAACGAGTCGTGACAATTAGACAACCAACGCGCGACAATTGGACATCGCACAAGCCAAGCCAAGCCTGCGACGGTGCCACCACAGAGGTACGGTGTAAACAAACGCTCGACACCCCCCCCCCCGCCATTTATTTTTATCTCCCTTCCCTGAGATTAGTTAATTTTTTTTTACTTTCTTTTTTGCTTAACCTTTTTTATCTAGTTTTTTTAGCTCTGTTTTAATCTTTAAATACAACCATAATTCTATATATATAAGTGTAATAGTTTTTATCCCTTTTGTTTTTAATCTTTAAAATAAATCCTTTTATTTTACTGTGTTTCTGTGCATTTATTTCCCCCATTGTTTTTCCTTTCAGTCGATCACCATTTACTTTTTTTTTTTTAAAAAACGAACACGAACACATACTATATTTCGTTTTAAACAATGAAAGAAGGACAAATTCTTCACGTTAGGATACAAATATTACTAAAACCTGACAGAGAGATACCTTCAAGGCAGCCTTAATAAAGTCGTATTTTGCAACTGTTGCTGTGTCAACATATCACAGCAAAAACATAGTACACAACTCTATTCCATCAGAGTCGGTAGTCTATATTCAGTACAATTTATGATAATAAGGTGTGGGGGGTAGTGCCATAAAACAAGAGAATGAAAAATGTATGAGGGGAAACAAAACTCTCCATATAAGTTGTATACTAGATATTTATTAGGATTAGGCGAGATTATGGGGACATTTTATACTAGCGGGACATGCTATTTACATAATGGTCTAGGTAGAGGTGACTTAAGGTTACAGATTCTTCTATATATAGGGGAGAACATAGATCTCCATCTATTCTAGCGAGATAAGATATATGAACCCTAACATTCCTTTTAAGTTACTTAAGGCCCTTTAGGGCCCATTCAAAATCTAAATAGATTAGTTTCTATGCGCAAAAATAAAAGGGGGAGCTAGGCCATAATGGCGGGGCTTACCTTCTCTCGAAAGCGGCGGCAAGGTCTGGTCTCCTCTACGTCTCAGGCCCGACTGGCGGAATCTCTCCTGTCACTGAGCGACTCTGTGTATCTCTCCCCGATTTAGCCAAGAAAAGCCCCTTTTATCCTAGCCTCTCTTTATTTTCATTGGCTGCACACGCCAAAGTTTCTATTGGCTGGCATTTTCATTCGTCGAAAGCAAACACGCACGTGATCATGACCACGCCTCCAATTTACCGTGTTGCCGCGCGGGAAAAAAATTGTATATTGAAAAAACAAATTAATTCCTTTAGTAAATTAAATAATATATATATATCCCGAGTATTAAAAAAAAATAAGGTTATTGATTTAATGTTTATATGACAAAACTGTTTTCCTTTGGTCACCTCTATCTAATAATGGGGGGGGGGGGGGATATATGTACATATGGTACAGCAGCTCCCAGCACGGATGTCTCTGGATGTCACCCGTGTCTTCCTCCCCACCAGCATCAGCTTTCGGCATGGAAGTCTGGTGTCCTCAAGTGTCTAGTTTTGTTTGTACATGTGCTCTTTGTACATCCTTCGTTTCGGCCCTTCCGCAGCGGGTTTTGGGTCTTTAGAGCATCGTCGGCCATCGTTGGGAGTTCTCCACCTAGGCAACAAACACTTCGGCGAGACACTGCGTATATATATTTATATGATGTAAATGTTTACATCTTTGTTGGGTCTTGTTTGGTGGAAAATCTGACCCAACAACTTCAAAGGCTGTCGTTTCGTTGTTGTTGTTATTTACAAGGTAAGTAGAGGTCCAATTTATGAATTGGGACTAGGAAATTTATTTCATGGAATATTTTTCAAGAATTTCCAGGCTTAGATTGATTTACAATTTTATTAAAGGTAATACTTCAAGCACTTTCATCGAGAAAATATTTCAAAATTATATATTAAAAAAAAAAAAATCGTTCACAAGTCAATAAAAATAATATAGATATGCACTTTAGATTTAAAATTAATATTGTTTTGGGCTTTCTTTTAAAACTATCAAACTATATTTTCGCACATTTTTGTTTTATTCTTAATCTTTAAATGAATGGGGAAAAAAAGTTATTCGCGTAACATGAAGAAGATATTCGATCTTTGACAATACTGTCGCTTGAGTCTATTTTTAAATACCCAGTTAATATAAATAAAATCATGGTGTTAAATACAAGTCTTTTGGTCAGGCTGATTGTGTGTTCGTAAAAATATATTTATGCCAAAGGGAAAAAAATTATTTAAGGTAAATCCTTTTAAAAATTTCTTTAATTTTATGTAATATATATATTAAAGACACAAACTGTTAACTTTTTTTTTTTAATGTACCGATATAAACCATTTAAATATTGTATTTATATTCAAACAAAATAACTTTTAAAGTCATTTTACCGTTTAATTTTATCCCAAACCAATTTTTTCCAAAGTATTACCTGTTGAATTAAATTTGGTGTTGATTTATATCCTGTTTAGATGAAAGATAATTAAACATGTAAATCAATAAGAACTTTCACCCACATCTAAGGATTTTCATTATAAAACCATGGTTCATCATGAAAAGGTTGCCATTCTAAGTATTATCCATATAATTATAATACTTTGATTTAAAAATTTAAGTGTTTGAAATAATTTTTTTTATGAATATTCTATTAAAATAATTTGACATTGAGATGATATGAATATATATAAATATTTAAAACACAAAATAATAAATAAAAATAACTTTTCTTTCTTAACCCTCGAGCGCGCGCGCTAGAAATGTAACGTACTTGCGCGCGCTGGGTGAAATTTACCCGATATTAAAATTACATATTTTGAATATAAATATTAACTGAGGAAAAACAAAACCTTTTCTATTTCAAAGTAACAACATTTTAATTTTCAAAAAAGGCAATTATTAATAAAATATTTATATTTTTTACACAGATTAAACATTTTAAAAACTATTCTTGAATAATCCTCAAAATTGGTAATGGCATATAAAATATGAAACTATTGCTCCTTTTCAATATTAAATATATAAAATTCCAAGAGGATATTTTAAACAAATCATTGCAAACTGCAATTGTATGTCCTTTATAAATTGGCTTTGCACATTTATGGCACAAAGTTGAGGTCTTCCAGTCCTTACTGGAGGGACACACTATATCTAGTAGGAAGCTTTATCTTGCGGTTCCTGACCTTCTTTATGGCTTGAAGTGCCTTCTAAAAATAATTGAAATAAATATTTAGAGTATACATTTATGATTTAAATTAAATTAACTGTAAAAAAAGGAAATTTTTAATAGTCTTAGGCAGTGAAGAAATGATTTTTCTTTGATTTAGTTGCTCTTTGATGAGTTCAAGGGCCAAGACTTTCAAGAAATTTCTTCAAAAGAGCCTATAAAGGTGTATTTTAATTTTTTGCCTCACCTTTCAAGCCTAGTAAATGTGTAATGACATTAGGCGTTCTCAGGTTTACTGTTTGTGAAGGACAATTTTTGAACCATTTGATTTTCGAGGCTCTCCCTATATAAAAATGTGTTTGTGGGATAATTCCCTTATTCCACAAAATTCCCATATCTGAATATATTCCAGTGTCACTTCCATAAAAATGTTCATTCAGATGATCTTCTTCAATATCACCTTCTACAATAATCTCTTCTTGATCGAATAAATATGACCTTCTTCCCTCCATTTTATATAGAATTATAGGCTGATAAATATATCAACCTATTATAGTTATTTTTTAAATTATTAATTCGAATTATTTATCTCACTTTAAAAAATGTTATTAAAAAAATGCAACAAAAAAATTACGTGAGTGCGCGCGCCGGGTAATTTTTACCCGACAGTGACAATAGATGGAATTTCAGTGGGAGCTGTCAAAATGTGAAACCAAAACTTTAGACTAATTGATGAGTCAGGAAGCTAAACGAAACCACTTCTCCGCCAACCGATTTTTTATTGGTTAATTCTCCATTCAAATGTTGCCATGGGTAATTTTCACCCGGCGCGCGCAACGCCGGGTTAAGAAAGCATTTTGTGTTGAATGACAAATAAAATCAATGTATACCTAAAGTTCAATTATGTGAATGAAATCAACCACTGTATGATATATATTTTTTCTACAGAATAACCACTTTATTGTGCCAGTACATTATATACTCAAACCTATTTCAAAATATTATATTAAATATAGATATGACAAGTAATATCATCGAAACCATTTTTAAGTGTGAATTTTTCATTTATAAATGAAATAACTTGCTAAATGCCCATTCTTTGATGAAATTGTTCATGTTAGGTTTCACTTTTGGTTCGCTGCCTGTTCTTTGTTTATGTCACTTGATTGATGCTCTTGTCACAATCTCTGCTTTACATAATCACTATATATTTACATAACCCACAATGAGAGATTCAATTGTCACCTAGTAGAGCTAGGAAAGACCCAGATTGACAAGGGAATTGATCAAAAACAACCACCCTTATTTACATAAAATAAGATTAATTACAACATTTCTATCAATAAACATATATACTGAAATTAATAATCAGTTAATTAAATAAAAATATTCTAAAATTATTTTATTACATAGCTTTTTCCCATGGGAGCTGTGACAAATCTTGTTACTATTAACATAAATCTGATGTGTTTCTGTCAAGGATTCCTTCAGAGTTTGTCCCCAGTAGCTTTGCATCTTTTTTGCTTGTGATATGAATAGCAGATTTGTCATCATAATGTCTATATAGGGACATTGTCTTTTTGGAGTGAAGTCTTGGCTTTGAAATGGCAATGAAATCCTAGAGTCATTGGCAGAAAAATGTAATGCACAGTACCCGTGGCCTCAAGGTGTACTATGACCTTCAGTTTGCCACCTTCCCTAATCTCTCTCTACCCAGCTATGTCACACTAGGAAAAACAAACTTCATAGCAAGGCAGATAAGGTACAATTTGGATTATAGATTATAAACACAAGGTAATAAGACCAAATCCAAATAAATAGTGTGTGATGTTTTGGCAACAGTATTGTTACAGAAATGTCACACACTATTTATTTGGATTTGGTCTTAGGTAATTTATATTGATCAAAGACAAGTTTCATACAAGAACAGAGAGGAAATAAGATAAATTTGCTGAGAGTAATGATATATTGAAATTGCATATACATGTTGCTTCAGTGTACAGTGAGAAGCAAGGAAAACCCACAGCTGGGGTGGGGATATAACAGATACCAAATACAGTGGAGCCCAGTTATAACTACCTCCTAAGATAACAAGACCAAATTCAAATTAATAAATTGTGTGATATTTAGGTAGCAATGTTACTAAAATGTCACATTTAATTTATTAATATTGTCTTGTTACCTTATGTATCTAGACTTAAGAAGACAAAATTCACCCGTAGCTTTTAAAAACAATCTAAAGAATTCAAAATAAATCATGATGGCATGAAAATTGAACAAGCAAAATCCTTTATCTTGGAAGCATCATAAACCAGAAGAAAAGATGTAAAAAAAAAGTTGAAATTAGAATCACAAATGTGAAAGATGCTTTTTGGAAGTGATAAGGCACAATTTGGATTATAGATTATAAACACAAACGCTATTACTGAAACATCACACACTATTTATTTATTTGGATTTGGTCTTATTACCTTGTGTTTTTTTGAGAATTGGAGCAGAAATTAAATCTTTTGACATCTGGTGTTCTAGAAGAATACTTGAGATCAAAAGGACAGATATGGTGGCGAATAAGCTTGGGGGAAGATTCAATGGAGAGTATAGTCTCTCCAGTAATCAAAAGTTGTCCTATGAGGAGGGATATATACATCTTGAAGAATGAAGTGGGAGATAGATTGATTCACTAATCCAATAGAAGTCTCCCTAGATGGTAAATCTTGAGTTCAGAATATCCATTTGCAACTTTGGTGCTCAAAATGTCTCTCAATGCACACTCCTTAATGCAGCTTGCTGTATCCTTCATTTACTGAGAACTGAGGGATCATCCTTCAGTGTTGTAGAAAGTTTGGTGGATGTGTGAATAAAGGTTAACCCAGCACTTGCTCTTGTGACAGCAGAGAGCAGCTGGCTTTCCAACCCTCCAAGCTTGACCTTAAGGGAGTTGTAGAAATTCTGTTTAAATGACCTACTCACCAACATTGGATCCCCCACTTCCTGTCTTTTGTCTCTCATTTTCTGAACTACTCAACAACAACAAAAACCTTTATTAACATACTATTGTCTTACAAGGGGATTCCCCTAAAAGGTTATATATGTACATGAGTGAGGAGGAAAAGCAATTTAGAGGGGAGGGGGAGCAATCAGTCGTTGTCTGTGGAGTTGAGCACTTCTTCCCTCATTTGATCAATCGCCTTGAAAAATTTTAAATATTTATAAACAAATGTTTTATCCAGCAGGAGAGTAGTAAAAATTTTATATACATGTTGTTCATTATAGTGAGTTAGCCCTGAAATTTCGCAAATTTCCAGTCTCTTTTCCTGTAGAAATGGGCAATAGAATAGATAATGGACCAAATTGTCTTGGATGCCAGCATTGCAGAAGTAGCAATTTAAAGGGTCGCTGTTCCAAAATCCTGTGATATCCTCGGGGAAAAATAGTCATAGAATCCTTTGATGGGCTATAAATCGTTTAATTTTCAAAGGGAGGTTTGATAGTAAGTAGCCCTACGTCATAAAGGAGCTACTTAGAGATTGGTAGTGAATAAAATAAGTTGAGTTTTGTATCTTAGCTCGGTCAAATTGGAGTAGCTGGTCCACTGTGATTTGAACTATTCTAGGCATTTCTCCTAGCACAACCATATAATCTTCACAGTTCTTAAGAAAAGAAAAACCCTAGAGTCAATGATGTTAGTCAGGTTATAAATAAAGTTGTTTCCCGCTTTTCCCACAATTGAAACTTTCCAGAGCTGGGACGAGCAAACATAAGGTAATCTTGTCCTGTCCATTTTTAAAATCCTTATCCAGAACTTTAGAATCAATTTCGTAATGTTTAATTCAAGGGACATCCTTCCGGTTTCTGTTCGTAAGATATAGCCCGGAGTAAATTTGGGAAGGTCAAGAAATCGCTGTAGGAAAATATCCTGGATCTGGTTTACAACTCTTATCTGATTCGTCACCCACAGTGGGGCCGAGTATAACAACGTGGATAAAACTATGGAGTCAAGTAATTTCATCACTGCTCCGAACGATTTGGTTCTTGACTTAGATAGTATTCTCCATACTGCGTTTGTAGCAACCAATGCTTTGCTTTTAAAGTGCTGAGCCACGTAGGCAGTTGGATTCTTGATTGTTAATTTTCTGAACTACACTCTCCCAACAACACTTAATATTACCAAGAAGGTTGTCCAACCACTGTAGCAGCAGCAGGAGGAGGGATGGAACGGATCTGTGGACCAGCTACTCACCCTCCAGGATGCGGAGCTGCGGCTGTTGGAGAACGTGCGGCGGGCTGTCACCCTGCGAGTGAAGTGTGACCGGGATTATGCTCAGGCCCTCAGCTCCCTCTGTCTGCAGCAGCAGCGGCACCATCCCACCACTGGGGGATCCCACCTTGCTACTGCTAAGGTTGGTCCTCTTCTATTTTACTTAGCTTCATTTTAGATGCTACCCATAAAAAAGTGGAATTCTTTTCTTTCTAACTCATATTGTGCTTGATCACATAATACTTTTTTTTAAAAGACATAAACTTTAAAAAAAAGCTTTTACAATTTTATTAACACTTTTATTTCATACTAGCAGATGTACCCGGCTTCGCCCGGGTTTTACCCGAGTAAAGGTTTGTATAACGAACATTTGTTAAAACAATTCTCTATAAACTTATAAAAAAATAAGAATAGATATATTTTGATAATTTGAAACTCGTAATTTGAATCTCTCGATAAAGTGAACATTTTTTACCGGTCCCTTGAAAAATACTCGATAAGTTGAATGAAATCAATATTAATTGGTTCCCTCGGTAATTGGAAGTTAAAGGAATAGTATCTTGCCTTGGAATATTTTATCATTATTCTTGTCTCAAATAAATTGCCGTGTCATCCTGAATTTTGTCTTTCCTAATTTTCTACATTACAAAATCATCGTTTTATCTAGTGAACATTTTTTCCCTGTCCCTTGAAAAATACTCGATAACTAACTTTGACTTATGCACAATTAATAGGTAGAAAATCTTACTTTTGATAAATAATCTTTAAGATAATAAACTTAGTGATAATAAAACTTATAGATAAAAAAACTTGTTATCATCGTCCCAATGGGGGCGCTGCTTTCGAGTTAAATCTGCAAATAACTAAGGATATTCAAGATATTCAAGAAATTATTTTTTAGAAACCTTCCCAGTACTATACTAAATAACTTCCCAAAGTTTCATGGCGTTCCAATGAGTGGTTTGGTCAGGCATAAAGGACACACACATACATTCATTTTTATATATATATAGATTTTCTAAAAATATTTTCAACAACCATTGCCATACCAACCTTCCTCTTTAATCTGGACCCACTAAGTAGTTGCTCAAAGACAGAGAATGATGGTATCTTTAAGCCAAATAAGAAAGCAACCAGTGTTCTAAGATGAATCTTGAATGTTAAATTCTGTTTTAAAATATGAAAAAAATCTCCAGTAAAGCCATTGCCTTAGCAAGGCAAGTTTATGTAGATAATTGTTTAGTGCATGCCCAGGTTGTTCACACCTCTTGAAAATGGCCAGGAAAAATTGAAAAATGAAGAAAAGCCAGGCCACCCAATTTCTGTTAGCAACAAAAAACTTATCACAAAAGTAGCAAAAAAACCAAGACCAAATCTAAAATAATGATGGAATGTTTGTGAATTTTCATTAATTTCGAGATTTGATCTTGTCACCTTTTGTTTCTAATCTCTAATTTTCAAATTGTACCTTATCATCACAAAAGTAAGAAAAAGGATGCAATAGGACCTTTGTTTATTTGTCAGAATGCTTGTAAATAAATGTTGATTGAAATTTGTCAAATAATAGTGGAAATAGTAGTCAAAGAATACTTTCTTCCACATTTTTAGTCTAGTGGACAAAACATTAACATGGTGAATATGCATACTAGCCCCATAAAACAGCTAGTAAAGAAAAAGTATTCATTAATTGAATTTTGAAAGAGGATGACACATGGTTCTATGATTCTGCTACAATACTAAACATTAAAGTGTTGAATGTAAGTCATCACACTCACCTAAAGGCCAAAAGCTTTGCCTCAAAAGTCAAAGGTAACCACAATATTTCTATGACAGCAAGAGCATCATACACCATGAATTTTGTCCCCAAGGAACAAACTTTATACTACTTATTTTTTAGAAATCATAGGATGGCTTTTGATGAGTATTCTTTGAGTCCAATTGGATTATTAAAAATCAGGCAATTATTTCTTTCTTCATGATGATTCCCCTGCTCCCCCAACAATAGCTATAAAAGGATTTTGGACAATTAACAAGTATGTGTGTACTTAACCACCCAGCTTACTCCTCAGATTTGTGTTATTATTTTCTTTCCCTAAACTTAAGACCCTGATTAAAGGAGCCTGCATATGTTTGAGGATGTTGAAAGGTCTGTAATATTGACTCTTCAGAACATATCCCTGAGGCTGAAATCTTTTCCCCCATTGTTGGACCTCTTTGAATAAAATGTATTATTTTAATATGTTTGGATCAGACATATTTTAGCCACGTTTTAAAAGTTAAAAGAGAAAACAAAAATATAACGTGGTGTTATATTTTCGTTTTCTCTTTTAATATGTTTGTTAATTTTAAAATAAAATTACACCAGACTCATTATTTAATTGTGTAATGTTTGCCATTTTCCTTTCATATTTAAGAAAAAATAGGCAGCTATATTCATTGGCATATTACAATTGATATATAAGTCGGTGGACGAGTGGGTAACACCCTCGATTCCCGACAGTCCTGAACCGGGATTGAATCCCGCGTTAAAAATTGTTTAATATGTGAACTTCACATATTATTCATTGTTCAATTATCATGAACTAGGTTGCTCTTGCTGAGCGGTACCTATTTATGTGAATTTGAACCAGGATTACAATTGATATTACTGGACAATATAGCCCACAGTGCATTTTCAAATTATTTACGCCAAGCTATTTTTAAAACTTGTCTCCACTCAAACATCTGTGTGAAAAATATTTTAGGTGATCTGTAATATGGATATGGCAGTGAAAACTGCTTCCTTATTAGAAAGTGTAAACTCGATAGTGCTTCAATGGCAATACACCACCCTAGTCCCTTACTGGGACTATTTTTATGATTGACTGAATAACAGTGATATATATAAAAGGAGAGATGGAGCAATCCTAATCCTTGATAATTCCTCAGTTCACACACTGTATGGAAGTTATTATTTAAGGAAGAAGTATCATTTCTCACTCAGCATGTATTGTTTACCCTTGTTAATGAGAGAGTAGTAGCCCCACACCCTGTGTTGGAGCAGGTGTGGAGCACCCTGGCTGAAGCCACAGAAGAACTCACCAGACTCATCAAGAAGAATGCTGACTTCATGGCCAACCAGACCTTAGCTTCCATCAACAACCTCATCTCTGAGAAGCAGGTCTTGAGGAAGCTCTATGCGGATGAGCACAGCCGTCTACAGGGGGAACTCCTCAGGGTAAGTCTTGTGCTGCACACTTCTACACAGTGGCATTCACACGAACTTGATTATAACTTCATAATTATAAAATCCCAAGTTTTAAGCCCTAATTGTTTTATAACCGTGGTTATATCAATATACAATTTTGCTCCAAAGTGAGGTTGTTATAATGAGGTGAAACTTTAATCATATTTAAAGATTTCCCTTCAAGCTTTTCCTTTTAATGCCTTTGTTTAATTTTAGAGCACCTAAGGTTGATTGTCAAAACTGTTTATCATTCTCAAAGTTGGCTGTTTCATAAATAATTGGAAAGGGGCCAAATAAAGACTCAATATTTAGGAAAAATTCAAGCATATTACTACCTATACACTCCAACAGTATCAGATATGTCAATTCACACCAACTGCCATCATTGGACAAGGTATAGCCCACACAGAGAAACTACCTACCCACAGGAAGGAAGAAACATTGATTCCTTCCCTTTCCTGCCATCATTGGCAGATTTTGTTCTTTCTACATGACATGATTGTGTGTATGTGTGATATTTGAAATATATTTAAAGTCCCTTGGCAGAGCTGACTGCTAGAGGGCGCGTCCCCAGGTGGCGGATAGGGGATCGACCTTCAGATATGAAGGCCAGCTGTGAAACAAGCAGAATAACTCTGACGAATAAGCAGTCGCGGACCAACATCAGCATTGTTAGAAGAGAAGAAAGACCTCTTTAAAAATCCTGACTTCAACTGACCCGGTTGATAGACCTCAGCAAGGGTCCCACTCCCGACATACTGAGGAGCTGCGTCTGTACTCATGTTAGAGTCGGCAGCAAAGGCGTCTGCTTCCATGTTAGGAACGGCCTCAAACTACAGGCAAAGTCAGACTTTCACCAAAGTGTGCCTGGATCATGGTGCCATGATCAACCGAAGCTGCACCCCTACACCCCATTCCATGAGATCAGATGTTGATTTGCATGCTGCATAGCCTGTCGCGCAGAATAAACAGGGGCGCGTACAGGACTTAGATAGAGGGTTCTGTCCGATAAGTATAATACAGTCTCCACAAACTTCACACTTTGCAGCTTCCAAGCTATTTAGCATTCTGCAGTGCAACATAAATGGATTGTGCTCAACAGCAACAAAAATAAAATTAGAAGAAATAATGGAAATAGCTGAAAAACAAAAGATACAAATTATAGCCCTACAGGAAACCAAATTAAATGAAAAGTACAATCTCAAATATAAAAACTACAATATCCTCAGAAAAGACAGAAATAAAGAAGGGGGTGGCCTCGCATTTTTAATCAAGAATTTGTACTATGAAGACATAGCCATTAATATTCCAAACACATCAGACCTCGAAGCCCCAGGTATCAAAGTCTACCTCAATCAACACAAAACCATCAACATATTCAATATGTATCACCCACCAAACAATAAACTTATTGACGATGGAACAATGGCTCAATTTCTTACAGACAACACTATTATTGTAGGTGACCTTAATGCCAAACATCAACTATGGGGATGTTCCACGCCAAACCCAAGAGAGGCAAAATACTTTCAAACTTATTTGACGACAATTCCTTCATGTGTTTAAATGATGGGAATCCTACCCACCATTCCTACAGTTATAATACCGCCCAAGCCCTTGATATAAGTTTCTCCAGTCCTGACATTTTCCACAAATGCAAATGGCAAATATTAAAAAGTATTGGAAGTGATCATTTACCTATTTTGATAGAAATTAGCACCAAGACCAAAACCAGCTCAATTAAAGAAATATTCTGGGATTTCAAAAAGGCTAATTGGAATCTTTACCAGCAAAAGACCAATGAAGACTTTAGAAAAGCACCCACTAGAATAAAAGATCTGGAACAAAATTGGATATCTTTCAAAAACACCATTATTAAAGCAGCCAAAGTTTCAATACCACGAGGTAATATTAAGAAATGGATTCCAAATTATACACACCAGGCAACTAAAAGAAATGAACTACAAAAAAAGTGCACCCAAAACCAAACAAATTGTAGAACAGAACTGAACATTGTGAATGCAAAAATAAAAAGATTATAGGTAAATATAAAAAGGAAAAAATGGAAACAAACTTGTGAAAACCTGAGCCCAAGAAACCCAAATACAAAACTTTGGCAATTGGTAAAACAAATTGACATAGCCCAGCCACAAACTGAAAACACAAATATGATTAAGAATACAGATGGTACCCCAGCAACTAATGACAAAAATGCTGCTAATCTTTTAGGTAATTCATATCAAATAAGTGGTAAAATCAAATTTGAAATAAAAGATAAGAAAGTTGAAAAAAGGACCGAAATATTATTAATGACTGTAAAAATGTCACCAGTACTCATAAAATTTTCCATGAAAAAATCAATATGAAAGATCTAGATTAAGCATTAGAAAACACTGATCTAAACAAGACTTCTGGGCCAGATGGAATCCATGGCCAAATTATATCAAACTTGGGCAAAAATGGCAAAGAAAGACTTCTTGATATTTTCAATAACTCCTGGAAAACTGGAAAATTGCCTCAAGACTGGAAAACTGCAACAATAATTCCCATTAAAATACTTGACAAATCTGCTGATGACCCAAAAAACTACCGACCTATCTCCCTCACAAGTATTTGCTGCAAATTAATGGAAAAAATTATAGTCAGACGAGACTCACCTATACCACCTCGACACAAGAAATCTTTTACCAGAAGAACAATATGGATGATTTAGGAAAGGACATGAGACAATAGAACAACTATTATTTTTCACACAAAAGGTAAAAGATGCACAAAACAGAAAACCAACTAACCACACCATAGCTGCTTTTTTAGACCTTATACAAGCTTTTGATAATGTAAGAGAATCAGTGGCTGGATCTCAAAAGTATTGTTTAATTAACAATAATATTATATTAAGTTACGATGCACTAGCGCGCCATCTGTTATCAAATTACAAAACTATTTTAGAGGCGTAATATTCTTTTTAAAATAAAACAATTTCTACTGTCCTTACTGCGATGGAAAAATTAAATTATATTAAGATGACAAGGAACAAAAAGAGTCACAAAAGGCAAGCGCAGTAGCAGGAAGAAAACCAAAACTTAAACTACAGGTATAGACAGTGTGGCGCCAGGTCACGTGATGTTTGGTAGGATGGTGTCGTTGCTAGGCAACAGCTGATGTGCGAAGTTACTCTCCCACCTAACAAGCACTTTGTTGTTTCAAACAGTCCAAGTTGGCTTCTTAGTCTTCTATACCTTTTTGGAGGTAGAGCTTTCGTAAATATGTCTGCAGCTTGATCATTGGAGCAGACATAAAGAAGGTCAATTGCATGTTTTTGAAATTGATCTCTGATAAAGTGATACAAAATATCAATATGTTTAGTTCTTTTGTGGTATTCTGGGTTGTGAACAAGTCTTATGCAGCTTTGATTGTCACAAAAAATTGTTGTAGGCTTCACTTGTTCTTGATGTAGCTTGCGTAGAAGTTGTCTCAGCCAAATTGCTTCTTTCGTTGCTTTGGAAGCCGCAATATATTCAGATTCTGTTGTTGACAGAGACACACAATTCTGTTTTTGACTGCACCAAGAAATAGGTCCATTATTCAACATGAACACATATCCGGTGGTTGATTTTCTTGTGTCTAGGTCTCCAGCAAAATCACCATCGGAAAAACCTATCAGAGATGTAGTGCAGGAACTCCCACCAAAACAAATACCGATGTTTTTCGTAGCTTTTAAGTATCCAAATATTTTCTTTACTGCAGTCCAATGTGAAGGTCCTGGGTTGTTCATGTAAAGTTCTTCTTCCAAATCACCATTCAAGAAGGCAGATTTTACATCTAATTGAATCATTTCCATATCAATTTCCATCTGGCGCCACACATATCAAGTGATGCACAAAGTGATAAGATTGTTCTAATTGAATCGAATTTTACTACTGGAGAAAAAGTTTCACCATAATCAAGTCCTGATTTTTGTGAATAACCTTTCACAACTAGTCTAGCCTTAAACATTTTATTTGATCCATCTGCATTTTGCTTTATTTTGTATACCCACTTGCATGCAATAGCTTTTCTGTCTGATGGTAGTGTCACATAAGTCCATGTTTGATTTTTCATCAAGGAATTGAATTCATCGTCCATAGCTAGTTTCCACTTTTTTGAGTTTTGTCCTACAATTGCATCTTCATAGTTCAATGGTTCTTGGTCATGGACATAACAAGCATATGAAATAGCTCTTGTACAGCTGGTTGATGTTTGTTCCTTTTCTCTGATTCTATTCCTGAGAGGGTATCAACATGATTCTTCTGGTTTGGAACTGGTATTTGTGCTATCAACACTTTATTCACTATATATAGTTACCTGCTCTTGTTGGTTATCCTTAATATTTTCTGATGTATTAGCTTCAGTAAATATTACATCTCTGCTTATGATAATTTTTCTAGCAATAGGATCCCACATTCTATAATTTTTGTTAGTTTCAGTATATCCAACAAAAAATGTACGAATACTCTTTTTGTCTAATTTCTTTCTGTTATCTTTTGATATATGCACATAAGCGTTACATCCAAAAGTTTTCAAATGTAAGATGGAGGGTTTTCTCTTGTACCATATTTCATAAGGTGTAGAATTTCCCAATATACTTTAGTAGTACATCTATTTAAGAGATAGACTGCTGTGTTTACGGCTTCAGCCCACAGTTCAAGCGGCATTTTTCTTCCATGTAACAAGCATCTAGCTGATTCAACTATTGTTCTGTTATCTCTTTCAGAAATTCCATTCTGTTCTGGGGTATATGGAGCAGTGAGTTCATGAACAATTCCTAGAGATTTTAGATAATCAGAAAAATTCTTATTTAAGAATTCTGTGCCATTATCTGTTCTGAATCTTTTTATTTTATTTCCAGTTTCAGTCCTAACTATTTTTACAAATTCTTTAAATTTCTCAAGTACATCTGATTTATGCCTAATGAAGTAGGCCACTCTAAATCTTGAAAAATCATCCTTGAATGAGATACAAAATATAATGATCCGCCTGGTGATCTTTTACTCATTGGTCCACAAACATCTGAATAGATCAGCTCTCCTGGATAGGTCGAATTTGGACTTGTTGACGCGTGCAAAACTTTTCTATTTTGTTTTCCATAGATGCATGCTTCACATAGTAAAGAATCAGGCTTTTATCTAATTTTAATGTTTTCTTCAAAAACATTATTTTCAAACATTTGGGTTAATTTTATAGGATTTACATGACCCATTCTTTTGGCCATATATCTAGACTTAACTGAGCAACATGAGTTTGTGAAGATTGCTTTGCTTTAATAAAAATTCTATAAAGATTTGAATTGTCCTTTATTCCAGTAACTAGCACTTTTGAATTTTTTGTCAATTTTATCTGATTTCCTTTACAAATGAGCGTCAAACCATGTTTTGTTGCAGTAGATATTGAAAAAATATTGGTCTCCAATTCAGGTATATAGAGAACATCCAAAAGAGTTGCAATAATTTCCTGACTATCAACATAAGAGAGAATATCAATATTTCCCTTACCTTTTGCATAAATCTTCTTTCCATCTCCAAGGCACACAGGATGAACACCTGGTATTTCTTCGAACGTAGAGAACCATTTTCTTCTGAAAGTCATGTGATCCGTTGCTCCAGAATCTGCAATCCAGGAATCCTTTGTTTCAGCCAGGAAGGCACTTGTCTCAGCTGAAAAAGCACAGCTATCATCTCTGGCTGAAGAACTTGGCTGTTGTCTTTTTTGTTCTTCCTTTCTTTTATAGCATTCTTTCCACCAATGTCCTTTCTTCTTGCAATATCCACAGTGTGTGTTCTTCTTTTTATCTTTAATGGATTGTTGCTGCTGTTGTTTGTTGGAAGCTGTTGAATTTCTGTTGAACTTTGAAAAAGTCATCAAGGCATTATCTGGTTTAAAAATTTCCTGAAGAATCCCAATGATCCTGTAAGCTTTCTTCTTTCAGTAATCTTGCCGTCAAGTTTTCTAGAGTCTTTTCTTCTGATGAAACTGAATCCCACGCTGTTATGAAATTCTTGTATTTATCAGGCAAGCTGCAAATTATCTTTGTAATTAGGGTAACATCAGAGATGGGCTGACCTAGATCTTTCATTTGTTGTGCCTGAGTTTCAACTTGGAAATGTGAGAAGCAATGTTATCATTTGGATTCATTTTATATTCGAAAAATCTCTGTTGCAGCAAATATTTGTTTGTTTCAGATTTCAGTTCATATATTGGTGAAAATTTCTATCACATTTCTGCTGAAGTCTGGCAATTAACAATCTGTTGAAGATATTTAAACTCTAGAGCAGTAGTGATCAGCATTTTGGATTTTGCATCTTTCTTTTTCCATTCAGAGAATTTTGCAATATCCTCTATTTCAGGTTTTACTTCAGAGCCATCAGTTATACTGAGAATATCTTTTGCTTCTAGAATAATCTTCATTTGAAATTTCCATATATGAAAATTATCGCCGTTGAATTTTTGAATTTGTGGAAGTTCAGTTGTCATCTTGAGTAGGCAAACGAATTTCAGCTTAGATAAACAAAAAAAAATATTTGATACCAACCAAGCTCTGCTGCCATGTAAGAGAATCAGAGGCTGGATCTCAAAAGTATTGTTTAATTAACAATAATATTATATTAAGATGACAAGGAACAAAAAGAGTCACAAAAGGCAAGCGCAGTAGCAGGAAGAAAACCAAAACCTAAACTACAGGTATAGACAGTGTGGCGCCAGGTCACGTGATGTCTGGTAGGATGGTGTCGTTGCTAGGCAACAGCTGATGTGCGAAGTTACTCTCCAACAGATAAAGTATGGAAAAAACAAGTTAATTACAAAATTATACAAGCATTTCAAAATTGATGGAAAAGCTATCACTTGGATAAATGATTTCCTTAAAAATAGATACATCAGGGTCAAATATAATGGCACTCTCTAAAACCTTCAAATTGTACCAAGGATTACCACAAGGATCAGTCCTTAGCCCAACTCTCTTCACCCTATTTATTGCAGACATAGAAGAAAAAATTTCACATAAAACCAATATTGGACTTTTCGCTGATGACATTATTCTATGGAGCAGCAACACTAACTGGAAAAAGCTGAAAGGGATTTGAACAAGACTCTTCTCCACCTAGAAAAATTTGCTAATAAACATAAATTAGAATTTAACCCCCAAAAATCTGAAACCTGTCTTTTTACTACCGATAGGAAACTATACAAAATAAGGCCAAAAATTATTCTGAAAGAACAACAATTGCAATATAATAAACATCCTAAATATCTCAGCTACACCCTGGATCCAGAAATAACTCCAGTAAACATATTGAAGAAGTTATTAGAAAAGGAAGAGACCGACTAATAATCCTGAAATATATTTCAGAAAGAGAGTGGGGAGCCGATGCAACCACACTAAAATTAACTTTCACATCTCTAATTAGACCTATCCTGGAATATGGATATCAAATCTATGGTACAGCATCTGAAACAAATCTAAAATCACTGGAAAGGATACAACTAAGTGCAGCTAGAATTATTACAGGTCTTCGAAATACCTGCCCTAATGATATTGTACTTTACGAGGCAGACATTATGCCCTTAAAGGATAGGAGAAGCTACAATCTCACAAAATATATAAACAAAATCAAAAGTTATGGAAACAAACACAGAACTTCCGATTACATACTTAATTGGGAATGCAATATAAGACTAAAAAAAGAAGGCCCTCTCCACCTGGCCAAAAGAAATGGATTTTAAAAATATAAAGTGGAAAAAATTTTTTAGCAGAAAATATTTCTCCATGCAAACCACTACAAAATGTTATTTTTAATGCCACTTTAAATGAACCCACCAACAAACAATATCAAAATCCTGATTACTTAAAACAATTATCATTAGAAATAATTAATAGCATTCCTAAAAATGCAATAACTATCTATACCGATGGTAGCAGAGACGAGTTGGGACACACTGGCAGTGGCTGTCTCATTAAAACCGCAAATGGTATTGAGAAAATGAACAGAAGAAACCCAAATTTTTGTTCAGTCTTCAGATCAGAACTTATAGCCATCTATGAAGTCTTAAAATCCATCAGAAATACTAATTATCAAGATATCTGGATTCCTACTGATAGTAGAAGTGCCATACAACACTTGAGTCACACAGGGGAACTTAGAGACAAAGTAAGCAGGAACATAATTGGCTATCTCCAAAAACTCTCAAAAATCTCAAAAATCACCTTCAATGCATACCCTCACATGTTGGCATTGAAGGCAATGAAGCTGCTGATGTGCTTGCGAAAAAAGTCACAAAAGAAACCTTGCCACAGAAAAATAAACTTACTTTTAAAGAAATAGAAACAATAGCCAAAAACAAAAATAAACAAGAACTGGAGGATCCCACCTAAGCACAGTTGGTACAGTGGAGTGAACCCAGGAGGAGCTCTGAACATCAGAAATAGACATCATCAAACAACACTAACAAGATTTAGAACAGGCCATCTCAAGCCATTGAAGATAGAAAATAATAACAAAATCTACCCCACTTGCCCAAAATGTAGTTTGGTACCTGCAGCTCCAGAACACATTTTGGCTTGCATTAGATGCACTAAACAGGACCTTTGGGAGAGGCCGCTGCTCATCATAAAACAGCTCGAGGAGCATGAACTCATGGAATTCGTGTAATCTTTACACAAGGGGATAAGAAACAACAACAACAACATATTTAAAGTGGTATTATAACAGCCTGAAATCCCAAGAGTGATGTTATAGTGGTGACCTCACAGGTTACTTATACGTTATCCGTTCAGAAGAGGCCATTTCACCTATCCTTTGTGAAACACATGCCTGGATCAACTAGCACATATTGTCCCTGACACCACACCAAATACATTGCCTCACCACTTCTGTGCCATAGCTGAGATCTGGTCAAATCACTCCTTTCTGGCTGATATATATGTTAAAAATATATATATATATATATTTCAAATATTTTTTATCTATCAAATATCTTACAATTTTTCAATTTAAATAATAATCAATTAGAAAATTTGAAAGGAAATATTCACACCAAATTGCTCTTTTTGAATATTTCTATATCCACACACCTATATCCAAAGAATATTTAATCGTAAATATCTGAAGAAATTATATAAGTCAAATTAATCCCCTTCTATTAGAGTGTATTTTATAAGCAAATCAACAGAGCATTGTTCAATCAAAAAATAAACTTAAAAAAATTATACCCACAAACAAATATATTGTAAAAAATATTAATTTACATCAACAGATCTTTTACTGATAAATATATTTACAAACCCTATTTTAAATATTAGAAGTGAATCAATTTAAATGGAGAAATATTTAGATGACAAATACCTGACCATGCAATATATCTAACAACTTCAATATTATATATATATATTTTTTAATGTAGAGAATATATATATTGCAACCCAACAATATTTCATAAACACAAAGTAATAAGACCAAATCCAAGTAAAAAAAAAAGAGAATTGGTCTTATTACCTTGTGTTTATAATCTACTAGCCGAATGACCCGGGCAACGCCCGTGTTTTACCCGATTGAATGTTTTTTTTCAAATACTATTTGTTACAATTATAAATTGGCGCCTTAAATAAATGCATATATTAGTTAATAACTATAGCCTATGTGCTTTATCTGTCTATGTACTGTTGGCTTCCGTAGGCGTCTCTTACTGGGAAAAAGAAAGAGAGGATTCCATTTAGTTATTAACTAATATATGCATTTATTTAAGGAGCGACCCGCTCCAACACAATAGTTACAAAAACCTAAAAGCGAGTGGGGGGGGGGGGGGGGCATGATGGGGGGGAGCAAAGGTGGCGTGATTGTAGCCAACCAATAGGAGAGCGCCATTCCAAAAAAAAAAGCAAACGGTGACAGAGATGAAGAATTAAGAATGCATTATGCTCGTAACTGTATATAGAATAATCCAAGTTGTGCCTTATCAACAATATTTCATGTTACAGAAAATGGTGGCTAGATGACTCCAAACTTGTGAAAACTAGCATGTAGACATTTCCATCATTCATATAACATGGATGTTAGCTAACCACAACCTTCCTTGTTGAGCAGATAGAGGAGGGTGTTAACAAGATCCGAGCCAGCTATGAGAAGTACCTTGAACTGGAGAAAAGTGCCCGAGCCAAACTGGAACAAGCTCGAGGTATTGTATAGTTACTGTGTAGGGATCACTAGAGCCTTCAATGTAAACCTACCTACAGTAAACCCTCCCTAACAGCTCGAGGAGCATGAACTCATGGAATTTGTGTAATCTTTAGACAAGGGGATAAGAAACAACAACAACAACAAGCCCTCCCTCTGGGCCTCTTCTAAAATACTTCCATAACCCAACCTTCAATGAAAGACCACCTTAATGAGATTGCAAATGATGGATGCGAACTTGAAAGTGCTTGATATTTGTTTACAGTAATTCCATTTATTTAACCTTCTTTAAATATATGCGCAATTGCTCTTGAGATATGGATATTTTGTTGTTGTTGTCCTTCGAGTTTGAATTTTAGTGACTATATGGACAAAAATTCTTCAATTTGATCTTCAAATAATGCATTTTTTCTTCATGTTCAATTATATGAGGTGTGTTCAAAAGGTATCGTGACTTTTGTGTTTTTTCAAAAATTATTTATTTATTCATGAATACCTATTTTGTCCCCTTCAAAGTAATCCCCATAAGATATTATACACTTGTGCCAACGGTTTTTTCCAATCTTCGAAGCACTTCAAAAAATTATTTTTAAAAATCTTTTTCAGCTCCTCCTTCGATGCCGTCTTTATCTCGTCAAGCGTAGCGTAACGTCGTCCTTCCATGGGCCTCTTCAGTTTAGGGAACAAGAAAAAGTCACAGGGGGCCAGATCTGGGGAATACGGTGGCTGCGGCATCATTAGTGTGCTGTTTTTGGCCAAAAAGTCGCGCACAAGCAACGATGTGTGAGCAGGTGCGTTATCGTGGTGCAAAAGCCAATTTTTGTTATTCCACAAATCCGGGCGTTTCTGGCGGATTGCTTCGCGCAAATTGCGCATAACTTGCAGGTAATATTCCTTATTGACCGTTCTACCCTGTGGCAAGAACTCATGATGCACCACGCCCCTGCTATCGAAGAAAACTGTCAGCAAAACTTTCACATTCGACCGAACTTGGCTCGCTTTTTTCGGTCTTGGTTCGTGCGGCAGCTTCCATTGAGATGATTGAGCTTTGGTTTCCACGTCATAACCATAAACCCACGCTTTGTCACCAGTTATGACCCTTTGGAGCAAATTTGGGTCGTCGCGGACAGAGTCCAACATCTCATTAGCAATGTTCATGCGATGCTGTTTTTGGTCGCAATTGAGCAATTTTGGTACAAATTTCGCGGCGACCAGTCTCATACCCAAATCATAGATAAAAATCGAATGGCACGAGCCAATCAATATGTTTAGGTCCTCAGCAACTTCTCTAACAGTGATTCGACGATTGGCCAATATCATTTTCTCCACTTCATTAATTTTTTCGTCAGTTGTTGAAGTGCTCGGGCGTCCGGCACGTTCTTCGTCGTTCACATCTTCTCGGTCTTCTGAGAACATTTTGTACCACCGATAAACGTTGCTTCGGTCCAAGGTAGCTTCTTCGTATGCCACAGTCAACATTCGGAATGCATCCGCGCACTTAATTTCGTTTTTCACACAAAATTTGATACAGGTTCTTTGATCCATTTTTTTTAATAGGTAAAAATCGAAGACAATCCAAAACACCTGCCAGCAAAGCAGCTGTCAACAATTAAGTGAACATTCAAAATGGCCGAGCTTGTCAGCATAAGTGAGAGACATGAGTACCAACATAAAGCCACAAAAAGATCGAAATTCAAATATACGTAACCCGCGAAAATTCAATATTCGCAATACTTTATGAACACACCTCGTATGTGCCAGGAGGGTTTATGTATCAGCTAAATTGGCCAATAGCCATTTAAGGCATTTTTACATTTGTTAAATGCTTTTATTCACAGATTTCATTCGAGTGCACCAACTTGCATTTGAACTTCTACTTGAAAACTATCTTTTTTTTTTTTGTTGCTTATCCCTAATACACATGGTATAGCCATGATAATCATGGTGGGTGGAAGTTGGCGACTGCTTTTACTGTAAGTGCACCACATGTATACACATGTGAAAAGCAGTTTGACTTTGCACTTACAAATGTGCCAAAGCCTCATTTGGGTACTTGCACTCGCTGGTGGGGTTGGACTTTTGCAAGAATTGGGGGGCCATTGGAGCATTTAAAAAAATCGTATATAGCATACCACATAAGTTTCTTGAAATGAATCAACCAGTAAGTGTTCAAAATGCCAAGACAAGTGAATAAGCTATCACAATATATCAACCAAGATAATTGCACAGTTTCTTTATCAAGATTCACACAGACACCAACTATACACAGGAGTAAGGTTTCCTAAGGGCAACATTTTACTCTTTATGACCTTGGCAAAATAGCTTTTTTTTTTTTTTCAATGGAAATTTTTGCATGAGAAGAAAAGCCAATTTTTAAAAATGACCCACTCTTAAAAAACAAACACTAAAACTGTCATCTATTGACCTTCTCTGCAGTCATACAAACATATCACCAGCTTTGTGTAATTGGAAAACCATGGTTTCAAGCAACAGGGAGCCAGTAATTGCAAAGGTGTTTCAAAAGAAGGCCTGCTTAGTTTTAGCATCTATTTTGACCAGAAAGGTGCCTTTAATTTTTCTAAGATAGCTTATTCTGTTACGATTTTACAGGGAGTATCTTATTTTTGACAGTTTTTTTTTTTTTTATTTTATATTTGAAAGGAATTTAACAAAGAAAGTAGATGGTGAATTGTGGTGGTCTCAGACTGACTTCATTAAATACTTTGTGCTGTTAGATAGAGCACCATCTGTAAATTGAAACTATTGTAGCACTAGTGAGGGTTTACCCATGATGAGCCAGGCTCTCCCAATAATTTTTCCATCACAAAAGGGATGGTAGGAATTTATTTTATTTTGGTAAAGCAAAATTTAACACTAAAGTAGTTTCACTATCAATTTAATAAGGCACAATTTGGATTATAGATTATAAACACAAGGTAATAAGACCAAATCCAAATAAATAAATAGTGTGTGACGTTTCGGTAACAGTGTTGTTACCATCTTCAGACAAAAGTATTGAATGAGAAATTTTACCACAGCATGTTTTAAACAAGATAACAGATAAGAAGAAGATCTCAGAAAACTATCTTCTTATCTGTTATCTTGTTTACACACTTGATAACAGTAACTATTTAAAACATGATGTGGTAAAATTTCTCATTCAGTACTTTTGTCTGAAGATGGTAACAACGCTGTTACCGAAATGTCACACACTATTTATTTATTTGGATTTGGTTTTATTACCTTGTGTTCAATATCAATTTAGAATGTCATATTGGCTGCAATCCACACTTAGAATTAAAGTCACTATCTACATTCCAATTAAGACCACCTTGTTTGTTTTTTGCTTATCCCTAGTACACTTGGTACAGGCCATGATAATCATGATGGGTAGAGGTTGATGACTGCTTTTACTCTAAGTGCACCACATGTCTATACATGTGGAAGGCAGTTCGACTTTGCACTTACAAATGTGCCAGAATCCCGTTTAGTTACTTGAACCCGCTGGTGGGGTTGGACTTTTGCAAGAATCGGGAGCCATTGGAGCATTTTTTCAAATCAGAAAAAGTGCCAATGTGGAAATCGAACCCGGGTCGTAGCGGTCGAAAACCAACAGTTTAGACACCGACCTACTTATTACCTTATTAGAAAGTAATGTTGTCCCCAATAATATGTCCCAGATATACACCCTGTTGTTGTTGTTATTTCTTATCCCCTTGTGTAGAGATTACACGAATTCCATGAGTTCATGCTCCTCGAGCTGTTCAGATATACACCCTAATGTCTATTCATGATAAAATTGTGAAAAAAGTATTAAAATTACAAATATATTCTCACAATGAGTATCTTTTTATTTAAAAAAACACTAGCTTTCAAGCGTTAATCGCTCTTCAACGGGCTTACTATAATATCGACTTTATCCCACCAGAAATATTTACAAAAACAAATGCGCGCAGCGTGGATATTTATAACTGAAAATTTAACACCCTAATGTAATGTGTGAACCCAGGAAAAGACCAGGAGGAGTCTGCCCAGAAGAGGCTGGACAAAGTGGTCCAGAAGATGCACCTGCTCCACAATGACTACATCCTGCTGCTCCAGGAAGGATCTAGCTATGAGAGGGACCTGTACTCCACCCTCCTGCCTTCTCTCAGCCTCTACCATAACGCTGCTCTCCAGGCTTCCCTGCTCCCTTGGTGAGTCTTGTCTCTATTGTTACCTGGTTCTCACCTTTCATCAGCATACTTCAAAATATGATAATTATTTCATTTTTGAGCTCATTTTTAAAGGTGATGAATAGCCTTAATTTCTTATTGATTGATTCAAAGTTTTGGTGAAGAAGAGTAAAACTTTCCTTTATTTATAGGAACTGTCTCTCAATTTTATATAAAAAAAGGGCGCACCTAGATCTGTTAAAGAAAAAAAAAAGTTTTTTTTTTCTCAAAATGTCAATTTTATTATATGTTATAATATTATTATCACTCTTATTTGGAATAGTAGTGATGATAGAAATTTGTTAAAATATTTTGACATCTCCAAAATATGCAAATTTGCATAGGCTTTATGCCACATGTGATTACTTACCATTTCTTTAAAATAAAATTGTTGATGGACTTTTTTTTTATTTTGGGAAGAATAGGTTTTAATATTGTCTTACCATATTTTAGTGTTATCAGCTTAAACATCATTTTACACAAATACTTTTATTGTAAAAGCAATCCCAAACTCCCCCCAACTTTGTATATTTGACATATTTGTCCATTATTTCATACATTTTTATTACATGGTTTGTTTTTGCTACAATTACCTATAGTTATAACAAACATAACCATTCAGCATATAAGTGATAAGGCACAATTTGAATTATAGATTACCAAAACACAAGGTAATAAGACTAAATAAATAAATAGTATGTGAGATTTTGGTAACAGCGTTGTTCCCAAAACATCACACACTTTTTATTTATTTGGTCGTATTACTTTGAATTCAGCATATAGAAACACAAAAAGAATGTCTGTTGAGTTGATAGATAAAAAATATTTGACTGAAGTGTAGTGCAGGATGTGAAATGTGTGTGCAGGAAGGAGATCCTCTCAGAATATGTGAAGTTGACAGACTTTACCTCAGAGAACTTTGTTTCTGTCAATGAGCGCATCCGAGCGGCTGTCAAATCTCTAGACCTGGAGGAAGAATCAAAGTCAACTCTTCCTGAAAGGTAGGTTGGTCTCCAACAACATGTTTCCAATAACATCCATGAACAGACACTCCTGCTAGTGTCTCCCTATACAGTTTTCATAGCCTAAATGATCATCTTTACAATTAGATACTCTCCTATAAGAGGGCACTTTTCTTTAATAAGATACTTTGGCTCTGCAACTAGCTGTTGGCATTTAGAGAGGTTTTATTATCTAGAAACTTTGATTTATGATATTTAAAATAGTGGTGCAATAGGTATGAATCTCTATTTAACCTATCTATATCAATCTTCACCTGAAAATTGAAACAAAATTTTCTATATATTAAATTTAAAAACATGATTCTTTTATAAATAATAGATATATTTTATGATGAGGTCCCCCACGTACAGTAAACCTTGTTTTCAAACAAACTGGGGATATAGTAAACTTTCCCTCTTATACCGAATCTAAGATATAGCCCCCAATATAACCATATAGTGAAACAAAAGTTTGGTCACATTAGGGTTCACTTTAGCAAGGTTTTACTCTATATATACATTTAAAATTATTCTACAAAATTGTGCTCATTGCTGTGAATGGACAGTTCTTTTAAATTGAACCCCCTACTTTGATATTCTCCTAAATATTTCCAAACCCATAACTAAAACCTTGACCCTTATCGTAGTGAAAATAACTTGCTTTGAAAAGTATTTTGAATTCTACCACCATTTTTCCATTACAGTCTACTCTCTTTATAAAAGCCCCAGGGGCCAGACAATTTTTCTTTTATAAGGTATGAATGTCCTTTATTGAAGTATGGGTCTTTATTTTTATTTTTTTGATCATCACTCCAAAATTATTATTTTTTAAAAGTATTTTTATATTAATTAATTATTAAAAAATGATAGGGAGGGATGGGGTGGTTATTTTTTATTGAAAAATCTAATAGAGAATACTAATTTATTATCTATATCTATCTCTTTATATATAAAAGTCAATGTCTGTCTGTTTCGCGATAAACTCAAAAACTACTGAACCAATTGGTACCAAATTTTGCATGTCGTTTTTATAAACCTGAGGGAAATTTTCGGCTAAATTTTGATTAGTATTTTAGCTATTTATTTTTTTAATTTGAAAAACATTTTTTTACGCGGAGTAAATACGAGCCGAAGTAACAAAACCAGGCCATATTTTGTTTTTTTATCTCTTTTTTTTTATCGTTTAAAATGCAGTCGCAGTCTTTAGCAAACATATATTTGCCTAATTTCCATGTGATCTTTTATTTTTTACAGAAAAATACTTATATGCTAGTATTTTGGATGAACTTTCTTTATAAACCTATTTTTTCTTATTCTATATTTAGTCAATATCCATCGCAGTTACTCACTCAACTCAGGCAATTTCAAGGGTTAATGCGCTGGGGCGGGTAACTCGGGGTTGGGTGAAAAAGCTGCCATCTATTTTAACTATATTGATTTTGAAACAACTAAATGGATTGCAAAAAATAATTAAATCAATTACCTAAACAATAATATAATACAATATTTGCCATCACACACTTTTTGTCTCTGGTTTATGTGTTACTTCTGTATTGCTATTCTATGGCACCTCTACATTTATTATTGATGTACACTCAGTATGAAGGAAATTGCACTCAAGGGAATTCTCGGGCGAAGCCGGGTCATTCGTCTATTCTATATATATATAAAAATGAATGTCTGTCTGTCTGTGTGTACTCTATAGATTCAAAAACCATACATCCAATCGCCGTGAAATTTTGGGATATTATTAGGTATATCCCCGGAAAGGTTTTCGAAAAATAATATCTTGAATATCCTTAGAGTTATTTGCAGATTTGTAGCTTTAACTCGCAAGCAGCGCCACCTAGCAACGGAGATAGGCTTAGGTCTGCCCCACCCCCTGTCGAGAGAATGTAATCGTCCGGCCGCCGGCCTCATGGACAGTCCAAGTACCCACCGACCAATCAGAGGGGTCAAGAGGTCCTGGCGCGCGGGGGTAGAGTTGGTGACACAGCTGTGCCAAGTAGACAAGAAAAAAGCCTTGTTGGGGCTTGCCCAAGATGACCTCCGGGAACTTCGTCCATCTTCCATAAACGACCATGATTTTATTCAACTTATCGAGTATTTTTCAAGGGACCGGGAAAAAATGTTCCCTAGATAAAACGATGATTTTGAAATGTAGAAAATTAGGAAAGACAAAATTCAGGATGACACGGCACACAGGGACCGGAAAAAAATTATCACTTTATCGAGAGATTCAAATTTACGAGTTTCAAATTATCAAAATATATCTATTATTTTTTAAAATAAGTTTATAGAGAATTGTTTTAACAAATGTTCGTTAGACAAACCTTTACTCGGGTAAAACCCGGGCAAAGCCGGGTACATCCGCTAGTATATACCAGGTCTATTAGTATGAAACGCGAAAATTTTCAGTGAATTCAAAAGTTCACCAATTCCATACAACAGAAGATTTTTTATTTAAAGTAACTGCCCTGATTAACTATACACTCGGACCACTTTTCAGGCAATTTTCGAATTCCTTGTCTGAAAATTTCTATTCCTTTTGAAGTCGAACCAGTCAACAAGTCATTTTCGGAGTATGTCTGAGTTCGAACATTCCTGGTTTTTTAGGGCGTGTCCTAAAGATGTGAAAAGGTGGTAGTTCGACGGCGCTAAGTCTGGTGAGTACGGCGGGTGGGGTAAGAGTTCCCAGCCCAAGACTTTTATGGTGTTTTTGACCATCGTAGCGTTGTGGGCTGGAGCGTTGTCATGCTGCAGTATCAGGTTGTTGTGCTTTTCAAGCCATTCCGGTCTTTTTTCATTCAACGCCTCTCTCAAACTGTGCATTTGTTGTTCGTAGCGACTAGTATTGACCATTTTGCCAGGTTTCAGGAGCTCGAAATATACTACGCCGGTCTGGTCCCACCATATGCAAAGCATTGCCTTTTTTCCGAAGCCATTGGGCCTAGGCGTCTGTTTTGGAAATTGGACGGGCAGGCCCCACGACTTTTGGCGCGTAGGATTGCTGAAGTGGATCCATTTCTCATCAGAAGTTACGATTCGGTGCAAAAATGACTTCTTTTCATGCCTGGCGGGCAGCCCTTCGCAGGTTACCAGACGCCGTTATTGCTGCCTTTCGCTCAACTCGTGGGGGACCCATCTGGAAAGCTTTTGGGTCATTCCGAGGCTGTTTAAACGTAGAGAAATAGCACCTTGAGACACCTGGAGCTGTTTTGCGAGTTTCTCCTGCATTTGGGTACTGTCCTCATCCAACAAAGCTTGCAGTTCAGCGTCCTCAAACTTTTGGGGCGGTTTTCCATGTGGTTCATTATCAAGTTCAAAATCGCCACTTTGGAATTTTTTAAACCACCTGTAACACTGCGATTTGCTCAGAGCGTGGTCGCTGTAAACTTCCTCGAGCATTCGGTGGGCTTCAGTGGCACTTTTCTTCCAGTTGAAGGCGAACAACAAAACTTCCCGCAAATGGGCACTTTTTGGCTCGGAAGTCGCCATTTTCCACGGGCTCCAGAAATTTTTCACGATTTGAATTTTTCTAAAACTGCACGCATGCTGATGCCACATGAGTCAAAGAACAAAACGCCCACAACAGCGCCACCGTCGGCTCAAATAAAGTTGCACAGCGGCCTCTGGCGCCCATTTTCGCGTTTCATACTAATAGACCTGGTATATAAAAATGAATGTATGTGTGTGTGTGTGTCCTTTATGCCTGACCAAACCATTCATTGGAACGCCATGAAACTTTGGGAAGTTATTTAGTATAGTACTGGGAAGGTTTCTAGCAAATAAAATTTTTGAAATAACTTTTCGCCTAAAAATAATCAAGATAAATATTCTAATTTATCTGTTATAATTCAACAATCTGCTCTAAATATTATCATGATGATACGATGATTTTGTAATGTAGAAAATTAGGAAAGACAAAATTCAGGATGACACGGCAATTTATTTGAGACTAGAATAATGATACAATTCCAAGGCAAGATACTATTCCTTTAACTTCCAATTACCGAGGGAACCAATTAATATTGATTTTATTCAACTTATCGAGTATTTTTAAAGGGACCGGGAAAAAATGTTCACTTTATCGAGAGATTCGTTAGACAAACCTTTACTCTGGTAAAACCCGGGCGAAGCCGGGTACATCCGCTAGTATATATATATATTATATAATCTAAAATGCAAATATTTTATTTTTTTAAAAACATATATTTTATTTTCATTCATTGACTGTTCTACATTTTTGACCATAGATTTAGAATATACCACTTTGAATATTGTTGTAAATATGTATAGTTAACCTACCTATTTTTTTTAAATATACGATTATAGAATTCATTTTATAAATTCTATATTGCTGTGAACATAAAATTTTATGTGTAATTTACTTCAAGTAATTCAAAATAAAAAACTACTTGATAAGTAAATAATTTATTTCTATTTTTAACGACTGCACCTCCAATTCTATCTTTTTCAAAAACACAAAACAAAATATTCATAACATACATATATTTGGAAATTATGCTCCAAACTAATTTGTTTTAAATAAACTTGAAGAAAATAAGGTTATCATATAAATTTACATTGTAGCCCTTGGCAGAGCTGACTGCTATAGGGCGCGTCTCCAGGTGGCGGATAGGGGAACGACCTTCAGATATGAAGGCCAGCTACGAAATAAGCAGAATAACTCTGACAAATAAGCAGTCGCGGACCAACAGCAGCATTGTTAGAAGAGGAGTAGACCTCTTTAAAAATCCTGACTTCAACTGACCCAGTTGATGGACCTCAGCAAGGGTCCCACTCCAGGGATACGGAGGAGCTGCGTCTGTACTCATGTTAGAGTCAGCAGCAAAGGCGTCTGCTTCCATGTTAGGAATGGCCTCAAACTACAGGCAAAGTCAGACTTTCACCAAAGTGTGCCTGGATCATGGTGCCATGATCAACGGAAGCTGCACCCCTACACCCCATTCCATGAGATCAGATGTTGATTTGCATGCTGCATCGCCTGTCGCGCAGAATAAACAGGGGCGCGTACAGGACTTAGAGGGTTCTGTCCGATAAGTATAATACAGTCTCCATAAACTTCACACTTTGCAGCTTCCAAGCAATTTAGCATTCTGCAGTGCAACATAAATGGATTGTGCTCAACAGCAACAAAAATAAAATTAGAAGAAATAATGGAAATAGCTGAAAAACAAAAGATACAAATTATAGCCCTACAGGAAACCAAATTAAATGAAAAGTACAATATCAAATATAAAAACTACAATATCCTCAGAAAAGACAGAAATAAAGAAGGGGGTGACCTCACATTTTTAATCAAGAATTTGTATTATGAAGACATAGCCATTAAAATTCCAAGCACATCAGACCTCGAAGCCCCGGGTATCAAAGTCTACCTCAATCAACACAAAACCATCAACATATTCAATATGTATCACCCACCAAACAATAAACTTATTGACGATGGAACAATGCCTCAATTTCCTACAGACAACACTATTATTGTAGGTGACCTTAATGCCAAACATCAACTATGGGGATGTTCCACGCCAAACCCAAGAGGCAAAATACTTTCAAACTTATTTGACGACAATTCCTTCATGTGTTTAAATGATGGGAATCCTACCCACCATTCCTACCGTTATAATACCGCACAAGCCCTTGATATAAGTTTCTCCAGTCCTGACATTTTCCACAAATGCAAATGGCAAATATTGAAAAGTATTGGAAGTGATCATTTACTATTTTGATAGAAATTAGCACCAAGACCAAAACCAGCTCAATTAAAGAAAAATTCTGGAATTTCAAAAAGGCTAATTGCAATCTTTACCAGCAAAAGACCAATGAAGACTTCAGAAAAGCACCCACTAGAGTGAAAGATCTGGAACAAAATTGGATATCTTTCAAAAACACCATTATTAAAGCAGCCAAAGTTTTAATACCACGAGGTAATATTAAGAAATGGATTCCAAATTATACACACCAGGCAAAAAATATTCAAACAATTATAACTAATAGAAATGAACTACAAAAAAAGTGCACCCAAAACCAAACAAATTGTAGAACAGAACTGAATATTGTGAATGCAAAAATAAAAAGATTATAGATAAATATAAAAAGGAAAAAATGGAAACAAACTTGTGAAAACCTGAACCCAAGAAACCCAAATACAAAATTTGGCATTTGGCAAATCAAATTGGCAGAGCCCAGCCACACACTGAAAACATAAATATGATTAAGAATACAGATGGTACCCCAGCAACTAATGGAAAAATGCTGCTAATCTTTTAGGTAATTCATATCAAATAAGTAGTAAAATCAAATTTGAAATAAAATATAAGAAAGTTGAAAAAAAGGCCCAAAAGATTATCCATGACTGTAAAAACATCACAAGAGAACCTGATGGTGTTTCTAGTGTAACTTTTCATGCTGAACTCAAAAATCTAATCAGAAATTTCCCATCACCCATGGTTTTTGCCTGACGGTCTTCTTTTAGTATTGGGATAAATACATGCATCCAACATGAAAGAGACTTACGAAAACATGAAACTGCTTTTGAAAAAGATAGAATACAAAAGATACGGTTGGAAAATATGCAGCGATTTGAAAGTCGTTGCTCTCTTGCGTGGATTACAGCTTGAATATACAAAATTTTGTTGTTTTCTATGTGAGTGGGATAGCAGAGATAGGGAAAGGCATTACATTAAAAAAATCTGGCAAAACCGTAAAATCTTTACTCCAGGATATAAAAATATTGCAAATCTACCCCTGATCGATTCAGAAAATATTTACTTACCACCATTACATATTAAACTGGGATTAATGAAGAACTTTGTCAAGGCAATGGATCGAAATGCCAGTGGATTTGCCTACCTAAAACAAAAAATTTCTAGTATAAGTGAAGCGAAGATTAAAGAAGGCATTTTCGTTGGACCTCAGATTCGAGAATTGCAGCAGGATGGAAATTTTCAAAATAGTTTGAATGAAGTTGAAGCAGCAGCATGGAATTCCTTTAGAAACGTTTGCAAAAACTTCTTAGGAAGTGTCGAGGTTGAAAATTACCGAGACATAGTTAATGATCTGTTGCTTTCCTACAAGGCACTGGGATGTAACATGTCCCTCAAGATCCATTTCCTGCATTCACATCTAGATTTCTTTCCAGACAATCTTGGCGCAGTTAGCGATGAGCATGGTGAGAGGTTTCATCAAGATATATCAAGCATGGAGAAGCGGTACCAAGGTAAATGGAGTCCCGTTATGCTTGCCGACTACTGCTGGACACTCAAGAGGGATCTACCACAAGCAAAGTATAGAAGAAAATCCACTGTCACTGCTTTTCAATAAATAAATGTTTCGTTCATATATGCCTATATATTAACAAGATTTCCAAATTTCAAGTAGGTGTATCTCAGAAATATTGCGTAATAGAAAAAAACTAATGGTATATTTGGATTCAGGACATGTAGATAAGATGCTATTTCTTTGTGGACAAAGAAAAATATTTTTTGATAAACCAGTTACGTGACATTGTTTGCATTTTTTACTGTATTTATCCCAATACTAAAAAAAGACCGTCACGCAAAAACCATACGTGATGGGAAATTTCTGATTAGATTTTTGAGTTCAGCATGAAAAGTTACACTAGAAACATAATCAGGTTCTCTTGTGCAAAAATCTTGTTGACCAGTGTAATTAATAGCATTCCTAAAAATGTAATAACTATCTATACCGATGGTAGCAGAGACGAGCTAGGACACACTGGCAGTGGCTGTCTCATCAAAACCACAAATGGTATTGAGAAAATGAATAGAAGAAACCCAGATTTTTGCTCAGTCTTCAGATCAGAACTTATAGCCATCTATGAAGCCTTAAAATCCATCAGAAATACTAATTATCAAGATATCTGGATTCTTACTGATAGTAGAAGTGCCATACAACACTTGAGTCACACAGGGGAACTCAGAGACAAAGTAAGCAGCAACATACAGTATAACCTCGTTAATTCGACACACCCCAATTCGACACTCGGCGATAATTCGACCATGTTCCGATGTCCCGACCTCCGGCCTATCAAATAACAAACCGTAATCCGACAGTATCGATAATACGACAGTTCCGATAGTTCGACCATTTTAAAATTCGAATTTCGACAGTTGATGTTATTTTACATGCAACTTTACCGCTAAACGGTATTACGGCAGCGACGATCGGCATCGGCCGGCACCGATAGGATCGCGCCTGCGCACTTTTGGTTTCTGGTTAGTTCAAGTTTCACTTTGCAGTGCCGTTGCGCAATTTCACGGATGTTATTGTTGTTTTTTTTTTACGCTGGAATTTCGGCATCATGCGCTAACTAATAATAATTTTTATTTTTTTATTTTTAACATTGAAATATTTTAGCTATTTTTAAATTTATAAATAATTTCTTTTTAAATAAATAAATCTTTATAAAATGATCCAACAATGATTATGATAACATTTTAATTCAATATTCTGTGTTAATTTGAATAAATGAGTGGGCAAGAATGTCAGGTTCTGCCAAAAAAAAAAATTGGAAACGTAGTCAGTATCACCAGCTTACTTATGTGGAAAAAAATGAAAATTATAGAAGAAATAGAACAAGGAAAATCACATAGTCAAGTTTCCAGAGAGAGAAATATTCCACGGTCCACCATTAGCGCAATTTTTAAAAATAAATTCGCCATAAAATCAACAACAACAACAACAACAAAAGCCTTTATTTAGGGCATTCCGCCCCATACAGGATTCGCCGTATTTACACGTCAACAAGAGGAGAGGGAAGAGGAAACATTTACAACAAAAATAAGGTTTGTTACCTATTTACAGATGGATCATCCTCCAGTATCCTTTGCCCTGCATTCTTTCTCATGCGCCCAGCTTCTGTACAGAACTTAAAGTATTTATCAATCAGTAATTTATCGTTCAGATCTGAAGAGAGAAGTTGACATATGCTATGGTATCTAAATTGACCAGAGGTAGGGCTTGGGAAAGTTTCAGTACGTTTTTCTGTTAAGAGAGGGCATTGGAAGAAATAGTGAACCAAATTATCATCCATGAGATCCTTACAAAGTAAACAGTTCCGGCCATTTTCTTTCCAGAAGTCTTTTCTTTCTTCCCTGAAAAATTGCCATAAAACTCTATGTTGTGCAACTAGTCTTTTGTTGGGAAGCGAGATATTTAATCGTAGGTACTCCTCTGTCATGAATGATTCACTCAAAAATTTGTAGTGAGCAAAGTGGGTTGAATCAGTGATTTTCATCTGATCGTTTTGAATTAGTTGGTCTGTGGTAGTTCTAATTATGCCTGGCAATTCTTTCTGTATGGCTAAGTAGTCTTCGCAGCCCTTCAGAAAGGAATATCCCTTGGAGTCTAGAATTTTTATTAAATTTTGAGTAAAGCTGTTTTCTATTTCCTTTTTCGCGGTGACTTTCCAGAGGTAATTTAGGCAAGCATGTGGTAATCTGCTCGTCTCCATTTTTAAAATCCTGACCCAAAACTTTAATGTGAGTTTTACAGCATTAAGTTCAGTTGATATTCTTCCACATTCTCTTCTGAGGACATATCCTGGTGTGAAGTTTGGTAAGTCTAAGAGACGACGAAGAAATGTATCTTGGGTATTATTGACTGTCTTCAGCTGGTTGATTGCCCACATTGGTGCCGCATATAGTAAAGTAGGAAGAACAATAGTGTCAAGAAGTTTCATCACTGAGGTAAAGGACTTTATTCGCGCCTTTATAAGGATTCTCCAAAGTGCATTAATTGCATTCAGTGCTTTGTTTCTAAAGTATTGGGAAGCATATTGGGTCGAGATTTTTGTAGTCAGAGGGTAACCCAGATATGTATACTTAGCTACTATTGTCAGGGGTTGCTGACCCCAAAACCATGTCTCGGAACGAGCTGTTCTTCCACCGTTTCTAAACACCATTATTTTAGATTTATTTTGGTTTAACGTTAGGCAGTTATCTTCTAAGTACTTTTTAAGTAAGTTAATCTTCAATTGCAAATTTATTTTCGATTCTCCTAAGATCACTATGTCGTCTGCATACAGTAAAAGGTGTATAGTTCCATAATTCTCAAGATTTATGCCTGGCAATTCTGATTCATCGAACAGGTGTACCAGATCGTTTAGGAAGAGAATGAATAAATAAGGTGACAACGGCTCCCCCTGCAATACTCCCGCTTGTATTTTGATAGCCTCCGTGAAGGAACCCCGCCATCTGACTGTTGCCGTCATTTGGGTATAATAGTTCTTAATTAGTTTAATAAATCGGCAACTCAGACCATTTAATGCTAATTTTTTCCAAAGTAGATGGTGCGGCACGGTATCAAAGGCCTTCCTCAGGTCAATGAAGAAGGCATATAACTTTCCCCTTCTACGGCTAAGGGTCATTTGAATTAATGATACGAGCGTGAATATGTGGTCCTGACAAGAGTAGCCTTTTCTAAAACCAGCCTGATTTTCTGCCAAAATTGACTTTCTCTCCATCCAATCATTCAATCTTGTCTTCAAGATAGATGTAAATAATTTCGATAGGTTAGAAATCAGGGATATTCCTCTGTAATTTGAAGGGTTGTCCGGATCTCCATTCTTAAAAATTGGGTGGATTATCGTTTTTGTCCATTGTTGAGGAACTTGGGATGTCCCTAAGATTTTATTAAATAAGTTCCTGAGATAAATTGTATGTTCTTCTAACAAATATTTAATCGCTTCGTTAGGAATTTCATCAAGTCCTGTAGCCTTATTTTTACCCAATTTGGAAATTTCCTTGGTGACCTCAGTTAGAGATATTTCACAATCTAATTCGGGGTCAATGTCCAATATCTCAAGTGGTAACTGTACAACTTTTGTTAAATTTGAACCAAGTAACTCCCGGTAGAAGACTTGCCAGGCTGCAGTAGAAATTTCACCTTGTAGGTTATTCCTATATTTAAGTGAATTAATAGTCTTCCAAAATTGGGAAGGATCTTTTACATTACTGAGGATAACTTGAATTTTGTCAGTATATTCCCTTTTTTTGAGCTTTAGGATAGCTGAATATTTCTTCTTACTCGACAAGTATGCAATTTTATCGGCCGAGATATTATGTTTTACGTATAATTTTAGATTTTGCTTCATTTCCTTTTTAGCCAAATAACAGTCTTTGTCGAACCATGGCTTAGATTTTATATTTTTTGTTTTTGCCTCCATCCGCGTCCCCGAGCGTAACATTGCTGTTTGAATTAAACCAGTAAAATTCTCAGCCTGAGTATCAATTGTGGAGTCCGCTGGATGTTCGGGAGTTAATTCTTTTAAAGTTTCTATATATGTTGGGATTTTATCTACTGACCAGGAAAATTTAATTTTGGCCTTAGGCTCCATGTAACAATTTTCAGTTTTATTATTATGGCCGATAAACTTTAAAATTATTGGTAAGTGATCCGAATATGGCATACAACCAATTTCAAAATCTGCTATGTGTTCAAGCACCGCAGGTGAGACAATCGCCAGATCTAACACAGAAGAGCCTCTTCCGGAGATGAATGTAAATTTACCACTTTTATCATTAATGGATCTACCATTTATTATAGTTAAGTGGTTTTTATCAAGAAATTCAATAAATATTTCCGCTTTGGCAGATTTTGTTAGGTCACAGGAATTTCGGGTGGTTGAAAAAAGGTTTGAAGTATCTATCAAATTATGGTAACCCCCCAGATTGCCAATACGGACATTCAGGTCGCCGACCAGTATTATTTCAAACCCGCCATAAAATCTGCCTTTTTTAAATCTAATTTTAGCTCTACCTTGAAACGTGATCGTGACGGGGAATTCCCAGAGATTGAAGAAGCCCTGTTTAGGTGGATAAGGCAGGCAAATGCCATGAAACTTGCCATAAATGGCAATATCTTGAAAGAAAAGGCTATACTCTTGGCCTTGAAAAAATGGGTCAAGATAATTTTGAAGCTAGCAATGGCTGGCTAGAAAAGTTTAAGGCCAGAAGGAATATTGCTTTTAAACGACTTCATGGAGAAGCTGGAAGTGTGGATGCCAATAGTGTAGCCACTTGGAAAGGTGGGATTATTCCTTCACTTTTAGCTAAATACAGCCCACAGGACATTTTCAATGCTGATGAAACAGGGTTATTTTATAAACTTTTGCCTAATCAAACAATGACTATCAGAGGTGAGAAATGTGAAGGGGGTAAGAAGTCTAAAGAGAGAATTACAGTGTTGGTATGCTGTAATATGGATGGAAGTGAAAAACTGCCTTTACTTTATATTGGGAAATATAGAAGACCACGATGCTTCCATGGCATGAATATTCCCTCAAATTATCATTTTAATAAAAAAGCCTGGATGACTGGGGCAATTTTTACGGATTGGCTGAAAAAATTGGACCAAATATTCAAAAGAATATTTTAGAATTTTAGATAATTGCCCAGCCCACCAAATACCTGAAGGGTTACAGAACATTGAAATAAGATTTTTGCCCGCCCTAACTACAAGTGCATTACAACCCTGTGATATGGGTATCATTAAAGCCCTAAAAGACCAATATAGGAAACAAATGATAACGTATCTTCTCACTTGCATGGAAGAAAAAAAAATGCTCAAGTACATTTACTCTTTGCAATTAGCTGGCTAGAGGCTGCATGGGTTGGGGTTAGTTCTTCCACAATAAAAATTTGTTTTTCTCATTCAGGATTTGTGATGGATGAAGCAATGGAAGAAGTTGTTGAAGAAGAAATGAACAGATGTTTTGAGGCATTAAAAAAACATCAAGCCATTGATGTCAACTATATTGACTTCTTGGAAGTTGATAAAGATGTGCAAGTTGCTGGGGAACAGTCCATTGAAGAAATTGTAAAGGAGGTAATGGGAAAGAAGAAGATGAAGAGGTAGAGCCAACAGAAAAAGATTTGAACAAAACATCAATAACACCTGCAGCAGCAGTGGATGCCTTTAATACAATAAAAACTCTTTGTCATTTAAAAGACATTTCTGAGGAAGAAAGGCATGCATGTCTTTTAAAAATAGACTATCTGGAATACATCCTGAATAGGATTTCAGAGAAAAAACAGACATCTATAAAATATTTTTTTTTTAAATCTTGATTCTTTTCAAATAATATTTTTTAATTTTCTTTTTATTTTCCATATTTATTTTCTTTAAACTATTATTTATATAATTCGAATAAAATATTATTTGTTTCGAAAATATGTATTATTGCCATTTTGTCCCAGATACTAAAAGTTAATCATGAAAATGAAAAAATAAATATAAAAAGTACACACACAATGGTTTCAATTAATACCATTAATTTATATTACAAAGCTATTTATAAAAATATATATTATTTTAGCTAGTTAGATGATTAGCTAATCATCTAACCTTAATTCAACACTTCCTTTAATTCAACCGAAAGCTCTGATCCCTTGGGGTGTTGAATTAAAGAGGTTCGACTGTAATTGGTCATCTCCAAAAACTCAAAAATTCACCTTCAAGCGATACCCTCACACGTTGGCATTGAAGGCAATGAAGCTGCTGATGTGCTAGTGAAAAAAGGCACAAAAGAACCCTTGCCACAGAAAAATAAACTTAATTTTAAAGAAATAGAAACAATAGCCAAAACAAAAATAAACAAGAACTGGAGGATCCCACCTAAGCACAGTTGGTACATCCTAGGAGTAGTGGCCACCCAGACCTCGAAGGTCCACAAGCCTGCATGCGAAGCATGCACCTATCCTGCTAATATGGCCACCGTACCAAAAGGAATGATGCATTCTCCATGCACCGAGCGGCCATTGTTTGGCCCCTCGCGCCCGCTATTATGGTCTGGCTCCATGGGGGTGACCAGTCAACCCACAGGCGTCTCCGAGAGTTCATGGCAAGGTTGCTGACCGAGCCCTCCCGTTCGGACTTAGCTTAACCCGTCCTACGCTCCAATAGGACTCCCCCCCCCTTTGGCCCTTGAACCCTTTGTTCACAGTACTCCCTGAATCTGCCGACGAATCAAGGACCTCTGAGGTTCACACAGGGAACCAACGCGAAGGCGGGAGGGTGGTACTACTGTGTGCACCCCTTGGTTTTTCATGGCGCGCACGGCAAGGACGCTCCCAATGGTGCACACACAGAGCGAAGACCCAAGAGTTTCAAGATACGTGCGCCTCGCGCCAGCCAACCAAGGGCAGATGGCCAGCTTACAGCTTCACTGGCGATCAGCCAGTGGCACCCCAATGCAAGGACGACCACGCAGAGTCGCCTCTCCACTCTCCTATCCTCAAGGGTGAGTGAGGGGTGGGCGTTCCTGCCCTTTTCCCAGCCTTCTGGCTGGTGCCAAGACAGGGCTTCTTTCCCCGTAGCACAGTTGGTACAGTGGAGTGAACCCAGGAGGAGCTCTGAACATCAGAAATAGACAGCATCAAACAACACTAACAAGATTTAGAACAGGCCATCTCAAGCCATTGAAGATAGAAAATAATAACAAAATTTATCCCACTTGCCCAAAATGTAGTTTGGTACCTGCAGCTCCAGAACACATTTTGGCTTGCATTAGATGCACTAAACAGGACCTTTGGGAGAGGCCGCTGCTCATCATAAAACAGCTCAAGGAGCATGAACTCATGGAATTCATGTAATCTTTACACAAGGGGATAAGAAACAACATTGTTGAGACATTCTAAAAGTGAGGCTCCCTATATTTGTGTCACTTTATTTAAATCGAGTGTTTATTATTATTATTTTTTTCAAATATGATGCTGAGTGTGTTGTGATGAGGTTTCCTTAATTAGATCTTCTGCATTCTTAGTCTCAATAATGGTGGTCACAGGACATCAATATACCTCCTGTCTTAGAAGTCTTCCGGTCTCTTAGGAGTCTTTATTTTTAGAGGGAATTATTTATTTAACGAATCAAGACATTATATAAGACATGGCGCGCTATTGCTTTGTATTAATTTTTTATTTTTCCGCTAATTTAGTTTTCTTATAACCTAATCTAAGGTGTTCATATTTTTTTTTTTTTTTTTGCTTATTCCTAGTACACGTGGTACAGGCCATGATTTTCATGGTAGGTAGTTAGCGACTGCTTTTACTGTAAGCGCACCACATGTCTACACATGTGAAAAGCAGTTCGACTTTGCCCTTACAAATGTGCCAGAACCCCGTTTTGTTACTTGCACTCGCTGGTGGGGTTGGACTTTAGCAAGAATCGGGGGCCATTGGAGCTTTTTTTTTTTTTTTAACAGAAAAAAAAGTGTCCAATGCGGGAATTGAACCCGGGTCGTAGTGGTTGAAAACCAACGGTTTAACCAGCTTTTCACCGACCCCCCAGGTGTTCATATCTCAATTTTATAAGCTCAAAATGTGTTGAATATCCCATATTATGGAATTTGCATAATAAACAATATTTTTATTTTTATGGGAACCAATTTTATTCAACCTGTCTTGTGAGTGAATGTTTGCTTGAAACCAAATGGAAACTCCAAAGACAGGTGTATGCTGAGATCTTGTAGACATCTTCTCCCCCAAACCAGCAGAGCTGGGGGTGCTAACTTGGTCCCATGCTCTAGATTGTGGATTCCAGTAGTTGACTCCTCCACCTTCCAAACTATATTTACACTTTAATATACAGTAGAGTCTCCCATGAAAGACCACCCAAAAAACACGCCAAGGAGAGTCGTATAGTTATTAGTTAATTTCTTATAGTTATTTGTTCAAAAAGGGCTCAATAAATGTGTCACATAATATTTCACAACGATTTTTCAATGAACAATTTCAAATTTATTATTTTTTAATACATGTGTGTGTGTGTGTGTGAAATAGTAATTTTTATTTTTTAATGGTTGCTCATGAAAGATGAAGAGTTGATTTTTAGTTGTCGCTGGTCGTTCAAGGAGATGGTCGCTCATTGGAGATTCACTATAGTAGTAAAACAAGGGAAATTTGTTCGTGCCTTACAAGTTGGTCGCTCATGAGAGACTCTACTGTTTAATTAATAATTCTTTGATCAAGAGGTTGAGGTGGAATTTGTGGAGGTAATTCTTTATTGCCTCTAGATGTAAAATCTCATGGCAAAAAAATGCATGTCTATTTTTTTAATCTACTATTCATATTTTGCTCAATTTTGATCAAATATAAATAATATAATACAAGAAAAAATATTTATTTTAAAAAATTAAGGGCAGTTGCCAAAAAATTCAAATCAGCAATTTTTTTTCAATGTAATTTTGAAAAGACTAGTCATTTTATCAATTATACTTTAATGCTGTTATAAAGCGAGTAGATTATATAGAAATTTAAAAAAACTTGATGGGACAATACTATATAACTTCAACATAGAACTTCCATTAAGACAATCACTTAATCTCCCTATTTGCTATAAAAGAATAAACACAGGTCAGGGACAGGAGAATCTTTATAAAGGAGCTCTTCTCCCCGACCTATTTATAGAACTTCCACTTTCTCTGGTCCCCCCACATCCTAAAAAGCTACTAAACGCTGTATAATGAGGTACAATTTGGGTTATAGATTAGAAACATAGTGTAACAAGACCAAATCTAAATTAATGAAATGTTTGTGACGTTTAGGTAAGAATGATGTTACCAGAATATTACAAACATTTTATTAATTTGGTCTTGGTACCCAGTTTCTAAGGAATTATTATTCATATGCTTCAAAACAGATTTATCCACCCATATTTTATAAGCCCTTGTTTTTGTGTCCAGACAAAATCGAGCTCCCAAGTTGATATTTCCAGAGCCCATCTCGAAGCTCCCCGGGGGAGAGATCATGCCAGAGAGCCTGGTGTTGGACAGCTCCACATATGAGTGTCTGAAGGAGAAGTAAGCTGTCACCCCCCCCGCCCCCCACTGGTGCCAACACTGTGGTGCTACAGGGCCCAGGATATACACGACCAGCTGGTCATGTGCCAGTGCCAGATCAAGGAGAAGAACATGGACATCACCTTTGCTAAGAAGGAAGTCTCTACTGTATCCAAGCTCAAAGGTGCAACTGCCATGTGAGTTACACTTTGTTTTACACACATATTGTACTCATAAGGCATTTGTTCTCTTTTTTTTTTTATCTTCTTCTCTTTAACACAAATATGTTATCTGGTTTAAAATTGAATTGCCATATATCGCTGAATTTTGTAATAATTTTTTTTGGCAATGTATTTCTTTTCACGTATCAAATATTATCTCTATAGACCATACTGCAATGATAAAGTTATTGAATGAGAGAGAGTTTATGGCTCATCAGTGGTGAACCCTCTCAGAGGTTTTGCCAAATTAATCAGATGAGATAACTTCTATCATTGCAATAAGGTTTGTAGATATAATATTTGTTATGTGAAACACATTGCCAAAATTGATTATAACAAATGTTATTTGAATTTTAAAAAATCCATTCAATAATTGGTTACTCTCCTTTTTTATCTAAAATTATTATAATTTCATTTAATTAATAATAATAATATATTTTTAATACTTATCCCCACGTACACACATGGTGGGTAGTTGGTGACTTCTTTTTAATATAAGTGCACCACATGTTGTCTACACATGTAAGAAACAGTTAGACTTTTGCACTTACAAGATTTGGTCCCTTGCACTCACTGGTGGACTTTTGTAAGAATCTGAGACCTTTTAAGCAGAAAAAGCTTGGTACAAGATTCAATCCTGGGTGGGGACCACTCCTCTCCCCGTCATCTTCCCAAGTACTGGCATTGCTCAACTTGGATGATGTGTTTTCAACATGGTATAGCCATAGCTTCACTATAAATGCCCAGACACTATAAAATCTAGATAACTAGTGGCATATTTTTATTTTCAAATACTTGCAAGCATTCTTTAGAGAGAGAGAGCTCTTTATTGAGAGTTGTTAATTAGTAAAAAAGGTAATTTTGAAAACTTCTTAGTTAACATTACTTGACTGCTAACTTGAGTCCTTATAATACCTTGTGATGTTTATCTATCGGACAAATTGTTCCTAGAACCTGTACGACATACTTCAATGGACCTAAGAAGTTATTCTTTTTGTGAGGTGAAGAAAATGCATGGTTGAGATATCAGGCTATTACCTGAGGATTCTATTTAATTCTAGAGTTTTCTAAAGCTCTACTCTTATTTCATGATGTTAAGAAAATAGAGTATGAATGGTCCACTTTTTTCTCAACCTTTCAACTCAAAATTTTCTTGAATTCTCTAAAAAGCCTACCATAATTTCCTAATGCTTATTTCTCATAATGATGGATAGAGAAATAAGATGTCAAGAGGCACTTCACATTTCCACCATGGGCCACAAAAAATGATGCAAAATCTTTGTCTCAATTGTATTTTCTGAAATACTTCAAAGTTGTTAATCACAATATTTATTGGCAGTCCTAGAGCATTTATTGCTCTACTGGAAGGTGCATCATATTATTGAAACTCTTGTGTCGTCATTTTTTTTTTTTTGCTGGTAATTTCCTATGACATTTTGTTGTGGAATCTTTTCCTAAATAAAATTTATTTGCATTTTGTGAAAATTCTCTTCATATGTAGAGATATTTCTTATTGTATTCCTCAATTTATCTCATTCTTCTAAATATTCAATTTCCTGATTTTTATCACCAAGATTTTCAAAAATTTTTGGGAATTGGATGTTTTTAAAAATGATCTATAACTATGTTATAACCCGCAGTAAACTAAAACAGACTTATTGATCTTTAATGTTGTCCATGGTTGTGTTTCCATTGGCTGACTTTTCACATCTTGTTTAAAAGAGAACAGGAAATGGTGTTGGAATTTGGTAATGTTAGTTGTTAGAAAATGCTATTTACATATTTATATGAATATGGTAACAACACTGTTACCCAAGTGTCACACACTATTTATTTATTTGGATTTGGTCTTATTACCTTGTGTTTATAATCTACAATCCAAATTGTACCTTATCATCCATTTCGTCTATAGAGGAATTAAAGATTTCTTGTCAACTATATCATACTATATGTAACTTGAAAATTTGAATGGAAATATAGTAAGTATCCATTCCCAACCACCCAGAAGTCAGATGTTTTGTCAACTTGCATTTTCATCAGGTGTGAACAAATGTACCAAATTTAATATTTCTGTGTCTATTAAAAATCATCAAAAAAAATAAAAAATTGTGGGCAGACATGGAAGCAGGTTAAATAAAAGCTTTTAAAATGGTTTGTATTTGTCTATTTAAAAGTGATGTTATCCATCCTGATTGTTTTAGTAGTTTCCTATTTGTGCCCCTTTTGTTTCCCAGATTGAAGTGACAGTGTGTGACATTTAATTTTTGTTATTTCGAATGCCTTGCTATTAATCAATAATTCTATGTGGTTGAACAGGTTAGCTAACAAAAAGAGGGGCCTGGAGATTCTCTCCAAAGAGCTGCGGGAGCTTCAGTGCAAAGAATTACGGCTCCAGGAGCAAAGCAGCCTGGTGAAATCTGCTCTAGCTCTTGTGGGACCTGACGGCCCTCAACCCATGATGAACACTCCAGTTCAGCTTGAAATGACCCCTTCCCTGGTTGGTAGCACAGGGATAAATCTTTTTGTATTGCTGTGGGCATCTCTTTCTTCTTGAAGTTATTGATTCTTTGTATCAATTTAAAATAGTGAGATGAAGTTTAAAACACTAGAGAGAGAATATATATCTATAAACACAAGGTATTAAGACCAAATCCAAATAAATAAATAACGTGTTATTTCACACACTATTTGGATTTGGTCTTAATACCTTATGTTTCTAATACAAATTGTTCCTTATCATCAATATATATCTATGTAAAATACTTTTGCACATTTATTTATTATCATTAGAGGTGAAGAAGCTTCATTTACAAAAAGCTGTGTATTTTAACAAGTATAGCAGCACCTAATTCTCCACAGTTGGCAAATGGCGGCCAGGTTTCCAGAAATGATGATATACGAGGTGTGTTCAAAAAGTATCGCGACTTTTGAATTTTCGCGGGTTACGTATATTCGAATTTCGATCTTTTTGTGGCTTTATGTTGGTACTCATGTCTCTCATTTATGCCGACAAGCTCGGCCATTTCGAATGTTCACTTAATTGTTGACAGCTGCTTTGCTTGCAGGTGTTTTGGATCGTCTTCGATTTTTACCTATTAAAAAAAATGGATCAAAGAACCTGTATCAAATTTTGTGTGAAAAGCGAAATTAAGTGCGCGGATGCATTCCGAATGTTGACTGTGGCATACGGAGAAGCTACCTTGGACCGAAGCAAAGTTTATCGGTGGTACAAAATGTTCTCAGAAGGCCGAGAAGATGTGAACGACGAAGAGCGTGCCGGACACCCGAGCACTTCAACAACAGACGAAAAAATTAATGAAGTGGAGAAAATGATATTTGCCAATCGTCGAATCACCGTTAGAGAAGTTGCTGAAGACCTAAACATATCGATTGGCTCGTGCCATTCGATTTTTATCAATAATTTGGGTATGAGACTGGTCGCCGCGAAATTCGTACCGATATTGCTCAATTGCGACCAAAAACAGCATCGCATGAACATTGCTAATGAGATGTTGGACTCTGTCCGCGACGACCCAAATTTGCTCCAGAGGGTCATAACTGGTGACGAAGCGTGGGTTTATGGTTATGACGTGGAAACCAAAGCTCAATCATCTCAATGGAAGCTGCCGCACGAACCAAGACCGAAAAAAGCGCGCC
>CP092864.1:168624231-168667591 GCA_030710605.1 Cordylochernes scorpioides
GTAATAATTTTTTTGGCAATGTATTTCTTTTCACGTATCAAATATTATCTCTATAGACCATACTGCAATGATAAAGTTATTGAATGAGAGAGAGTTTATGGCTCATCAGTGGTGAACCCTCTCAGAGGTTTCGCCAAATTAATCAGATGAGCCATGCTTCAATAACTTCTATCATTGCAATAAGGTTTGTAGGGATAATATTTGTTATGTGAAAACATTGCCAAAATTGATTATAACAAATGTTATTTGAATTTTAAAAAATCCATTCAATAATTAGTTACTCTCCTTTTTATCTAAAATTATTATAATTTCATTTAATTAATAATAATATATTTTTAATACTTATCCCCACGTACACACATGGTGGGTAATTGGTGACTTCTTTTTAATATAAGTGCACCACATGTTGTCTACACATGTAAGAAACAGTTAGACTTTTGCACTTACAAGATTTGGTCCCTTGCACTCACTGGTGGACTTTTGTAAGAATCTGAGACCTTTTAAGCAGAAAAAGCCTGGTACAAGATTCAATCCTGGGTGGGGACCACTCCTCCCCCCGTCACCTTCCCAAGTACTGGCATTGCTCAACTTGGATGATGTGTTTTCAACATGGTATAGCCATAGCTTCACTATAAATGCCCAGACACTATAAAAATCTAGATAACTAGTGGCATATTTTTATTTTCAAATACTTGTAAGCATTCTTTAGAGAGAGAGAGAGAGCTCTTTATTGAGAGTTGTTAATTAGTAAAAAAGGTAATTTTGAAAACTTCTTAGCTAACATTACTTGACTGCTAACTTGAGTCCTTATAATACCTTGTGATGTTTATCTATCGGACAAATTGTTCCTAGAACTTGTACGACATACTTCAATGGACCTAAGAAGTTATTATTTTGTGAGGTGAAGAAAATGCATGGTTGAGATATCAGACTATTACCTGAGGATTCTATTTAATTCTAGAGTTTTCTAAAGCTCTACTCTTATTTCATGATGTTAAGAAAATAGAGTATGAATGGTCCACTTTTTTCTCAACCTTTCAACTCAAAATTTTCTTGAATTCTCTAAAAAGCCTACCATAATTTCCTAATGCTTATTTCTCATAATGATGGATAGAGAAATAAGATGACAAGAGGCACTTCACATTTCTACCATGGGCCACAAAAATGATGCAAAATCTTTGTCTCAATTGTATTTTATGAAATACTTCAAAGTTGTTAATCACAATATTTATTGGCAGTCCTAGAGCATCTCTTGCTCTACTGGAAGGTGCATCATATTGTGGCGAAGAAATATTTTATTATTTAATTTAATATTATTCAATGAAAATATATTCAACACAGATTAGAAAAATATATATTAATTTGTGTTTGTGAAATCATCTTTAAAATATTTCTTTGCTTGCTTGCTTAAGATTCTCTAGCTGTAAATAGTTTTGGGCTGACCTGTTAATAATTGTCGACTCGTCGCTGTGACGTCATCAATAAATACTTTTACATCTTAGGATATTTCAAGGCTTGATTTCTACGTTACAACTGGTGGAGAAGCTGGATCGATACCCATTCAGAAAAAAACGGAAAATTGACTCGGTTGAGCAAGAAGAAAAAACCATGAACATCAAGAAAGAAGCCACTACTCAGGTGGGTTCATTTTTTGTCCAACATCTACCTAGAAACCCCTCAATGTTCTCTGGTGAGGGTGTTGAAGATCCCCGTAGCTGGTTAAAAGGGTATGAACGTGTGGCGAAGCACAACCAATGGGATGAAACCCTTTGTCTCGCTAACGTTTATTTCTATCTTACTGGCACTGCTCTCAAATGGTATGAAAACAACGAGGAAAGCATCCAGACATGGACGGAGTTCATGTCACAATTAGAAAATGTATTTGGAAAAAATGAAAGCTCAAGACTGCGAGCTGAGAAAATACTCAAAACTCGCGCACAATTAAAAGGAGAAAGCACCGAATATTACATCCAAGACGTCCTGCGCCTTTGCAAAGAGGTAGATCCACAAATGAATGAGGAAGATAAAATATCCCATCTGATGAAAGGGATAGCTGAGGAGCTCTACCAGGCACTTATCCCAAGGGATGTGCATAACACTGAGCAATTCGTCACCGAATGTCGCCGCATTGAAAGCATACACTGTAAGCGAGTGACCCCTACCAAATACGAGCGACTACCAAATGTGGCATCTCTCAGTGATCATGATGACAGGGCAGATCTGTCATCTATGATCAGGCAAATTGTTCGTGAGGAGGTACAGCGGGCATTAGGCTCTACTCGAGAGGAACCAAAAATTTCTACCATCGAAGATATGGTAAAGGAGGAGATTGGAAGAACCCTGGCGCCAATCTCAAAGCCTAGGAGAAGTTCCCCACAGAAGGAAAGACCCCGAGAGTTTTATAATAATAGATATGTGACCCAAACGATAAGACCGCAGCAGCCAAAACAAGTAAACGGAAGACGCGATACCAACGAATGGCGAACCACGGAAGGTAAGCCAATCTGTTTCCACTGCGGACGCCCTGGCCACGTCGTGTGCTACTGCCGTGACAAGAAGAGAGAATATGAAGGAGAACAAACTTGGAATTACAAGCAGAGAGATAGGCTAGAGCCTAGAACATTCTATAATTCTCGGAGCAGCCAAGAGCCCAACGACGACCTGCCAAGAGAAAATAGACGCCGCTACCGAAGCCCCTCTCCTTACACTGGCCGAAAAGGACAATATTCGTCTCCTGATAGAAGACCCAGCCAGTCGCCTCGCCGTTCCCGTCAGGAAAACTAGAAGATGCGTCCTATTTTGGAGGTAAGGCCGCAAAATTTATAAATCCTCCCTTGTCGACCACATTAGAATTAAAAGAAAATTACATAGACATTAAAATAGAAGGAAAAATGACGCGTGCCCTCGTCGACTCAGGAGCCTCATATTCTGTCATTTCTGAGAGGTTCAGACTCAAACTAAGAAAAATAATGTTTGCCGAAACTGACGTCACATTACGAGTAGCCAACGGTAAAATTGTAAGACCAAAAGGACGCTGCACACTGAAACTGGACTTGAATGGACTACAGGAAAGCTTTGACTTTGTCGTTATGGAAGACTGTAGTCACGAAGTTATTCTTGGTTGGAACTTTTTGAAGTTATCTAGGGCGATAATTGATTCAGCTGACGACACACTCTTCTTAGAAAAATGCCTTTTTGAGGATACCCCTAAGAACAGCTCACCTCTCTACTCGGAATTGGAATATAGAATCGAACCCGCCTCTATTCAGTTAATAGAAGTAGCAAGTCGTGACATTCCTAATGACGCAATTGTGGTGGCAGAATGTCGAAAAGAGCTATTGCTGGAAAGAGAACTAACGGCTCCCTCTTCTGTCATTTCACTTACCAATAACCGAGGTAAACTTTGGGTGGTGAATTGGAGTCCATATCCGAAACTAATCCCACAAGGGATGCATGTAGCCGATAGTGCTGTCATCGAAGATAGTCAATTATGTACTCTAGCTGATTGTAACCAAGTTGAAACAGAGGCGGAACATTCTGAAGACCCAAAAATCTCGGAATTTTTTATAGATGATTCACTTGTTGAATCTCAAAAAGAAAAATTAAGAAATTTGTTAAAAAACTATACGGATATTTTCGAATTTAGTAAAAGAAAACAATTCAAGGACGTCAATGTTAAACACCGAATTAACACTGGAGACCACCTACCGACCAAACAAAGACCTTACCGAGTTGCACCAAGAGAACGCCAAATTATTCAGGATGAGGTAAACAAGATGGAAAAACTTGACATCATTCAGCCCTCTGAAAGTCCGTGGGCCTCGCCTGTAGTATTGATAAGAAAAAAGGATGGAAGCTGGAGATTCTGCGTCGATTACCGCCGCCTTAACAAAATAACAAAAAAGGATGTCTACCCTCTCCCAAGGATCGACGACACTTTAGACTGCTTACGGGGAGCTAGATTTTATTCTTCCATGGACCTCCAATCAGGGTATTGGCAAATCGACGTAGAAGAATCGGACCGTGAGAAGACAGCATTCATAACTCCAGATGGACTGTACGAGTTCAAAGTAATGCCATTTGGGTTATGTAATGCTCCAGCTACCTTCGAACGAATGATAGATAATCTTCTGAAGGGTCTTAAGTGGACCATCTGCTTGTGTTACCTCGATGACATCATCGTTTTTTCAGATGGCTTTGAAGAACACCTAAGACGCCTTCAACTCGTATTAAATTGCCTTAAGAAAGCCGGATTATGTCTCAATTCCAAGAAATGCAAGTTTGGTGCAAAAACTATCACGGTTCTTGGACATGAGGTGAGTGAAAATGGAATTCGTCCCGACCAAGAAAAGATTCGAGCAGTCCGCGACTTCGCTACGCCAAGGTCATTGAAGGAAGTTAGAAGTTTTCTTGGCCTTTCATCCTACTACCGCCGCTTCATACCCAATTATGCCCACGTAGCCCAACCCTTGAATGACCTTTTGAAGAAAGACTCAGCATTTAATTGGAACCAGGAAGAGCAAAATGCATTTGAAGCTCTCAAGTCAGCGTTAATTTCCGAACCCGCTCTTGGACATTTTGATTACTCATCCCCAACCGAAATACACACTGACGCAAGCAACTACGGAATAGGAGCAGTATTAGTGCAGATACAAAAGGGAAAGGAAAGAGCCATTGCTTATGCATCCAGAACCTTAAATAAGGCAGAAAAAAATTATTCAACCACAGAAAGGGAATGCCTTGCCATCATTTGGGCTATAAATAAATTCCGACCATATGTCTTTGGACAGCCGTTCACTATTGTTACAGACCACCACTCTTTGTGCTGGCTGACCAACCTCAAAGACCCATGTGGGAGGTTAGCAAGATGGGCACTTCGGCTGCAAGAGTTTGACGTCACTGTCGTGTATAAGAGCGGAAGGAAACATCAGGACGCAGACTGCTTATCAAGAAGTCCATTAGAATACAGTGAAGATATGGAGAAAGATATTCCAAGCATAGTGACTTTGCAGAACTTTAGCGAAGAGCAGATGAATGATCAAGCTATTAGAAAAATCGCTGACAAATTACAAAGTTCTCCTAATAATTCCTTTGTAAAAATCGATAACACGCTCTACAGAAAAAATTATGATCCAATGGGGAAACCATGGCTTTTGGTGGTTCCACGCCATTTAAGGCAGGAATTACTGAAAAATTTCCATGATTCACCCACGGCTGGTCACCTCGGATTCACTAAAACCTATGACCGAATAAGAAAAAAGTATTACTGGCCCGGAATGTATAGAACAGTTAGAAGGTATGTGGCACACTGTTCAGATTGTCAGAGGCGTAAACATCAGCCCCAACTCCCCTCAGGGCACTTACAGCCAATACCTGTTCCTGAAGTTGCCTTTGAAAAGGTAGGAATGGATCTCCTGGGGAGATTTCCAACATCAGAAGGTGGCAACCGTTGGATTATTGTATGTACGGACTACCTAACAAAATATGCGATAACTAAAGCTCTACCCACAAGTGAATCCATGGAAGTCGCCAAATTCTTCATTGAAGATGTCATCTTAAAGCACGGCGCGCCGAGGGAATTAATCACGGATAGAGGAAGGAACTTCACATCTTCAATGATAAGTGATCTGAACAACCAGTGCAGAATTACCCATCGGAAGACGACCGCCTATCACCCCCAGACAAACGGACTCACGGAGAGGTTGAATAAGACCATAGCAGACATGCTGTCCATGTATGTAGATGTCAACCATAAAGATTGGGACAGGATTCTTCCATTCGTTACATTTGCATACAATACAGCAAAACAAGAGTCTACTGGGTTCACCCCATTTTTCCTTGTACACGGGCGTGAAGCCGAGACTCCACTTGACGTGTTATTCCCCAAGTTATTGCCAGAAGACGACGATTTCATCCAAACTCTAGGGGCAAGAGCCGAAGAAGCACGAAAACTGGCACGTATCCACTCCATGAGATCTCAAGGTAGCAATAAACATCGCTATGACGCCCATCACAGAAATATAATTTATCAGCCTGGAGATCTTGTATGGATCTTTATTCCTGTGCGTAAAGTGGGATATTCGGAAAAACTAATGAGACGTTACTTCGGCCCATACAAAGTAACCCGAAAAATATCTGATGTGACCTATGAAGTTGAAACATTCGGAAACCAGCTGGGTCGTCGTAAAACAAAAGATTTAGTTCACATTGGTAGGATGAAACCTTATTTAAACCCAGAGGACCAGGAGGACCAGCTAGAAGAGGACCCAGAAGATGACTCGACAAACTTCCAGGAAGAAGACATCCCCACTGAACGAACACAACAACCACAGACCCGCGAAGAGATCTCAGGCCCTATCACCCGTTCTCGAGCCTTGAGACTGAGGATGTAAGTCTCCTTCTGAGCATCGGGTCGATGCTCTTTATAGGAGGAGGCTATGTGGCGAAGAAATATTTTATTATTTAATTTAATATTATTCAATGAAAATATATTCAACACAGATTAGAAAAATATATATTAATTTGTGTTTGTGAAATCATCTTTAAAATATTTCTTTGCTTGCTTGCTTAAGATTCTCTAGCTGTAAATAGTTTTGGGCTGACCTGTTAATAATTGTCGACTCGTCGCTGTGACGTCATCAATAAATACTTTTACATCTTAGGATATTTCAAGGCTTGATTTCTACGTTACAATATTATTGAAACTCTGTGTCATCATTTTTTTTTTTTTTGCTGGTAATTTCCTATGACATTTTGTTGTGGAATCTTTTCCTAAATAAAATTTATTTGCATTTTCTGAAAATTCTCTTCATATGTAGAGATATTTCTTATTGTATTCCTCAATTTATCTCATTCTTCTAAATATTCAATTTCCTGATTTTTATCACCAAGATTTTCAAAAATTTTTGGGAATTGGATGTTTTTAAAAATGATCTATAACTATGTTATAACCCGCAGTAAACTAAAACAGACTTATTGATCTTTAATGTTGTCCATGGTTGTGTTTACATTGGCTGACTTTTCACATCTTGTTTAAAAGAGAACAGGAAATGGTGTTGGAATTTGGTAATGTTAGTTGTTAGAAAATGCTATTTACATATTTATATGAATATGGTAACAACACTGTTACCCAAATGTCACACACTATTTATTTATTTGGATTTGGTCTTATTACCTTGTGTTTACAATGGAGGAATCTCCAATCTCCATTCTGTCACCCCGGAAGCCCTGAACTGGCTGAAGGCCTTGCATCTCAGACTTTAATGACCGATATGTCCTCACTTCTTTTTTTCTAGATTTAATTCATTTTGTCTCCTCTCTAATTGTAAACACGCTGCTGTATCACCTCATAAGCATAAATAAATCTACAATCCAAATTGTACCTTATCATCCATTTCGTCTATAGAGGAATTAAAGATTTCTTGTCAACTATATCATACTATATTTAACTTGAAAATTTGAACGGAAATATAGTAAGTATCCATTCCCAACCACCCAGAAGTCAGATGTTTTGTCAACTTGCATTGTCATCAGGTGTGAACAAATGTACCAAATTTAATATTTCTGTGTCTATTAAAAATCATCAAAAAAAAAAATTGTGGGCAGACATGGAAGCAGGTTAAATAAAAGCTTTTAAAATGGTTTGTATTTGTCTATTTAAAAATGATGTTATCCATCCTGATTGTTTTAGTAGTTTCCTATTTGTGCCCCTTTTGTTTCCCAGATTAAAGTGACAGTGTGTGACATTCAATTTTTGTTATTTCGAATGCCTTGCTATTAATCAATAATTCTATGTGGTTGAACAGGTTAGCTAACAAAAAGAGGGGCCTGGAGATTCTCTCCAAAGAGCTGCGGGAGCTTCAGTGCAAAGAATTACGGCTCCAGGAGCAAAGCAGCCTGGTGAAATCTGCTCTGGCTCTTGTGGGACCTGACGGCCCTCAACCCATGATGAACACTCCAGTTCAGCTTGAAATGACCCCTTCCCTGGTTGGTAGCACAGGGATAAATCTTTTTGTATTGCTGTGGGCATCTCTTTCTTCTTGAAGTTATTGATTCTTTGTATCAATTTAAAATAGTGAGATGAAGTTTAAAACACTAGAATATATATCTATAAACACAAGGTATTAAGACCAAATCCAAATAAATAAATAACATGTTATTTCACACACTATTTGGATTTGGTCTTAATACCTTATGTTTCTAATACAAATTGTTCCTTATCATCAATATATATCTATGTAAAATACTTTTGCACATTTATTTATTATCATTAGAGGTGAAGAAGCTTCATTTACAAAAAGCTGTGTATTTTAACAAGTATAGCAGCACCTAATTCTCCACAGTTGGCAAATGGCGGCCAGGTTTCCAGAAATGATGATATACGAGGTGTGTTCAAAAAGTATCGCGACTTTTGAATTTTCGCGGGTTACGTATATTCGAATTTCGATCTTTTTGTGGCTTTATGTTGGTACTCATGTCTCATTTATGCCGACAAGCTCGGCCATTTTGAATGTTCACTTAATTGTTGACAGCTGCTTTGCTTGCAGATGTTTTGGATCGTCTTCGATTTTTACCTATTTAAAAAAATGAATCAAAGAACCTGTATCAAATTTTGTGTGAAAAGCGAAATTAAGTGCGCGGATGCATTCCGAATGTTGACTGTGGCATACGGAGAAGCTACCTTGGACCGAAGCAACGTTTATCGGTGGTACAAAATGTTCTCAGAAGGCCGAGAAGATGTGAACGACGAAGAGCGTGCCGGACGCCCGAGCACTTCAACAACAGACGAAAAAATTAATGAAGTGGAGAAAATGATATTTGCCAATCGTCGAATCACCGTTAGAGAAGTTGCTGAGGACCTAAACATATCGATTGGCTCGTGCCATTCGATTTTTATCAAGGATTTGGGTATGAGACTGGTCGCCGCGAAATTCGTACCAAAATTGCTCAATTGCGACCAAAAACAGCATCGCATGAACATTGCTAATGAGATGTTGGACTCTGTCCGCGACGACCCAAATTTGCTCCAGAGGGTCATAACTGGTGACGAAGCTTGGGTTTATGGTTATGACGTGGAAACCAAAGCTCAATCATCTCAATGGAAGCTGCCGCACGAACCAAGACCGAAAAAAGCGCGCCAAGTTCGGTCGAATGTGAAAGTTTTGCTGAAAGTTTTCTTCGATTGCAGGGGCGTGGTGCATCATGAGTTCTTGCCACAGGGCAGAACGGTCAATAAGGAATATTACCTGCAAGTTATGCGCAATTTGCGCGAAGCAATCCGCCAGAAACGCCCGGATTTGTGGAAGAACAAAAAGTGGCTTTTGCACCACGATAACGCCCCTGCTCACACATCGTTGCTTGTGCGCGACTTTTTGGCCAAAAATAACACACTAATGATGCCGCAGCCACCATATTCCCCAGATCTGGCCCCCTGTGACTTTTTCTTGTTCCCTAAACTGAAGAGGCCCATGAAAGGACGACGTTACGCTACGCTTGACGAGATAAAGACGGCATCGAAGGAGGAGCTGAAAAAGATTTTAAAAAATGATTTTTTGAAGTGCTTCGAAGATTGGAAAAAACCGTTGGCACAAGTGTATAATATCTCATGGGGATTACTTTGAAGGGGACAAAATAGGTATTCATGAATAAATAAATAATTTTTGAAAAAACCCCAAAGTCGCGATACTTTTTGAACACACCTCGTATATCAAAATGTGCACATATCATTCTTAATAATTAAATTTTGTTTCCCAATTATCAGTTTTGGGAAATTTTCAAGGTGGTAAAACTTACCAAGCCAAAATAAGATAAAATCACAATTTAGTTACAATACCGATAATTCAAATCATTTATATAGCACCCTTTTATAATTTCATTGACCCAAATGATTTTCTATTATCACTACTGCTTCTAATTTCTATAATTTTCATCATTAATCTCCCAAAATTTCTCAATTTGGTTCTGAAACTAACAACATTTTGATTAAAAATAAAATTAAACCATAAGGGATGAGTTTAAAATTATATCTAGCTTTTGGGCTTAAAGAAAAGCCTTCTATAGAACACACACACAACTTTATTAAGTTTAAATAAGAATAAACAAAACTTTTCACTTTGTTTTAAATTTGATTTCTGGGAACAGCACACCTGCGAGAAAGCCCACCAACACACAGAGATAACAGTTTTATGACTTTAAAGTCATAATTATCATACCTATTTGACACGTCTTCCACAGTGAGTGGACCATAGAGTAGACCTATGGAGATGGTTTTCTATATTGAGGTAAATTGAGCTTGAGTTCTGGAAAAAATATTTGATTAACTTCTGGAAGTTAGTCTTCTTAATGCTATTGCATTTTATGGATATAAGTGACTCCATGTCTAGTCTGTTGCTTTTTGGGAATGTTGGAGTAGTGGATTCGTGGTTAAGATGAAGTCTGATTTACTTATATGTTGGAAGACTTAAGTTATCACATGGTTATTAATATTGTGTTTTTACACCTCTTCCAGACTTGTCCATATATTTAATCCTATATTATATGTATAAGATAGCATTCTTTTTTATTGAAAGAGTACTTATTAGGTATAATTTTTTTGTTATGGGGTTTCCTATTTAATGAACCTATATTTGGAAGGTTTCTGAAAAAGTTTTTACACCAAATTATTTGAGATGGATAGCTGTGAATAAGGAATATTGTATATAGACTTTTAAATGGGGGGTTTAGAATCTCCAATGGGTCGTGAAAATGTCTTAAAATGGATGATTATAGGGATATCCACAATTTTGTTCAAATATTCTAGGTTTCGTTTGTTTTAAAGGTTTGGAGAGAATGGTATGGTTAATACCTTTACTGTGTTCACTTTGTAACTAAGAGGGCAGTAAGAGGAAAATTGATGCAGTTAGGATTGAAGGACTGTTTGTAATACACGATTGTTTGGAGCTGTTGTTGTATTCGAATGATTTTTAGATCTAGGAATGGAAGACTATTGCTTGTTTCTTTTTCGCATGTGAAATTGAGTTAGGGATGGTAACTGTTAAGAATAGTTAAGATGTTTTTGTTGGAGATTGGCAGAACATATGTAAAAGATGTCATCAATGTATCTGTCAAAACAACAGTTATCATCCCCACCATGTGAATAAGAAATAAACAATAACCTTCAGAAAAAACACATCAACCAATAATATATTCAACTCTTGACCTTCCAGTGAACGCAGGGGAATGGTTATTTTGAATCCCAAGTTTGAGTTAATGATCCACCTGAGTGGCAGCAGGTCACTGAAATATTGGGAGTTAAATAGATCATTGGTTGATGTGTGTGTGGCTGCTGTGTTTTCTGAATCAACTTACAACCAACAAATGATCTTCGGCAATAGCCTTCAGTTCCTAGATATAAAATTACAACTACAAAGCATCTTGGGGTGTTGGCGGACCTTCTCGCAGGAAATCAAATTTCAAACAAAGTGAATAGTTATGTTTATATTATTTTTAATTTTGACAAAATCAATAAGGAATCTAGGGCTAGGTTTCTTTTTATAAAAAAAAAATAATAATAATATTTTTTTTTGCTTATCTCTAGTACACGTGGTACAGGCCATGATAATCATGGTGGGTAGTTAGTGATTGCTTTTTACTGTAAGCGCACCACATGTCTACACATGTGAAAAGCAATTCGACTTTGCACTTACAAATGTGCCAGAGCCCTGTTTGGTTACTTGCACTCGTTGGTGCCATTGGAGCATTTTTTTTTTTTTTTCAAACAGAAAAAAGTGTCCAATGCGGGAATTGAACCCGGGTTGTAGTGGTCGAAAACCAAATGGTTTAACCAGCCTTCCACTGACCCCCAATAATAATAATAAAAAATAAAAATAAATACCTAGCCCTAGATTCCTTATTGATTTTGTCAGAGTGTAAAATCTGGGAAGAATCTTTATTATTATTTATAATGCAAGTTAATATGGTTCTCCTGTAGAAGGGCCTTTTTTAAGCCCAAAAGCTAGAGTGACAGGAGTTATTGGTTGAAGTGGCTATATAGAATGTGTATCATCTCTCCTCCCATTATTACTGTAACCATAGCAACACCTATTTTCTCTCTCTTATTTCAAAATTTTCTTTCACACAGCCTGCTTCTAATCCAGGAGGACCTTCCCAGACAGTTATGAGAGTTCCTCAGAACCTAGAGTTTGTTTGTTTTTTGGGAGTGTTTACATTGAGCTTGCTTATATTTAGCATTTTATATCACACATGGCATTAACTATTTTATAAATAATTTCAATAAAGTAAACACAATTAATTGAGAAGGTACTGGAGGGCTTTGAAAAATAACATTTGGTCTCAATCCCATTGAATGGAAACCCCTCTTAGTGTGGGTACAACTCTGGTAGAGAACAGACAACATGGGAACACAACAGGAATGTAAGACAGCTTTCAACTTCTTTCTTGTAATTGAACACTTGGGGGGAGAATAGCTCCAAAAGATGGAAAATTTATTTGGCCAACAGCATAGATAAGGCATTGGCACACCACTTCTGTATCAAGCTCTGCTGATTAAACTTTTATAGACATTTTAAAATCAAATTTGGATAATATTTGTCCATATAGTTCCCAAAAGTTTAATTTGACATGATGGACACTAACAACAAGCAAAATATAAAAACTGAAAAATAAAAGGTCAGGTGTTGATATTAAAAAGAAAGAAGGCGTATCCTAACCAGGAGCACATGTGCTTAGACCAATATACATAGGCTCAAAATACATTGATTAGGTGTATGATATTTGTTGAGGACTATGATACAAGTATTCTTTAGTTGCTTCCATGCACGAGATATGTTTTGAGACTGCCTCTTGCAGATGGTACAGGTTAGGAAGGTCATCACTCCGCTCTCAAACCTGATTTGCTTAGTTTGTCCTGTTTGGGACGGAACAAGCACGGGGCAGTTCAATTTGGCAAGTTGACATTGATGATCTCCCCTGGTCGTCCGGATAGATACCACCAGTATTGAGGTTGAAGATGTCCTTCTTCACTTTCCTCTTCTGGTTTGACTTGAAATGGTCAAAGTCCAGGCTGTTGCTGGGCTGGGTAGCTGCCTTTGCCAGGGCATATATTTCAGTTAGGCAATCAATCTGCAATAGTTGTTACCATTATTTTCATGTTTTTAATAAACAACAAATTCCTAGAGTTTTGACTCAAACAAATACCAGAGAAGGCTTCTAGTGTGGGCATACTATTTATGCTTCCATCCTAGCTTCAACCTTCCTCTCAGCATGCTGGATGTGCCCTTTGTGTTCCAGACAGGCTCTGACGGCAGACATTCAGGTTTGGGAGCGGTGGGAAGGTCAGCCCGGACTATAATGAACAAAATTAAAAAGCCATTCTATAAGGTGATCTGCATGTGTTGGTTGGATGGCTTCCTCAGGTCCTCGCACTAACCTCCAACTGCAGGAATACAAACTAGTGGGATTTTTTTTCTCTCAAATAACTTCCCTTACCTCAGGGAGCGAAATATTGGGAGGTTGGGGCTAGTCAACTGTCTCAGCTGTCTTGCCAGTTTACCAAATTGCTCTGATATCTGACAATTTGGTTGATCTGCTTAGTTATCTGTCAATTTTGATGAATTCTTGGTAATAATTGTAAGAGAGAGAAATTGTGCTTTGGAGTGTATTTGAACATGTTCCTACAGTTCCAAATCATATCTATAATTTCCCTAAATACTCCACTTTATCAAAATTTTCTTCATATATAAGACTATATAAGACTACCGAGTACAAAATTAGAGTAGCCTGGTGGATTAAACTGGCAAAATGGCTGGTAAAGTTTGCCACTGGGTGAGCTACTTCCCTCATTCCACTAAGGGCAGCTGTGTTTGAAAAAAAAAAATCCTTAATTAGTTTTTATTCTTGGATACAGAAGATGCGCTTTTTCTATAACCTTCATTTGTTTGTTAAATTTATAGACTCACTTTAATCAAGGCTTTCTTTTAAGCTATAACAAAACCATAATAAGCAACTAAATATAACTCAAAAATAATCATTCTTATACAGTCAGACCTCCGTGAGAGGACACTCACGCTAGAGGACACCTTTCTATAAAGGACAGTTTTCATTTACAAAATTACTATTTTTGCTATTTAGAAACTCTTCAGTAAGAGGACACCTCTCCCTAAAGGACACTTTGGCCCCACAACTAGGTGTCTTTACAGGGAGGTTCTACTGTATATGATATAGCATCCCCTTTGAAATTATTATCTCTAATTAAACCATTTTTTAAAATCCCTATTTAACTGGCTATAATTCAATATAGAGTCTTTAACACCCTCTTAAGTGTTGACAACAAAATGTTACCACTAGTACCAGTGAATGTTACCAAATTGATGAAATGATCATGATTCCACAAAAAAAAACTACAGGATTTGATTATTAAAGAAGGTGGACTGTAGATATTAATTATAATATTGCAAATGACGAATGGTCCAGCATGATTATCTATCAAAATATGTTGTTGTTGGTTCTTATCCCTTTGTGTAAAGATTACACAGATTCCATGCTCCGCGAGCATCAAATAATGTACATTACATATATCTAAACAAGAAACTCTTAGGTGAACATTCATTTTATATTAACTACAATAATGATAAAGCAAAAATTAAAAAAATGCTTCTATTTTATTGCAGAACAATCGAAAATAATTTGAGTCAAATTTATCTATTTTTCCTTTAATAGATTTAGGTACGCCCTAGGGGGGTCAGTGGAAGGATGGTCTAAACCATTGGTTTTCGACCGCTACAACCCGGGTTCGATTCCCGCATTGGGCACTTTTTTCTGATCTAAAAAAATGCTCCAATGGCCCTCGATTCTTGCAAAAGTCCAACCTCTCCAGTGAGTGCAAGTAACCAAACGGGGCTCTGGCACATTTGTAAGTGCAAAGTCGAACTGGCTTTCACATGTGTAGACATGTGGTGCACTTACAGTAAAGCAGTCGCCTACTTCTACCCACCATGATTATCATGGCCTGTACCACGTGTACTAAGGATAAGCCAAAAAAAAAAAGTACGCCCTTTTTTAATATAAATCAAAACTAAGTCTACCATGTTTTCAAAATTAAACATTGGAATACATTGCTGTTCTAGCAGAGTTTACTGATTCACTATTTGTTTGTTATATTGATGTCGCAATACAACATGAAGTTGGACAGTTTCTTCAAATTCTCTCATTCTTGTAACATTCATGTCTAAGAAAGCATCTAGGTATATAGAGTGTAGTCTTTCTTATCTCCACTCAATCATATTAGGGTATCAAGTTGTAACCCTTGATGGTGTCTGTCTGACAACCATCATGACTGGGTGGAGTAGAAAGTGTCTGCCTTTGTCATTATGACTGGGAGTACTACTCAGTGGCAGGTCAACTTAGCTCCAAAAGAAATGGCCACCTCTGGCATGAGGAACAGACGTCATGTGCAGCCGCTCCTAACATGGAGTACAAACACTGCTCATCCTGTATCCCTGGATCAGGAGCCTATATAGGGTACTATCAGCCAGGCCAGCTGAGCCCTGGTTTTTTACTGGGCTTGTTACTGCTCCCCCTCCTCTTTTTTAATCCGGACTTGGGACTGGCAAAGGCGGAGTTATAGAGTGTAGTAAATATTAACACTAAAATGTATTTCTTAACATAATATTTCCATTATTCCCATTCTATCACACAACAATAAAGGCATGTCCACAAACATCAACAGTTATGAAGAGTTAAATATGTCTTAATACTTTATTTCTAAAAAGTCTTAAAGGTAAGCCAAAAACAAAAATAATAAACCCACGAAATGGAGTTGGGGTTTTAGATTTCCTATGGAATATCTAAATTTTGAATATTCTTATATTATCTATTCTATGAATATATTAATGATGGATTAGAAACACAAGGTATAATGAGACAAAATCTAAATAAATAAATAGTGTGTAACAGAATTGTTACCATCATCAGACAAAAGTAATGGACAGTAACAATGCTGTTACCAAAATGTCACACTATTTATTTAGATTTGGTCTTGTTACCTCGTGTTTATATATTATCCATATTGTACCTTATCAATAATGGATTAATTTATCCAGTTAGTAAAAGAATATTAAAAGATTATTTTTCAAAAGTGTGTCATACATTTTTATATTTACATGTATGATATTAAAAACATGTCCTCACTTCTTTTTTCTAGATTTAATTCATTTTGTCTCCTCTCTAATTGTAAATACGCTGCTGTATCACCTCATAAGCATAAATAAATAAATATTAAAAACAAAAAAGGAATATCCGGACCACTCACATAAGCATTTTAGATGGCATAGCACCATCTACTGGAAAAAAAAATCAACAAAATGTTGATTAAACTTAAAAGAAAATAAGACCTAATCCAAATAATTATTATTTGGATTAGGTCTTATTTTCTTTTATTATAATCTATTATCCAAATTGTGCTTTATCATTGTTGATTAAACTTGTTTCATGATATTTGGCCAACCCATTTACTTGATAAATTAACAAAAGCCAACCACGAATGCATTAAGGGCTGTTGGCCCTCATCAGTGTGGTTCAGACTGTACCTCAATGACCAAAAATTTAGTTCAAGAGGTTTCCTGAGAAATGGGTATTTAAGGCCAAATATGAGCAAATACGCTGTTCATGTGAAAAAATAAATAAATAGAAAATAAGGTTTTGATATTAAAAAGGCATATTCTGACCACTCACATGAGCATGTTTTAGATGGCAGAGATAGTGCCAGCTAGTGGAATCAAAATCAACTAAACATTGATTCAACTTGTTCCATGGTATTATTTACATCTAAATTACTCATGTAAGTGGTCAGGATATGCCTTGTTTGTTTTTAATATCAGCACCTGTCCTTTTTTTTCTTTTTTTTCACATAAATGATAATAAAATATATATATTGATATAATTTAAGCTTATATAATAAAAGAAAATAAGACCTAATCCAAATAATTTATTAGTGTGTGACGTTTCGGCAACAACATTGTCACCATCATCAGACAAAAGAATAATTTATTCATTTATTCTTTTGTCTGATGATGGTGACAATGTTGTTGCTGAAACGTCACACACTAATAAATTATTTGGATTAGGTCTTATTTTCTTTTATTATAATCCAAATTGTGCTTTATCATTAAGCTTATATATACATCTGTTTTTAATCCTTTGACATTATTAAACTGTAGGTACTCCCATGCATGCCAAAAGGCTTGGCTAATTTTCAAATAAATAAATAAAAATTTATCATTTTCAGAAATGATTCAAATGAAACCTATCAAAGTTTCTAGCAGCTGTAGATAGATATTCAAGGGTAGAATACAATTTGACCCTCACTAGGTTGCTCTGAACAAATAAAAAGTTAATGGACATACTACAAAACCATGCTGCCGGATTTTAAGTTGCCATTTAAAATTTGGCTTCCTCTGTGTTTGTTATTTTTCTGGCTAGCAGCATTGTGGTTTTTGTCATAAACTATTCAGGATATATGACATAGGTGTTAATCCCTGATATTTTAATTGGTTTCATAATAGCTTTGCTATGAGAAAAATACATTCAACTCTTTTATTTTATACAAAGGGGGTCGGTGGAAGAGTGGTCTAAACTGTTGGTTTTTGACTGCTACAACTTGGGATTTTATACTGCACTAGCGGACGTACCCGGCTTCGCCCGGGTTTTACCCGAGTAAAGGTTTGTCTAATGAACATTTGTTAAAACAATTCTCTATAAACTTATAAAAAAAAAAAAAGATATATTTTGATAATTTGAAACTCGTAAATTTGAATCTCTCGATAAAGTGAACATTTTTTCCCGGCCCCTTGTCTCAAATAAATTGCCGTGTCATCCTGAATTTTGTCTTTCCTAATTTTCTACATTACAAAATCATCGTTTTATCTAGTGAACATTTTTTCCCGGTCCCTTGAAAAATACTCGCTAACTAACTTTGACTTGTGCGCAATTAATAGGTAGAAAATCTTACTTTTGATAAATAATCTTTAAGATAATAAACTTAGTGATAATAAAAACTTATAGATAAAATAACTTGTCATCATCGTCGCTATGGGGGCGCTGCTTGCGAGTTAAATCTACAAATCTGCAAATAACTCTAAGGATATTCCAGATATTCAAGAAATTATTTTTCAGAAACCTTCCCAGTACTATACTAAATAACTTCCCAATGTTTCATGGCGTTCCAATGAGTGGTTTGGTCAGGCATAAAGGACACACACACACATACATTCATTTTTATATATATATAGATTTGGCACTTTTTTCTAATTAAAAAAATGCTCCCAATTCTTACAAAGTCCAACCCCACCAGCGAGTAGAGTAACCAAACAGGGCTCTGGCACACTTGTAAGTGCAAAGGTCAAACTGCTAACTTCTACCACCCATGATTATCATTGCCTGTACCACATGTACTAGGGATAAAAAAAAAATATTAAAAAATATCGGAATCTGTTTAGAATTTATATCATTTTCACTGCCTTCAATACATGCTCAGGGTTCCTCGGTTATAATCACATTCTGTGGATTTTGTTTTCATAGGTATAACATCTTGGAAAAGGTTGACATTGGGTGGCTGAATTGATATACAAAGTTGATGTAATTATTTATTTTTCTTTTTTCAATTATTATTATTATTTTTTATTAACATTCCGTGCACACTTATAATTCAGTCTCTGATAATTATGGTGGCTAATTAGTGGTTGCTTTTACACTGTAAGGGCACTACATGTCTACACATGCAGTTTGACTTTGCACTTACAGGGTGCCAGAGCCCCATTTGGATACTTGCACTAATCTGTAGGGTTGGACTTTTGCAAGAATCAGACACCCTTGAAGTAATTTTTCTCAAGAAAAAAGTGCCCAATATGGAATTCAACCTCGGGACCTGGCTGTTGAAAAAGTGTGCCAGCCCTAGTTGGATAGTCAAGTCATCAGATCTTCCAGCCTTTGAAACCATAACTTTGCTTGTTTCTCATTTATTTAGGACTTTCTAGTTACTGACAGAGCAATATATGTATTGGGTATAAAAGGTCAATTCATCACATAGTGCATACACTTTTGGCTAATTTTGAAGTCTTAACTAGTAAAAATTTCCAAATGACTCATCTACCATGAAATGGCATAAGTTTAGCACACCATATACAGTGGTTATAACAAACATAAAATCTTGAGTCCAGTGATGTTGTTAGAGTGAGGTTCAACTGTATTTTACTGAAGTGTTGAACAACTTTCAATAAATAACACAAAGAAATATTCTTGATTGAAAAAAAAAATATATATATTGTTCAGTTATTGTATAAATATTTTAAATCTAAAGCATCTTGGCAAAACAAAATGTTTACAGGATATTACCACTCTTGAAATATTCTCAGACCCATCAAGGGAACACAACTCCTTACATATCAAAAGTAAGGGTTTCTTACATGCCAGTGATTGTCAGGAGGATATTGATTTGATAAGCCTTTCAAACTAGATGCAAAGAAAAAATGTATTGCTTATTCCAAGTACACATGGTTTGTTGTTAGTGTCCTTCAAGTCGAGTGATTATAGGGACAAATATTTTATCTGTTAATGCCCATCACTCGCAGCCCATCTTGTGAACTTCCGGTAGCTTATTTCACCCCTTCTAGCCAGCTTATTGCAGGTCTTCCTCTTGTGAGTGGGATAAGTGCAATGGTTCTGTAGTTCCTGCAGATCCTTGGGTTTCCTTTTTTGGAGATAAGTACAAATATTGTTTTTTGATTTGGTTGGCCATTTTTCACTCTAATATTTTCTGCCGAAGTTTTTTGATGATATTTAGTGCCTCCTGCCTGACACATGGGACAGGACATGATAGTTGTGGTTGCTAACGACTGCTTTTACTGTAAATGCACTACATGTCTATACATGTAGCAGTTTGACTTTTGCATTGGAAAGTGTGCTAAAGCTTCATTTGGTTGCTTGCAACCACTGGAAGGGTTGAACTTTTGCAATAATCCTGAATCATTGAAGCAATTTTTTCTTCAGAAGAAAGTAGACCTTCACTGAGAGGACACCACTCCACAATGGACAGTTTTCAACTCCAAAAATGACCATTTTTACTAATTAATTGCTCTCTGGTACACCTTTCTCTAAAGGATACTTCAGCTCTGCAACTAGGTGTCCTTTCCAGACAGGTTCTACTGTATTTTATATTGGAAGGCTGGATTGGTGAAGAAGAGATGATTACCAATCTCTAGGGTAACTTCTACTAATACTGGATCAGAACACAGGATGTCCAGTGTAAGAGTCACTTGAGTCGTCCACCCACAGCAGTCTGTTCCAGCAGCTGTCTTCTTCCAATCCCCATCTCAAGGGCTCCCTTCAAAGCTTCCAGACCACCCTCACTGGTGCCTCTTCCCTCACCACTGGCCTGGCAGATGATTGCGTGAGTTTGTTTGACTTTGTTACCTCAAATATCTAAATTATCTATTTGTTAGTAGTGTTGAAAACTAGTAACTATACCAAAATGTACAAACCTAGTTTCTTTTGGTATTACTTAGGCTGGATTTTTACCAGTGATTCGGCCCCTTACCCACATATTTTATTTATACTTTTTAAAATACATTTCAGGTGAATTGAATAAACAATTGACAAAAAATATCAAAAATTCATAATAATCAGAAATTATTTGAGTAAATAATTTAAAAAAAGGTAAGTTAATTTTTGAAAATTCTGGCTTCTTATCATTCAATTAACAGAGACCTCATTTGTAAAGATTCATTAAGTGACTGAAGGTTCTTCACAAAATCCTATTTAATGATTATATAAATATTCAGCATCAATCTAAGGATCTACTTGGGTTGAGTCAACCTTATTTAAACTACTTGCTTTGTTGATAACCTGCATACATTCTGTCACAGGGATGAAGGTAGTGATGAATAAAAACTTGAAAATCATCTAAAGAGACTATAATTTATCACCAGACTTTGATTCGATCGGAAATGCCTTTTACCCCAGGTGTTAAAGCAAAGTGGTTTGACTATTTTATCTATTCAAATAATATTTTGCAAGATTTTACTTCTATATATAATAAAACCTCTCTATAGTGAAACCCAATAGGATCCAACTTTTAGTACACTATAGTCACAGTTTGGCCATTTTGTATAATTTTCAAAATTTTTAGGTTGTATAATTAAAGGAGAGTCATATACATAGGAAAAAAAGGCTACCTTTTAATAATGGCCACTATGTTTTAATATCCTAAATTGAACAATTTCCATACATCAATGCTGTATATCAAAATAGCCAAAAAATATTTTGTGAAAAAGTCATTTGATGACAGGTTATTATCTTATATGTAGTGTTCGTGGCTTGAATGTTCAGTAAAGGATACTAAGAAGCACTTTGCCACTTGTCTTGAATTGTTTTATTGTCTTTGGTTTTAGAGTTATGAGTAGCTACCACATGAATTTAGAATACATGAAATTGACTTAGATTTTGATACTAGTGGTAGAGAGAGAGAGAAAAGAAAAACTCTTAATTAACCAAACTGGAAATTTACATACATGTTGATTGCTTTAAAATTTACATATTAAAGATTTATATTGTACAATTGAATTTAGAAGATTTTGACTTAATTTTCATATATAAAATTGAATTTAAGGAAATTATTAACTATAGGATCCAACATACTCTCCCGGCTGGGAAGAGATGACCAGAAAATAAAAATAAAAAAGAGTTCCAATAGTATAGATGCTGGACTAATTGATTCCGACTATGTAGCTAAGATTACAATTGTCATTGTTTGAAAGGCAATGGAATCAGCTTTGTAATGGGTCTCTTGAAGACTCCTTTTGAAGTCTTTATCTGGACTACCCGGACATTCTTGTCCTCTCCTGGAAATATCTCCTGAATCCTAGCCAAAGGCCAGTGAAGTGGAGATATTTGAGCCTCTTTGAGGTAAACTAGTTGACCTATTTGGATATTGTCTTGTTTGATTCGCCATTTACCACGGCCTTGGAGGTTGCTCAGATATTCCTTGGGCCATCTTGACCAGAATGAGTTTTTTAGTTTTTGAATCAGCTTCCATCTTTGAGTATCCGATTGAGGTGAATCTTGGATGAGATTTTCAGATTCGTTGGCCAGTTCTCTTTCGGGAACTGCTGGATTATCAGACTCTGCGGCTGCTAAGTCGGATTCAATAGGATCTTCCCAAGGTTTTGATTCAGCTTTTATGCATGAGCCTTGTTCGGTCGATTCCTCTAAATGTTCTTTGGAGAGTTGTCGACTTTCTGCCGCCTTCTCAAAATCTTCCAGATTGACTGCCTTTTCTAAAGCTTCGGGTCTTAAGACTTCTTTCTTCAAGATTTCTGGCCATTCTATATATGCCGATGAACTGTAATTTTCATCGTCGTCTTCAGATTCCTTGACGTCTTCTAAGCATAGAGAATCGATGGGCTTCCAGCGGGATAATTTTGCCTTTTCACCGCTCTGTAGATAATCCTTTGTTGATGTATCCACAATTTCAACAGGTACAACTTTCTCTTTGCTTGACGATTCATTAGCTTCTGTAGAAATATTGATTATACCACTGGTAGCCTCTTTAGGTCGATTAAGATCAGCTTCAACTACATTGAGGTGAGCTGAGTCATCATGGCACAGTTCTTTCTTATCCAGAGCTTCTACACTGACCACTGGTTCTTTCGAATATTTGCCTTCCGATTTATCAATAACCGAAACTTCGGAGATTTCAATCTTTGGAGTCCCGATATCTTTGTTAGACTCTTCGTCTTCAATGATAAAAGTGGTTTCCAAAATCGAAGAATCTTCTTGATTCTCATCGATAGCCTCAGGAATGTCGGCATTCTCAGTTAAGAGATTTTTGATAAGTGATTCCTGGCGTGGGGGTTTCGGTTGTAAGAGAGGGAAGTTTTGATTTTCATTTAAATAGGAATACTTGAGTCTACCTCCAACTCTTAGAAGTCCTTGAGTGTCTAAGAAGGGATTTAGAGAAGTTAGCTTGTTGGACAGAGGTAGTTGCTTGTTTGACTTCAGTAATTTTATTTCCGTGCAGAATTCAACTTGCTGAATTGATTTGACTAAGACTTGAATTGCCTTTGTTAATTCTCTTGTTGTCAAAGGTCCTTTCTGACGAATTGGATCAAAGAGGAGGCAATTGTAGTAGAATCTCCAACACCAAGCTGTGATTCGGATCAATTTGGTCATTGTGGAATACCTTACAATGAATTCTAGATTTAACATAGTTTCTGAATTTTGAATTAAGGTTGTTTGATCCAACACTTGACCCTCACAGACTTTTTCTTGAATGATATTGAGATTTACTTGGGTTGGTGAAGAAGGAATATATCGAACATTATTTTCTTGAAGCCAAATAGGACCCCGCCACCAAATTCTATGATTGACCAAGTCTTGAGGCATGATTCCTCTTGCTGCGCAATCAGCTGGATTATCTTGACTGGATACATGGAACCAATCAGTGATTTGAGTCAAATTTTGAATTGACGACATTCTGTTCGAAACAAAGGCCTTCCATCTGCTGGCATCTGATCTTATCCAATCTATGCAGATTTGTGAATCAGTCCACAAAAAGGTTTTGTCAGGTTGAAAAGGAAATGATTCAAGAATGACTTGATTCAGTTGAGCCAAAAGCAATGCTGCACTTAGTTCAAGTCTTGGAATTGTAATGGTCTTTAATGGTGCAACCTTAGTTTTTGAGGTTATCAGATTGATTTTGATCTTTTGAATTTTGAATCTAGTTTTCAAGTAAAAAACTGCTGAATAAGCATTAAGGGATGCATCACAAAATCCATGTAGTTGTAATTCTTCTATTTCAGAAGATGAACTGTTCAGGTATCTTGGTATTTTGATTTCCTTTAGGCACGATAGTTGAGTTTGGAATTTATTCCAATTTGACTTTATATCTGATTCAATTGGTTCATCCCATGAAGTTTTCTCAGCAGGAAGTTGACGTTTTCGCCTATAATAGGGTGGTGGCTTTATCTTAGGAATAATCGAAGTTTCTTTCTTAGATGAGAGTGGTTCACTTGACTGAGAAGCGAGAGGTTGTTCTGGAGTGGATGGTTGACTTGATTCAGAAGGAAGTAATTGGTTTTGTTTAGAAGTAATTTGTGGAGTTAACTTGGAGATACGTGACTTTTTAGATTTACTTGGAATTTCTTCAGATTTACTTGGATTATCTTCGGATCTACTTAGATTTTCTTCAGATTTACTTGAATTATCTTCAGATTTACTTGGATTTTCCTGTAGCCCTTTTTCCAATGCTTGAGATCTTGAATCACCTAAATTGGGTGTTGATTTAAAAGGGAGCTTGACTGAATATCTGCCCTCAATGTCTCTTTTGAGGTTTGACTTGAATAATATCCCACAGGCATTCTTTGTACCCAACTGGGCCTTAGAAATTGGGACATCTTCAAGTTCCCAAAATTTTCTTATGCTGGAATCAAGTTCAGTGGTACAGTGATTGATTACCGAAGTATTCGACTTAATAGTTGAATGGATTCTCCCAGAAACAAGCCAACCTAACTTGGTATTAAGTGCTATAGGATGGTGCTTTAAATCTGTTTTATGACCTAGAATTATTTCTACAAAGGTATCTGCACCCAAAATTAGGTCTATGGGCTTGGTGACATAGAATTCTGGGTCTGCCAAGAGCAAATTTTCTAAATGAGGAAAGTCTGCTGACTGAATTTGGAAGTTTGGAAGGTCTGCAGTTACCCTCCCAACCACAAATGCTCTGGCAGAAAATAATTGATCATTATGATGTGGGGTGAACTCTATTTCAACCTGCGATGTTGTCCTGTTGACAACAATGTCACCTACACCTTTTAGTGTATAAGAATTTTTCCTTTTTTCAAGTCCCAACTTGTGGCAACATTGTTCTGAAATTAGGCTTATTTGGGACCCATTGTCCACTAATGCTCTACATAGCACAAATGAGCCATCCTTCGCCTTGACTTTAATAAGGGCTGTTGACAGTAGAATATTTGTTTCCGTTTCCAAAGGCATCGCATTACAGATGGTATTTGTTGAAATCAACATCTCTTGAGAGGTTGTTGGTTGTGAAATGGATGGTTCAGAGTTGTATCCATGCAGAAGAGTATGATGGTTCTGCTTGCAGTTTTTACATCTTGATGTGATGAGACATTTGGATATCTCATGATTTGCTCTAAGGCAATTTTGACAAAGTTTATGTTTTTTAACTAATTCCCATTTTTTAGGCAAGGGAAGATTTATGAATCTATGGCAGTCATTTAGTTTATGAATTTGATGACATAAAATACAATTTTGACCTTTGTTGACATAAAGGCCGTGAGCCATCATATTTTTGCTAGAGGTTTTTTGTTCCTGGAACAAAGGAATTCTCATACCTTGCAGGCTTCTAGCATGTTTTTCTAAAAAATTCACAAAGTTTTCAAATGTTGGATATTCTTCATTTTGAAGGGTTAATTCCCATTCTTTCCTGAGGGCTTCACCAATTCTTTTTTCAAAAAAATTGATCAGGATTAGATCTGTTAATGTGTTTTTCTCAAGTCCTAGCACTGAGAGATTTCTAATGCCTTCATTGCAAACATCAAGGATTTCATAGAGAGAACCAGTTGAAATAGATTTTAATGGCCTTATGGAGAATATTTTGTTGATTTGTGAAAAAGCCAATTCTCTTCTGTTATTAAATCTATTGCATAAGGTATCCCATGCTTGCTGGTAGTTTTTGTCAGAAATGGGAAAACCCCGAATCAACTTTTCCGCAGGACCCTTAACAGATGCATTTAGATATTGAAATTTTTGTATTTCCGTTAGTGTTTGATTTGAATTAATGGTGGAGTTAAATATTTCTCTAAAACTAAGCCAATTGGCTGAATCACCATTGAAAATGGGTAAATTTATCTTAGGTAAATTAACATTGGATTCGGGCAGTTGTTTATCACTATGAGTATTTTCTTTGGTTTCAATCAAAGATAAAGCTTCTTCAATAGACACCAACATATTAAAAATATCCTCTTTGGCTTTTGAATAATCGTCATATTGTGTCTCATCTAACTCTGATTCTAATAATGTGTTGATAACTTGATTTAGGCTAATTTTCCTTTCATTAACTTCTTGTTGGAATAGCTTTAATCTATGTATGTTTTTGGATTCTACAATAGCTTTATTCTTTGATTCCAGATCCTTTATTTCCTGAATAATAAAGTTGAATTTGTGCCGAATTTTAACTTCTGATTTGGGCATGACTTTATTTTAAGAATTTTAAGTTTTCAAATGGCTTACCTTAATTCTTTAAAGTATCCGGCTCGAGGGACCATACTGTTCGTGGCTTGAATGTTCAGTAAAAGATACTAAGAAGCACTTTGCCACTTGTCTTGAATTGTTTTATTGTCTTTGGTTTTAGAGTTATGAGTAGCTACCACATGAATTTAGAATACATGAAATTGACTTAGATTTTGATACTAGTGGTAGAGAGAGAGAGAAAAGAAAAACTCTTAATTAACCAAACTGGAAATTTACATACATGTTGATTGCTTTAAAATTTACATATTAAAGATTTATATTGTACAATTGAATTTAGAAGATTTTGACTTAATTTTCATATATAAAATTGAATTTAAGGAAATTATTAACTATAGGATCCAACATGTAGCTTTATGTCTAATTTAAAAATCATGACAAATGTCCTAGGCAAACCTTTATTAATTATATAATAAATAAATTTTATCATATTACACTCTATACTGCTAAGTTTACTTGAAAAAGTTTTATTATTACTTTGTTGTTCGAAAGCACTCTTCAAGCATTCACCTTTCAAAAAAAGTTAAGAAGTATTTTTTATTCCATCTCCAGTTTTCACATATTCTTCTGAAATCTATATTTCTGTTTGTTTTAAACCTTCCATACAAACCATCGCTGGCTTCAAAATTACCATAGTTCATGCCATAAAAAATAAATTTTTGTTGCATCATGGGCCTGTTTTTTTGAACGTTTTTTTAGCATAGGTTTAACTAACTAGATGTAGAACATTTCTGAAAGGGGATACTAACATGTATGATTAAGGCAAAGTTGATTTCACTTTGTAGTATTTTTATATTGCCCTTTCCAATTTTGTCTTTTATGGTAGAATGGTTAAATTTTATTTTCAACTTGTTCTAAAGTTTTGAACTTTCACTTTCCTCTCTCTCTTTCTCTTGCAAAGATATTTTATTAAATATAAGTATAATGCACACAAAAATGTATGTAGCATGTAGCAAAAATTGAATATGCATGTAAATAAACAATACCACCAAATTTATGGTTTTGAAATTCTAATCTGTGACCTGAAACATTCCAAAAATTATTGCATTTAAAAAATCTATTAAGTTGAAAATTCCAAGTTTGTTATAAGCTTAGTATTTTAATTAGAATTTATTATTTTTGGGACTTTTAAAATTAAGCTTTTTTATAGGAGTAGTTTTTTGTATATATATTTTTAAAATACCAAAGTTCATTATAACAATGGTAATTTAAGTGGAATAGAATTGGGGATTATCTTAGGTTCGTTAAAAGTGAATGTTCGCTATATCCCATGTTCATTTTAGTGTGGTTTTACTGTGTATATATAGGCCAACAATGAACTTTAGAAGCAATGTGTTGGGTGAAGCTACAAAGAAAGGTTTGTGTAGGACGGACTGCAGGAGGAAGATTGGTTCCACGGAGTGCTACCACGTGAGGAGGTAGTGCGGCTACTGGTGCAAGAGGGAGACTTCCTTGTCCGGCAGTCCATAAAGGGAGAGCAGCCCCAGACTGTCATCTCTGTCAGATGGCACGGGGCCCATCGACACTTCATCCTTCAAATCACCCCGGAGGGCCACTACCGCCTGGAGGGGCCGGCTTTCCCCACTGTGGCCGCTCTGGTTGACTTCCTCCGCTGCACATCCCAGCCCCTCACTGCTTCCTCTGGGGCTGTACTATTGCGGCCGGTGCCCCGCGAGGTCTGGGAGCTCAACAATGATGACGTCATACTTATTGAGCGTATTGGCAAGGTAAACTGAAACATCTGGTTGTTGAGTCACAAGTTCTTACAAGGTGAGGGCAGGGCAACTTTGGGGAAGTGTACCGGGGCCGACTCCGCACCACCACTCAGGATGTAGCAGTCAAGATCTGCCAGCTCAATCTCCCCGATGAGCACAAGAAGAGGTTCCTCAGAGAAGGCCGTATCTTGAAGCACTACGAACACCCCAATATTGTCAAACTCATTGGCATCTGTGTTCAGAAGCAACCCATCATGATAGTCATGGAACTGGTGCCAGGTAAGTTTTAAAATTATATTTAAGAACTCCTACTAGAAATATCATTTCCCCATTATCATATATGTAGCAGTGTGATAAGATTATTGCCTTGAAACTAAAATTAACAACCTTTTGCAGTGTCACACCAGATTACTAGAATACTAGACAAACAATGGAGTTCCTCCCAGGTCTCAACCAAGAACAACACCTTGACAGTCATGTTTATTTAGTATTACAGTAATCCCTCGTTAAGACGAACTCAACGGGAGAACGAAATACCCTTTTCGTCATTCATATAAACCAATTCGACGAATTCGATTCGTCGAATTGGTTTATACGAATGACGAAAAGGGTATTTTGTTCTCCCGTTGAGTTTGTCTTAACGAGGGATTACTGTATTGAGATCAGGTACAATATTTTGATTATAGATAAGAATTTATATTATTGCATATCAGATGATATAAAATTTATCCAGAAGTTTGTTTCTCTCCAAAAGGTAAAACACTATTAATATAGTTTACAATGCCCATATTTAGTGGCACCCTAAAATACTCATCAAAACTCCCGGGCATATGCAGTATACATCAGTTTCTGAAAAAGGATTTTTATAAAATATTTATGTTAAAAACATTTCAAAATACTCTTAAAGTCCAGAATTTATCTGTAGAGGAATTTGTGCCCTAATGTTTGGAAAAAAATAGTAGAGAATCTTGTAGAGAAAAGGGTTTCTAAAGTTATACCCATGGTAATGAGAGCTAGAAACCTTTTGATCCTACATTGCTACCAATGGCATCTTCTGAATCTTTCAAGTTGATAACTTAAGGTTATAAGACCAAATCCAAATAAATAAATAATGTGTTTACTATTTATTAATTTGGATTTGGTCTTATAACACACTATTATTTAGATGTGGTCTTATTATCCTGTGTTTCTAATCTATAATCCAAATTATGCCTTATCAAGTTGATAACTAAGTAATGTTAGAATCCTCAGAAAATCCTCACAAATATCTTGGTAGTTAGTAGATTAGGATTGTGGAAGGCTCTAATTTCATTATGTTGTAAGCACAATATCCAGCAATCTCCTCAAAATATATCTATGGGGAATGAGAGATTGTATTGTAAGAATTTTAAAAATTTATCATTTTTAGTGCTGTTGTCTGAAGGTATAACAACACTGGTAATCTAAATGACACATATCATTTATTGCAATTTGGTATTTTCATCCTGTGAATTTATTATCATTGAATACAGAATATAACCCTTTCAATTCAACTGTTCTCCAAAACCTAACCAATTCATCCAACAACACCTACCTCAAGTCAGCACCTTGGGGTGATGAAATAAGGTTTGACTGTATATATTGTTGTGATAGAAGATGAAGTGTATAAATGTTGTTGTTGTTGTTTCTTATCCCCTTGTGTAAAGATTACACAAATTCCATGAGTTCATGCTCCTCGAGCCAAATCAACATCTGATCTCATGGAATGGGGTGTAGGGGTGCAGCTTTCGTTGATCATGGCACCATGATCCAGGCACACTTTGGTGAAAGTCTGACTTTGCCTGTAGTTTGAGGCCGTTCCTAACATGGAAGCAGACGCCTTTGCTGCCGACTCTAACATGAGTACAGACGCAGCTTCTCCGTATCCCTGGAGTGGGACCCTTGCTGAGGTCGATCAACTGGGTCTGTCGAAGTCAGGATTTTTAAAGAGGTCTACTCATCTTCTAACAATGCTGCTGTTGGTCCGCGACTGCTTATTCGTCAGTTATTCTGCTTGTTTCGCAGCTGGCCTTCATATCTGAAGGTCGTTCCCCTATCCGCCACCTGGGGACGCGCCCTATAGCAGTCAGCTCTGCCAAGGGGTGTATAAATGTATTTCATATTAATAACTAGGACATAGCCTGTTGAACATGCAATGGAAAGATTCAATGCCATCTAAACACAAGATAATAAGACCAAATATAAATAAATAAATATTGTGTAATGTTTCGGTAACAATGCTGTTACTGAAACATCGCATAATATTTATTTATTTGGATTTGGTCCTTTTACCTTGTGTTTATAATCTATAATCCAAATTGTGCCTTATCAATGCCATCTAAACTGAAATGAATCTTTAGAATGAAATAAGCTCAGTTTATTACAAGAGATCAATCACAGCATCCATGGCACTCTAGTGGATCTTTCTCCATGGTCTATCCATCAGCATGATAGATAGCCAACTCCTTGTGGAAATATTTTTGCAATACATGTGTAAAGTATTGGCTGTTGTTCTTTTGAAGATATAAAAAACTCGTAAAGAAATTTCTCTGTAAATAGAATTTCTATCTTTTATATTGATTCTACATTTTATTTCAATCTTTTATATTTTATTTCCAATGTTTCTCGGTAACCCGCTGTCACCCTTTTCAAGCAAAAATGTATTTGCTATTACCTGAAAACTTATTATTACCAACCTGCAAAAATGACATTTTACGCAATTTTCTAAGTGTTAAGCACAAGAGAGAGAGAGAGGATATAATAATAAATAAATATAATATGGTCCCATGCGTTTTAAAAAAGTTTTAACATAAATATAGCAACTCTCTGGTAAGAGGATGCCTACTTTTAAAGTTCCCTTTGGTTCTGCAACTAGGTGTCCCTTACAAGGAGGTTCTAGTGTATTACTAATCAAAATATTCCAAAACTATACTAATATCTAATAGTATATTTGCCCATTCAGAAAATGACCTTGTATACTGATGCTGTGGTCCAGGGGGATCCCTGCTGAAGTTCCTGAGAGCCAACGGCCCCCATCTCACACAACATGAGCTGCTCACTCTCTGCCTAGATGCTGCAGCAGGCATGGAGTACCTGGAGTCCAAGAACTGTATCCACAGGTGGGTGGCGGACTGCAGCAGTGAGAGCTGGATGCTGATGTCTGTGGAGCAGGGACCTGGCTGCCCGCAACTGCCTGGTTGGCCGGGACAATGTGGTGAAGATATCAGACTTCGGCATGTCCCGGGAGGAGGAGGAGTACACGGTGTCTGACGGCATGAAGCAGATCCCCATCAAGTGGACTGCTCCTGAAGCCCTCAACTATGGTTTGTTATGTTTCTTTTGGTGCTGGTACTTTCTCACATTTGATGCCATCATTTCTATGATAAGGCACAATTTGGATTATAGATTAATCTAGAAAATAAGACCAAATATCTAAATAAATAGTGTATGACGTTTCGGTAACAACGCTGTTTCTGAAACGTCGCATGTTATTTATTTTTTGGATATAGTCTTATTACCTTGTAGTTATAAATCTGTTTGAAATGAGATTTTCAACTTTTCTATGGTTTCTACCATTATCTTTTAAAAAAAATATTTCATTTACCTTGCTCCCATGTCTATCCACAAATTTTATGAGCAATTTTTCAAATACTTACAGAGCCCCTAGTAGTCTCTGAAGTTTGATACATCTGTTCAAACCTAAAGAAAATTCAAGTTTATAAAATTTCTGAGTTTTCTAGATGATCAGGTATGGACTAATTTCTCTATTTCCTTACTCTTGATTATGATGTTTTGTAAATTTAGAAATTATATAGCTATATGATAAATTTGTAAATTTTTAATTCGGAACTATAAAAATTGAATAAATAATTGATAAAAATAATTTTTAAAAAAGCTTTCATTTTAATGCACTTGAATCGAGAAAAAATAATCAGCTACAGCCATTGAACAATTATTTTATGAGTCATAATAAAAGTGACAGGGAACAATCATCATGAATTTCAAACTTAATGTTGTTGTAGTTTCTTATCCCCTTGTGTAAAGATTACACGAATTCCATGAGTTCATGCTCCTCGAGCTGTTTTATGATAAGCAGCGGCCTCTCCCAAAGGTTCTGTTTAGTGCATCTAATGCAAGCCAAAATGTGTTCTGGAGCTGCAGGTGCCAAGCTACATTTTGGGCAAGTGGTGTAGATTTTGTTATTATTTTCTATCTTCAATGTCTTGAGATGGCCTGTTCTAAATCTTGTTAGTGTTGTTTGATGCTGTCTATTTCTGATGTTCAGAGCTCCTCCTGGGTTCACTCCACTGTACCAACTGTGCACGGGGAAAGAAGCCCTGTCTTGGCACCAGCCTTAGGGCTGGGAAAATGGCAGGGACGCCCACCCCTCACTCACCCTTGAGGATAGGGGAGTGGAGAGGCGACTCTGCATGTTTGCCTTGCGTCGGAGTGCCACTGGCCGATCGCCAGTGAAGCTGTAAGCTGGCGATCGGCCCTTGGTTAGCTGGCGCGAGGCGCACAAGTCTTGAAACTCTTGGGTCTTCACTCTGTGTGCGCGCCATTGGGAGCGTCCTTGCCGTGCGCGCCATGAAAAACCAAGGGGTGCACACAGTAGTAACACCCTCCCGCCTTCGCGTTGGTTCTCCGTGTAAACCTCAGAGGTCCTTGATTCGTCGGCAGATTCAGGGAGTACTGTGAACAAAGGGTTCGAGGGCCAAAGGGGGGGGGGGAGTCCTATTGAAGCGTAGGACGGGTTTAACTAAGTCCGAACGGGAGGGCTTGGTCAGCAACCTTGCCATGAACTCTCGGAGACGCCTGTGGGTTTGATTGGTCGACCCCATGGAGCCAGACCATAATGGCGGGCGCGAGGGGCCACACAATGGCCGCTCGGTGCATGGAGAATGCATCATTCCCTTTTGGCTGGTTGACCTGGATGACAGCAATGGGTATGCTATCGCATGCCGGTTTATGGACCGAAAGGTCTGGGTGGCCACTGCTCCAAGGATGTCTTGGCTATTTACACATGGCGATGGTGGAGTAGAGGTGGTCCTTCTAGGCTTTGCAGGAGGGCAGCTGTTGGGCGATGAGCTCTTGACTAAGTATCAGGGCCGGGTCGTCGGAATCGGGGATCGATATCTTCTTTATTTTGCAGAATATCTTGTATGGTTGGATAGTAGGATTCATTTCTAGCCTGACAATATATAATCTACTTTATTTGTGGCTTCAAATGTATCAATGCGGGAATCAAACCCGGGTCATAGCGGTCGAAAACTAACGGTTTAGACCATCCTTCCACCGACCCCCCATTTAAGGGGTTTAACAGGTAGAAACACCACATTAGGGACAATGTATCCTCTCTACTGAAGGGAGATCATATTTCTAAAAGTAAATTTCCCTACTTGTCATTATTTTAAAATAACGAAAGCTGTGAGTGACTGATGTCTACAGAAACATAAATCACTTTGAATATTATGTTTGAAGCATTCAAATCTCTTAATTGATTAGCTGCTTTCAGTCTATTGCTTTGATCTCAATCTCTCTTCCATGATCCAAGTCACCCCAAACTGTAGGAGACCAAAGATTCAGATACCTTGCTTGATTACGAGGTAAATGCAGGGGCCACACGGTGGGAAAATTGTGAAAATTTATAACAATCTAGAGGCAAGTTGAGGAGTTCTGGTACACATCATTTTGTGTTTCTTTTTGTCACCCCAATCTGTCTGAGATGTCGGTCTTATTGAGATGACCACTTAATTGAAATATTATGCTTAGTAACCATTGAGACATGAAAAATGTAAGTTTTTTTTTTTTTGGTTTTCCATTATCAAAATAGTTTCTAAAAATAACATGAATATTATGATAATAATATAAAGCGCTTTGTTTTGACTAAAAGCTTTTTTAAATGTTTCAAAAAGTCTTTTTTTTTTTTTAAATAGGCATATGTAGTTGGATCAACAAACTTTTTTTTTTTTAATCAGACATGGCCTCCCTTGCACACAGCAAGTTTGTAATGAGGTGCTGCAAGGTAAATTTGAGCTTCAAACCTCACAAATATCAATATACAGTAAAACCCCTCTATAGTGAACCCCAATGGGACAGAGCTTTTGGTTCACTATAGCCACGGTTTGGCCATTTTTAAAAACTTTTCTGAATTTTTAGACCAAATAATTAAAAAACAGCCAAACAAAAAGGAAAAGGCAGCCACTTAATAATGGTCACTTTGTTTTAATTCCCTAAATTGACCTATTTCTTTACAGTAATGTTGAATATCAAAATAAGTCATTTGATAATAGGTTCTTCTTATCATTAGCATACAGGTTTATATATGAACCTATGTATTATTTAAAAATTAAGCCAAATCCCCAGGCAAAACATTATTAATTATATATTTAAAAGGTATAAGAGTATTTTAGAACATCTTTCTCAAATAATATAATACTATATTTATTTGAAAAAATGCCTCTAATACCTTGTTGTTTGAAAGTGAAATTTGAAAATCAGAATTGTCTTAAATAATGGTTATTTCCATCAAAGGAATAAAGCTCCGTGTATTCTGAATCAATTTAGGATGAATCAAAAGTATCCAATTCAGAAAAATCGGACGCGAAACATGTTGATACGATAGCGCGATTGGTAAAATTGTGAATTAAAAACGCCAATATGCAAACACAAAATCGGTGTTAAAAGGGCCGGCCAGGGGGAATATCCGCGAACCCTGAATGAGTCATATACCTAACAAGAATTCCATTCTAAAAATAGAACTGTAGTGGTAGTTTTTGAGATTTTATAAGTCGATTTATTTGTGGCCCATGAGACACGGGTTGGGGGAACTGTTTTTTTTTTTTTCTTCTTCCAAATCCAGTTTCCACATATTCTTCTGAAGTGCATATTAAATTTTGTTTTTAACCTGTTATTCAAACCATTTCTGGCTTTAAAATTATTTGGAATTATTTTTTAGCCTAGGTTAAACTTGATATAGAACGCTTCTAAAAGGGCATGCTGCCACTGTTTTTTTTTTTAGAACCTCATTCTTTATTTCTTTTCTTTATTTTGGAAGCCATTTGTATTTTTCTTCTATTTGAAAATTGTCGAATGCAAAGATATTCTATTAAATAAAAGTACAATGTGTAAAAATTCACACAACATACAGCAAAAATAGAATGGAAATGAAAACAAACAATGCCGCTAATTTTTTGTTTTGAAATCGCGATCCGTGAGCTGAAACATGCTCAAAATTTTGTTGTTTTAATTTTTTTTTTAAATTATAATTTTAAGTTTGTTATAAGCCTAGTATTTTTAATAGATTTTATCATTTTGGGACCGAAAATAGGTTCGTTATAGGGGTAGTTCGTTATTTTAAAAATCGCAAAGTTCGTTATAACGATGGTATTTTCAATGGAATGGAATCGGGAATCGCCGTGGGTTCGTTATAAGGGAAGGTTCGCTATATCCAGGGTTCGTATTAGCGGGGTTTTACTGTATTTAGGTATTTTATGTTCTATTTATTTTGAAAAATAATACAAAAGAGAAATTGTACTGGGTGGTTTCAGGTTGATAAATCAAGAGAAAGGCATCATGGAACTAAAAGTGTTCTTATTATTTATCTTATCGGTCAGTCAACCTAGTACTAAGATATTTGTGGCCATGCAGGGAAATACACCTCCCTCTGTGATGTGTGGAGCTTTGGTGTGCTCATGTGGGAGATCTTCAGTCTCGGGGGCACGCCCTACTCTGGCCTGCCCAATGCCAAGGCCCGGGAGATGATAGACTCCGGGTACCGGCTCCCCTCTCCTGAACACACTCCAGCCCCTGTCTACGAACTCATGCTCCAGTGCTGGGAATATGAGCCGGATAGAAGACCCAACTTCCGCAGCATCCACTCCTCTCTCAAGTGCATGGAGGCCTCTTACCGCAAGTGATACCTCACATTGAGTTACAGTATTTTATATCGAGATTTTATTTTTTTTAGACTTTCCTACTCTGAAATATATAAACACCTTCAATGAGCGGCAACTTTTGTAAAGACAAAAATGACCTGACAAGAGGGACAAACATTATTTTGATATTAATAGAAATGTACACTATTTTAGTGCAAATGTATTTTAAAAAATAAAACTGCCGATATTGTATTAGTAAAAATAATGAGAAGGCCTGAACCCCTCCCAGAGTAATTTTGTCAGTTTAATGTACCACAGTGTATTTGGCAGATTTGCTTAATTATGCAGCACTGAATATAAATTATTGGTGAAGGTATTTAGGCTAACTATGAGGACAGTAGAACCTATCTGTCAATAATATATAAATGTTGACACAATATTTAACATGGCTGTAGAATTGGTTGTATTTCAAACATTCACACTTAAGTAGTGTACATTTCTAATTATTTTAATTGGATGGTCTCTCAGGGGAGTTTCTGCTATATTTAACTCTTATTTGTGATAGCCCTAGTGCCTTCCTTCCTAAAATAGGAATTAATTTTAGAAAAACATTTTTTTTCTAAATGAAATACTCAAAAGTTATTAATTTTAAAAGTTGGTAATATATCTAAATAAAATTTTTAAAGCTTTATTTAAAAAAAAATCAATGTGGAGTGAAAACACGTACCTCATGCAGAGCTAAATTATTTTTCTAGCAAAAACTGTTTCACAATTTTATAAATTTCACATTACTTACCAACTACCAAGTTAGAATACAATTTCCATAGTGTTCTGTTTGTGTTGTTTATTGTCAATAACTGCTTTAAATAGTGTTGTCATTTTTTTAAAGTAATGGATTAATCTATCAAGTGGCAGCTGCAAATCCTTTTATGCCCATTCACTGTTCTGGTCCACTTTTTGACCTGTTAGTGCCATTTTGATATCATGCCTTTGTTTAGGCCAGGAGAATTAGAAGATCATTATAAAGCCAAATTCATGCCTAACACCATCCTCATATGTATATGAACTGTTTTTCAGACTAGAGCAGAAAATATGTTAAAACCCCATAATTTTACTGTTAATCAGTCAATTAAATGGTCACCCAAAGCCCCCTATCAAAATTTATACACACAAGACCATATATCTCGTTTGGTATTTGGCATATTTCAATTTTGCCTCCAGGGTTGAATATTTTGCCTTTTTCAACTCCCAAGTTCAGTCATAATAGAATTCCCACAACATGTACTTTTCAAAATACCTATTGGCGAGGCACAATTTGGAATATAGATTATAAACATATAAGACCAAATCCAAATAAATAAATAGTGTGTGACATTTGGGTAACAGCGTTGTTACCATCTTCAGACAAAAGTACTTACCGAAACGTCACACGTTATTTATTTATTTGGATTTGGTCTTATTACCTTAGGTTTATTGGCATTTGAATAAAAACTAATAATAATAGTTTTTTTTACGCTCTAATAGATCTTTGAGATAAAAAATTAAGTTATTTATATTTAAATCTTTTAAGCCAATAGCTATATAAAATGCTAAAGAGTCAAATAACCTCCTCAACGATTCATTTGACACTAAATCAATGCTTTATTTAGCTTTTTTGTTAAATCCTGACCAATTCTCTTTCCTTATTTAATTCAATCTTTGTTGGATTTAAAGGTGGAAGGGAATTGGTCAATATTGTAACAAGGAGTTAAATAGTGTAATTGTGTTAAATTAGAAATGTATTTTAAGGTTATAGCAACCACAGTCTCTCTCTGCTGCTTTTTAGGCATTTCAACATTTCTAGCCTAACTATACAAATAATGTTTATTGATATACCCAAGATGTTAAAACTATGCTAAATTTATGATTATACTAAAAAATAATTGTAGGTTTTGGACATGAATGTAGTAAGTCCTGTTTGAAGTTTCCATTAAAATGCCTGCCGCTACTTAAATAGTTCATTTTACTGTAATCTTTTTCTATCATCCTTTGATTTCACAATGATGTTTGAACTATGTTAGTGATATCCACAGAGGGCCTGCCTTGAACTGACAAAGGCCATTAGGCTGAAACCATGGTCCACCAGGTGGGTACTTCTCAGTTTGTGCCAAAGCTGGTGTTGTGGCTTTGTCACTGATCTGAGGCAGCTACGGTCAATAAATGACATCTAGTTTTGATGTTTAATTTTGATGGGAGAGGTGACCTTATAGATCATTATGCTCCTGGCCAAATTTCCATTTATACCCAACTTATTATTTGCAAATGTTAAATATCATCATTAAAAAGCATTAATAAAAATTGTGTTATTTTAAATGTTAAAACATAAAATAAATATACCAAAGAGTTTGTTTTCATTTTATATAGTTCTTATATTTGATAAATTGTAAATGTGTTTATAATATTAATTCAACATTTTTTTTTTTAAGTAGCGTATAGTCACATTTTATTGTTTCATTCAAATAATTTGTCACATTTTCAGTAATACAATACATTATTAAATATGTCAAATACAGTAGAACCTCCCTGTAAAGGACACCAGGTGGCAGAGCCAAAGTTTCTTTTGTCTTCTATTACTGGAGAGTTGCTTATTAATAAAAGTGGCCATTTTGTCGATGAAAACTGTCCATTGTAGAGAGATGTTCTCTAACACGAGTGTCCTCTCACGTAGGTTCTACTGTAATACCATTTTAATGCATATTTACTCATAAAATATCAACTACTCATTTTGAAAATGGGCTTAATAACCATTCATAAATTTTATAAGCTTGTATATCACATAAATGCAACCTTTAAATGAAGTTTATTTTTAAAAAGTACACATACAAAATGGCAAAAAAACCTATTATTTAAAAGTATTTTAACAAATTATTTCTAATTATTGGAATACTCTATTCAAACGGCCCTTAGTTATTGTACAATTATATATTTCACTCTCAAAATTTATATTTTAATATAACTTATTTTAATCAATACATTTAAGTTATTTATTCATCTTTTATTTATTTACTTTTATCCATTTATTTTTTTATTCCTTTTTTTCATTTATCTTCATATTAATTATTAATAAAAATAGAACATTACAAGAAACAAAAATGAACCTAAAACCCTGTTGTATTCAAATTGATCAATTCTTATACCTAAGATTTATTTGATAATTTTAAAGTAATTTTTTTTCAAGGTTCAAATTAAATGATAAAATATTCTTAGTATTGAAATAGTATTCTTAGTATGTAAAAAATTATTGAACTCCTCCTTTCTTTGATTTAATCCAAAGTAAGATGTGGATTGGCTGGTTAATGCAAGTGATAGCCAATCAGAGCTTGAATAAAATGGATACCATATTTACCTACCTCTTTTACTAAGCTGTAGATAAGGCTATACATTTTATAGAAAAAAACATATATAGTTTGTAAACAAAATTGTCCTATATGTGGTGTGAGTATGTAATGTTGAAGTGAAGAAATCTAAAGATCAAACCTCCATGTTGGGTGCTCTGCCATCAGAAAATATTTCAGCTATAGGTGGCAGGAGGTGTTAGCTGAAATGTTTTCAAATCTAAATAAATGGTTAAAGGCCTTTACAATCCCAGCACCTCACTTCTGTGTGGAAGATCTTGAAACTGTCACTGATTCCAGACTAACCAAAAGAGTGGCTAACCAATTTTGAAGGAGAAATCACAGCATAGATGGCTGCTAAGAAAACACAATGTTGTCTCTCTTTCCTTCACACATAGTTATCTGAGTAGTTTACAACAGATTTTATAGCTCTGGTTTGTTTACAGCTAGGGATTGTTTTTTTTTTCCCATTAACACGTTCCAGACTTTTCAATAGCCCATTCTCAGGAAGTCCTAGCTAGGTTTTTGGTTCCCTTTTTCTTTTCATTCCATAAGTTGGCCAATGTTTGAGTCCTGCTGCTGGCTTGCTCTGCAACGGTCCACTCGGCGCAACATTCTCCATCCTTGATGTCACCTGATCTTCAGCATGTCAATTTTCTCACAATGTTTGCAGTTTCCACACGGTCTGGAATGAGCATCAATTTTGTTATCCCCTTTTCCCCAGGCTCTTTTCTGATCCAAAAATGGTACTGCTGTAGTCTTTCCAATCAGCTCTGATAACCAGGTGAGTGCTGTTGCATGCTAATCAAGAATTCCCATTCATATAGGTATTTGTGAAAGTGTTTTACTGATTTTACATGATGGCCAAGACTCCTTTCTTGTAGCACAGTAATTCTACTCAGGTTTTGTTAGGACCTAATTGTAGTTAATTTGATTATATATTCCTACCCATCTTGAACCTAAGACAAAACAGTTCCAATACTGATGTTACTGGCATCTATGTTCAATAGAAATTTTGCTCCAGGTTGGGGATATGCCAGAATTGGACTGGAACATAGACCACCCTTTAGCATCTTGAGTCCAGTGAAAGGATGTTTTTGCTTCTGTCGATGTGTATAATAGGGCAGCAATCTCTCCATATCCTTTCCCGAAATGTCTAGTATGTGCACAGTTGCAAGCTTGTCCTTTGGTTTGGGCCAATATCTGACGCACTGTTTTCACTTGTCTGGATTCCCTCTGTAGATGCTGCTGTATGGCCCAGGAACTCCCCTTCTGGGACATCTGACATTTCTATGGATTCCACACCAAATTTGTTGCCTTAAATTTCACAATAGAAACAGGTCCCACAAGCCAGGCTTGAGGACTTCCTTCAACTTGTCCAGCCTCTTGATCACATCTTCCAACCTATCCAATCACATAAAACCTCCAGTGGCACTTTCCTCCCCAACACCCCAGTATTTGCAGGGGCCTTGATTAACTAATCTTGTAAAATGATTCCACTTATTTAGTGCCTTACTGAAAATGCTGAAGGAGGTGATCTTAGCATCTTCTGCACTTCCATGTCTTGAATGCCTTCACAATAAATATTTGCACTCTTTATATCAGCCTCAAATTCCTGTAGGCTTTCTCTTCTGGATTTTAGTTGAGACTGGAACACCTGTCTCAAATGTTGGTTCCCAAATCTCCAGTTCATCCATCAGACTTACACAATTCCATTGGTCCAGGATTGTCTGAAACTCCAGTACTAGTCTTCATAGAGCCACAATCAGGTTCATCTCCAGTTGGGTTGAAGGAAACAGCTTCGAATTGTCTCTTGAAATTTCCAAGAAGCCTGTCCATCAAAGATCGGTGGTGGTACTTTAAGTCTGTCATAAAAACCCCAGCAATAATAACACCTTGATCTCATCCTCCAGCTTCTTGAACTCTTCGCTCTGACTTTGCCAATATTTGTTTCTATGGTGGTAAGGAATCCTTTCTGTCCAGGGTTGCAATTTCCTCCTTGAACGCTACGTCCATTCCTGTAAGTGTCCGATGCAGCTCCTCTTTTTTGTCTTTGAAATCTCTCCTGTTGACACTTATGGTCTGTTTCTTCTTGTTGACACCTATACTCCTGTTTCCACATTTGTGCCAACATGACTTTTAACACTTCGCCATATTCTGACTTAAGGATATATAAATGTTCCATTACAATGCCGGTTCTACTTAAAATAAACACAAGATTTTAAAACTACTATATCATGTTTTGGCTATAAATGTTCACATTAAATTTTTTGAAAATTTTAAAAAATGTTTTCACCCTATTTTTTTTTTTCTAAAATTATCACTATACCCCTTTTTTTATATATTTTAATAATGAAACTTTTAAATACAGTAGAACCTCCCTGTAAAGGATACCTAATTGCAGAGCCAAAGTGTCCTTTAGGGAGAGGTGTCTGTTAAAGGGAGGTTCTACTGTAATTCTTAAAAAAGGTAAAGAGATAAAGAAAGGGGTTGTGTCTCCATCAATGACTCTTGTAAATATCACCTGGTGTTGTTTGTTTTCTAGTCCCCAGTAGGTGCTACAATTAGTATTTTTTTATCTTTTAAATGTCTAGAAAATTAATGTTTTTAAAATGATATTGAAAAAAGGAATTAATAAATGCATATTGTTATTCTTTGTTGTGTTGTTGTTTGATGCACACAATTTGCTCTACCTACTCTCTCATAGCCTACCAAAGCCTAATTTCCACATGTCACAAGATTTACAGTGGGTCGGTGGAAGGGTGGTTAAACCGTTGGTTTTCAACCACTATGACCCGGGATTGAATCTCGCACTGGACACTTTTTTTATAATAATAAAAAAAAAGCTCCAATGGCCCCCAATTCTTGCAAAAGTCCAACCCTACCAGTGAGTGCAAGTAACCAAACGGGGCTCTGACATATTTGTATGTGCAAAAGTCGAACCGCTATCCACCATGATTATCATGGTCTCTACCACGTGTACTAGGGATAATGAAAAAAAAAAGTCACACAACAATCCCAAATAAGGGAACTTGACATTCCACCAGACTCCAATAAGAGAACCTAATAAGAAACTTTTTTTTTCAGCTTTAGGGTCAAATAGTTATTTGAATACTAAATAAAAACACTTTGCGATAAGGCACAATTTGGATTATATATTATAAAGCCAAGGTAATTAGACAAAATCTAAATCAATAATGTGACGTTTTAGTAATGTTTTGTTACCATCATCAGCGAAAAGTACTTAATGATGTTTCAGTACTTTTGTCTGATGATGCTAACGATGCTGTTACTGAAATGTCACACACTATTTATTTGGAATTGGTCTTATTATCTTGTGTTTAAAAACTCTGTGTTAAAACCAAGTATATAGGAAAGGGTTTTACAAGATGAGACATGTATATATAATGTTTCACCCCCCATCACATACATATACACTTAAAAATTAGCCCATTGCACATTTGATGGGGAAGATTTAAGAATAAGTAAACCTATAAAAAGGTTTCAATGTAATAAGATCTGACTATTACCCCACTATAGGAGAATATGGAAATCCAGCTTCAGAGATTCCTAAAATACACAAAGAATAGTCTCTATCAAAATAATTCATGAATACAACACTGAAGGTACAATTCGGATTCTACATTGGAAACAAAGGTAATAATACCAAATCCATAAATAGTGTGTGATGCCTTGGTAATGATGGTAACAATGCTGTTACTGAAACATCACACACTATTTATTTGGATTTGGTCTTAATATGATAATGCACAATTTGGATTTTAGATAATCTAAAAACACAAGGTAATAAAACCAAATAAATAAATAGTGGGTGATGTTTCGGTAACTGTGTGGTCACCGAAACATCAGACTATTTATTTGGATTTGGTCTTATTACCTTGTGTTATAACACTAAATTGTTTTAAAAAGCACAGACTGATAGTGTGTGTGAATTTCAATATAAAATATTTTTCATATTACAAAAATAAAAGGAATTTGCTGGAAATGAATCCATGATCTTTATATTTAGTATAGAGAACTTCATTTCTCTCAATGC
>CP092864.1:168667691-168705348 GCA_030710605.1 Cordylochernes scorpioides
AAGTTCGGTCGAATGTGAAAGTTTTGCTGACAGTTTTCTTCGATAGCAGGGGCGTGGTGCATCATGAGTTCTTGCCACAGGGTAGAACGGTCAATAAGGAATTGTTAGAGATTATCATCTTTTCATTAAATATAGGATACTATGTTATTTGTAAATTTAATTGTTTAAATAATTTGTATTTTTAAATTTAATTATAGAGAAAAAAAAAGAAAAAAAAAATTGTAAATTTATATATGTAAATTCTTGTCCAAAATTAATGTATAATAGAGGATTTGCATATTTTTCTAGTTTGTTAAAAAGAAAAGTGTAGTTTTGTTGTGAGCAGAGAGGCTGGATGCTCTCAGGGCTTCAGGTATTAAAAGGAAGATATTTTAAAAGGTGTGTGTGCCATCTGTCCTACCTTCCACCCAACAGGAATATTACCTACAAGTTATGCGCAATTTACGTGAAGCAATCCACCAGAAACGCCCGGATTTGTGGAAGAACAAAAATTGGCTTTTGCACCACGATAACACCCCTGCTCACACATCGTTGCTTGTGCGCGACCTTTTGGCCAAAAACAACACACTAATGATGCCGCAGCCACCGTATTCCCCAGATCTGGCCCCCTGTGACTTTTTCTTGTTCCCTAAACTCAAGAGGCACATGAAAGGACGACGTTACGCTACGCTTGACGAGATAAAGACGGCATCGAAGGAGGAGCTGGAAAAAGATTTTAAAAAATGATTTTTTGAAGTGCTTTGAAGATTGGAAAAACCGTTGGCCCAAGTGTATAATATCTCATGGGGATTACTTTGAAGGGGACAAAATAGGTATTCATGAATAAATAAATAATTTTTGAAAAAACCCAAAGTCACGATACTTTTTGAACACACCTCGTATGTCAAAATGTGCACATATCATTCTTAATAATTAAATTTTGTTTCCCAATTATCAGTTTTGGGAAATTTTCAAGGTGGTAAAACTTACCAAGCCAAAATAAGATAAAATCACAATTTAGTTACAATACTGATAATTCAAATCTTTTATAATTCCATTGACCCAAATGATTTTCTATTATCACTACTGCTTCTAATTTCTATAATTTTCATCATTAATCTCCCAAATAGAACACACACACAACTTTATTAAGTTTAAATAAGAATAAACAAAACTTTTCACTTTGTTTGAAATTTGATTTCTGGGAACAGCACACCTGCGAGAAAGCCCACCAACACACAGAGATAACAGTTTTATGACTTTAAAGTCATAATTATCATACCTATTTGACACGTCTTCCACAGTGAGTGGACCATAGAGTAGACCTATGGAGATGGTTTTCTATATTGAGGTAAATTGAGCTTGAGTTCTGGAAAAATTATTTGATAAACTTCTGGAAGTTAGTCTTCTTAATGCTATTGCATTTTATGGATATAAGTGACTCCATCTCTAGTCTGTTGCTTTTTGGGAATGTTGGAGTAGTGGATTCGTGGTTAAGATGAAGTCTGATTTACTTATATGTTGGAAGACTTAAGTTATCACATGGTTATTAATATTGTGCTTACACCTCTTCCAGAGACTTGTCCATATATTTAATCCTATATTATATGTATAAGATAGCATTCTTTTTTATTGAAAGAGTACTTATTAGGTATAATTTTTTTGTTATGGGGTTTCCTATTTAATGAACCTATATTTGGAAGGTTTCTGAAAAAGTTTTTACACCAAATTATTTGAGATGGATAGCTGTGAATAAGGAATATTGTATATAGACTTTTAAATGGGGGGTTTAGAATCTCCAATGGGTCGTGAAAATGTCTTAAAATCGATGATTATAGGGATATCCACAATTTTGTTCAAATATTCTAGGTTTCGTTTGTTTTAAAGGTTTGGAGAGAATGGTATGGTTAATACCTTTACTGTGTTCACTTTGTAACTAAGAGGGCAGTAAGAGGAAAATTGATGCAGTTAGGATTGAAGGACTGTTTGTAATACACGGTTGTTTGGAGCTGTTGTTGTATTCGAATGATTTTTAGATCTAGGAATGGAAGACTATTGCTTGTTTCTTTTTCGCATGTGAAATTGAGTTAGGGATGGTAACTGTTAAGAATAGTTAAGATGTTTTTGTTGGAGATTGGCAGAACATATGTAAAAGATGTCATCAATGTATCTGTCAAAACAACAGTTATCATCCCCACCTCAATTTCACATGTGAATAAGAAATAAACAATAACCTTCAGAAAAAACACATCAACCAATAATATATTCAACTCTTGACCTTCCAGTGAACGCAGGGGAATGGTTATTTTGAATCCCAAGTTTGAGTTAATGATCCACCTGAGTGGCAGCAGGTCACTGAAATATTGGGAGTTAAATAGATCATTGGTTGATGTGTGTGTGGCTGCTGTGTTTTCTGAATCAACTTACAACCAACAAATGATCTTCGGCAATATCTTCAGTTCCTAGATATAAAATTACAACTACAAAGCATCTTGGGGTGTTGGCGGACCTTCTCGCAGGAAATCAAATTTCAAACAAAGTGAATAGTTATGTTTATATTATTTTTAATTTTGACAAAATCAATAAGGAATCTAGGGCTAGGTTTCTTTTTATAAAAAAAAAATAATAATAATTTTTTTTTTTTTGCTTATCTCTAGTACACGTGGTACAGGCCATGATAATCATGGTGGGTAGTTAGTGATTGCTTTTTACTGTAAGCGCACCACATGTCTACGCATGTGAAAAGCAATTCGACTTTGCACTTACAAATGTGCCAGAGCCCTGTTTGGTTACTTGCACTCGCTGGTGCCATTGGAGCATTTTTTTTTTTTTTTTTCAAACAGAAAAGAGTGTCCAATGCGGGAATTGAACCCGGGTTGTAGTGGTCGAAAACCAAATGGTTTAACTAGCCTTCCACTGACCCCCAATAATAATAATAAAAAATAAAAATAAATACCTAGCCCTAGATTCCTTATTGATTTTGTCAAAGTGTAAAATCTGGGAAGAATCTTTATTATTATTTATAATGCAAGTTAATATGGTTCTCCTGTAGAAGGGCCTTTTTTAAGCCCAAAAGCTAGAGTGACAGGAGTTAAATAAATTATTGGTTGATCTGGCTATATATAATTTTAAAATGTGTATCATCTCTCTGGCACCCTCCCATTATTACTGTAACCATAGCAACACCTCAACCTATTTTCTCTCTCTTAATTCAAAATTTTCTTTCACACAGCCTGCTTCTAATCCAGGAGGACCTTCCAAGACAGTTATGAGAGTTCCTCAGAACCTAGAGATTGTTTGATTTTGGGAGTGTGTTTACATTGAGCTTGCTTATATTTAGCATTTTATATCACATGGCATTAACTATTTTATAAATAATTTCAATAAAGTAAACACAATTAATTGAGAAGGTACTGGAGGGCTTTGAAAAATAACATTTGGTCTCAATCCCATTGAATGGAAACCCCTCTTAGTGTGGGTACAACTCTGGTAGAGAACAGACAACATGGGAACACAACATGGGACTGAATGTAAGACAGCTTACCACTTCATTCTTGTAATTGAAGACTTGGGGGGAGAATAGCTCCAAAAGATGGAAAATTTATTTGGCCAACAGCATAGATAAGGCATTGGCACACCACTTCTGTATCAAGCTCTGCTGATTAAACTTTTATAGACATTTTAAAATCAAATTTGGATAATATTTGTCCATATAGTTCCCAAAAGTTTAATTTGACATGATGGACACTAACAACAAGCAAAATATAAAAACTGAAAAATAAAAATAAAAAGGTCAGGTGTTGATATTAAAAAGAAAGAAGGCGTATCCTAACCAGGAGTACATGTGCTTAGACCAATATACATAGGCTCAAAATACATTGATTAGGTGTATGATATTTGTTGAGGACTATGATACAAGTATTCTTTAGTTGCTTCCATGCACGAGATATGTTTTGAGACTGCCTCATGCAGATGGTACAGGTTAGGAAGGTCATCACTCCGCTCTCAAACCTGATTTGCCTAGTTTGTCCTGTTTTGGGACGGAACAAGCACGGGGCAGTTCAATTTGGCAAGTTGACATTGATGATCTCCCCTGGTCGTCCGGATAGATACCACCAGTATTGAGGTTGAAGATGTCCTTCTTCACTTTCCTCTTCTGGTTTGACTTGAAATGGTCAAAGTCCAGGCTGTTGCTGGGCTGGGTAGCTGCCTTTGCCAGGGCATATATTTCAGTTAGGCAATCAATCTGCAATAGTTGTTACCATTATTTTCATGTTTTTAATAAACAACAAATTCCTAGAGTTTTGACTCAAACAAATACCAGAGAAGGCTTCTAGTGTGGGCATACTATTTATGCTTCCATCCTAGCTTCAACCTTCCTCTCAGCATGCTGGATGTGCCCTTTGTGTTCCAGACAGGCTCTGACGGCAGACATTCAGGTTTGGGAGCGGTGGGAAGGTCAGCCCGGACTATAATGAACAAAATTAAAAAGCCATTCTATAAGGTGATCTGCATGTGTTGGTTGGATGGCTTCCTCAGGTCCTCGCACTAACCTCCAACTGCAGGAATACAAACTAGTGGGATTTTTTTCTCTCAAATAACTTCCCTTACCTCAGGGAGCGAAATATTGGGAGGGTGGGGCTAGTCAACTGTCTCAGCTGTCTTGCCAGTTTACCAAATTGCTCTGATATCTGACAATTTGGTTGATCTGCTTAGTTATCTGTCAATTTTGATGAATTCTTGGTAATAATTGTAAGAGAGAGAAATTGTGCTTTGGAGTGTATTTGAACATGTTCCTACAGTTCCAAATCATATCTATAATTTCCCTAAATACTCCACTTAATAAAATTTTCTTCATATATAAGACTACCCAGTACAATATTAGAGTAGCCTGGTGGATTAAACTGGCAAAATGGCTGGTAAAGTTTGCCACTGGGTGAGCTACTTCCCTCATTCCACTAAGGGCAGCTGTGTTTGAAAAAAAAAATCCTTAATTAGTTTTTATTCTTGGATACAGAAGATGCGCTTTTTTTATAACCTTCATTTGTTTGTTAAATTTATAGACTCACTTTAATCAAGGCTTTCTTTTAAGCTATAACAAAACCATAATAAGCAACTAAATATAACTCAAAAATATTCATTCTTATACAGTCAGACCTCCATGAGAGGACACTCACGTTAGAGGACACCTTTCTATAAAAGACAGTTTTCATTTACAAAATTACTATTTTTGCTATTTCGAAACTCTTCAGTAAGAGGACACCTCTCCCTAAAGGACACTTTGGCCCCACAACTAGGTGTCTTTACAGGGAGGTTCTACTGTATATGATATAGCATCCCCTTTGAAATTATCATCTCTAATTCAACCATTTTTTTAAATCCCTATTTAACTGGCTATCATTCAATATAGTCTTTAACACCCTCTTAAGTGTTGACAACAAAATGTTACCACTAGTACCAGTGAATGTTACCAAATTGATGAAATGATCATGATTCCACAAAAAAAAAACTACAGGATTTGATTATTAAAGAAGGTGGACTGTAGATATTAATTATAATATTGCAAATGACGAATGGTCCAGCATGATTATCTATCAAAATATGTTGTTGTTGGTTCTTATCCCTTTGTGTAAAGATTACACAGATTCCATGCTCCGCGAGCATCAAATAATGTACATTACATATATCTAAACAAGAAACTCTTAGGTGAACATTCATTTTATATTAACTACAATAATGATAAAGCAAAAATTAAAAAAATGCTTCTATTTGATTGCAGAACAATCGAAAATAATTTGAGTCAAATTTATCTATTTTTTCTTTAATAGATTTAGGTACGCCCTAGGGGGGTCAGTGGAAGGATGGTCTAAACCATTGGTTTTCGACCGCTACAACCCGGGTTCGATTCCCGCATTGGGCACTTTTTTTCTGATCTAAAAAATTGCTCCAATGGCCCTCGATTCTTGCAAAAGTCCAACCTCTCCAGCGAGTGCAAGTAACCAAACGGGGCTCTGGCACATTTGTAAGTGCAAAGTCGAACTGGTTTTCACATGTGTAGACATGTGGTGCACTTACAGTAAAGCAGTCGCCTACTTCTACCCACCATGATTATCATGGCCTGTACCACGTGTACTAAGGATAAGCCAAAAAAAAAGTATGCCCTTTTTTAATATAAATCAAAACTAAGTCTACCATGTTTTCAAAATTAAACATTGGAATACATTGCTGTTCTAGCAGAGTTTACTGATTCACTATTTGTTTGTTATATTGATGTCGCAATACAACATGAAGTTGGACAGTTTCTTCAAATTCTCTCATTCTTGTAACATTCATGTCTAAGAAAGCATCTAGGTATATAGAGTGTAGTCTTTCTTATCTCCACTCAATCATATTAGGGTATCAAGTTGTAACCCTTGATGGTGTCTGTCTGACAACCATCATGACTGGGTGGAGTAGAAAGTGTCTGCCTTTGTCATTAAGACTGGGAGTACTACTCAGTGGCAGGCCAACTTAGCTCCAAAAGAAATGGCCACCTCTGACATGAGGAACAGACGTCATGTGCAGCCGCTCCTAACATGGAGTACAAACACTGCTCATCCTGTATCCCTGGATCAGGGGCCTATATAGGGTACTATCAGCCAGGCCAGCTGAGCCCTGTTTTTTTACTGGGCTTGTTACTGCTCCCCCTCCTCTTTTTAAATCCGGACTTGGGACTGGCAAAGGCGGAGTTATAGAGTGTAGTAAATATTAACACTAAAATGTATTTCTTAACATAATATTTCCATTATTCCCATTCTATCACACAACAATAAAGGCAGGTCCACACACATCAACAGTTATGAAGAGTTAAATATGGTGGCTAATTAGTGGTTGCTTTTACACTGTAAGGGTACTACATGTCTACACATGCAGTTTGACTTTGCACTTACAGGGTGCCAGAGCCCCATTTGGATACTTGCACTAATCTGTAGGGTTGGACTTTTGCAAGAATCAGACACCCTTGAAGTAATTTTTCTCAAGAAAAAAGTGCCCAATATGGAATTCAACCTTGGGACCTGGCTGTTGAAAAAGTGTGCCAGCCCTAGTTGGATAGTCAGAGTAGTCAGATCTTCCAGCCTTTGAAACCATAACTTTGCTTGTTTCTCATTTATTTAGGACTTTCTAGTTACTGACATATGTATTGGGTATAAAAGGTCAATTCATCACATAGTGCATACACTTTTGGCTAATTTTGAAGTCTTAACTAGTAAAAATTTCCAAATGACACATCTACCATGAAATGGCATAAGTTTAGCACCATATACAGTGGTTATAACAAACATAAAATCTTGAGTCCAGTGATGTTGTTAGAGTGAGGATCAACTGTATTTTACTGAAGTGTTGAACAACTTTCAATAAATAACACAAAGAAATATTCTTGATTGAAAAAAAAATATATATATATTGTTCAGTTATTGTATAAATATTTTAAATCTAAAGCATCTTGGCAAAACAAAATGTTTACAGGATATTACCACTCTTGAAATATTCTCAGACCCATCAAGGGAACACAACTCCTTACATATCAAAAGGAAGGGTTTCTTACATGCCAGAGATTGTCAGGAGGATATTGATTTGATAAGCCTTTCAAACTAGATGCAAAGAAAAAACGTATTGCTTATTCCAAGTACACATGGTTTGTTGTTATTGTTAGTGTCCTTCAAGTCCAGTTAGACTTTTGGTGATTATAGGGACAAATATTTTCCAATTTTATCTGTTAATGACCATCACTCGCAGTCCATCTTGTGAACTTCCGGTAGCTTACTTCACCCCTTCTAGCCAGCTTATTGCAGGTCTTCCTCTTGTGAGTGGGATAAGTGCAATGGTTCTGTAGTTCCTGCAGATCCTTGGGTTTCCTTTTTTGGAGATAAGTACAAATATTGTTTTTTGATTTGGTTGGCCATTTTTCACTCTAATATTTTCTGCCGAAGTTTTTTTGATGATATTTAGTGCCTCCTGCCAGACACATGGGACAGGACATGATAGTTGTGGTTGCTAACGACTGCTTTTACTGTAAATGCACTACAGGTCTATACATGTAACAGTTTGACTTTTGCATTGGAAAGTGTGCTAAAGCTTCATTTGGTTGCTTGCAACCACTGGAAGGGTTGAACTTTTGCAATAATCCTGAATCATTGAAGCAATTTTTTTCTTCAGAAGAAAGTAGACCTTCACTGAGAGGACACCACTCCACAATGGACAGTTTTCAACTCCAAAAATGACCATTTTTACTAATTAATTGCTCTCTGGTACACCTTTCTCTAAAGGATACTTCAGCTCTGCAACTAGGTGTCCTTTCCAGACAGGTTCTACTGTATTTTATATTGGAAGGCTGGATTGGTGAAGAAGAGATGATTACCAATCTCTAGGGTAACTTCTGCTAATACTGGGTCAGAACACAGGATGTCCAGTGTAAGAGTCACTTGAGTCGTCCACCCACAGCAGTCTGTTCCAGCAGCTGTCCTCTTCCAATCCCCATCTCAAGGGCTCCCTTCAAAGCTTCCAGACCACCCTCACTGGTGCCTCTTCCCTCACCACTGGCCTGGCAGATGATTGCGTGAGTTTGTTTGACTTTGTTACCTCAAATATCTAAATTATCTATTTGTTAGTAGTGTTGAAAACTAGTAACTATACCAAAATGTACAAACCTAGTTTCTTTTGGTATTACTTAGGCTGGATTTTTACCAGTGATTCGGCCCCTTACCCACATTGAATAAACAATTGACAAAAAATATCAAAAATTCATAATAATCAGAAATTATTTGAGTAAATAATTTAAAAAAAGGTAAGTTAATTTTTGAAAATTCTGGCTTCTTATCATTCAATTAACAGAGACCTCATTTGTAAAGATTAAGTGACTGAAGGTTCTTCACAAAATCCTATTTAATGATTATATAAATATTCATCATCAATCTAAGGATCTACTTGGGTTGAGTCAACCTTATTTAAACTACTTGCTTTGTTGATAACCTGCATACATTCTGTCACAGGGATGAAGGTAGTGATGAATAAAAACTTGAAAATCATCTAAAGAGACTATAATTTATCACCAGACTTTGATTCGACCGGAAATGCCTTTTACCCCGGGTGTTAAAGCAAAGTGGTTTGACTATTTTATCTATTCAAATAATATTTTGCAAGATTTTACTTCTATATACAATAAAACCTCTCTATAGTGAAACCCAATAGGATCCAACTTTTAGTTCACTATAGCCACAGTTTGGCCATTTTGTATAATTTTCAAAATTTTTAGGTTGTATAATTAAAGGAGAGTCATATACATAGGAAAAAAAGGCTACCTTTTAATAATGGCCACTATGTTTTAATATCCTAAATTGAACAATTTCCATACATCAATGCTGTATATCAAAATAGCCAAAAAATATCTTGTGAAAAAGTCATTTAATGACAGGTTATTATCATATATGTAGCTTTATGTCTAATTTAAAAATCATGACAAATGTCCTAGGCAAACCTTTATTAATTATATAATATTTTTTTTTAATCATATTACACTCTATACTGCAAAGTTTACTTGAAAAAGTTTTATTATTACTTTGTTGTTCGAAAGCACTCTTCAAGCATTCACCTTTCAAAAAAAGTTAAGAAGTATTTTTTATTCCATCTCCAGTTTTCACATATTCTTCTGAAATCTATATTTCTGTTTGTTTTAAACCTTCCATACAAACCATCGCTGGCTTCAAAATTACCATAGTTCATGCCATAAAAAATAATTTTTTGTTGCATCATGGGCCTGTTTTTTTGAACGCTTTTTTAGCATAGGTTTAACTAACTAGATGTAGAACATTTCTGAAAGGGGATACTAACATGTATGATTAAGGCAAAGTTGATTTCACTTTGTAGTATTTTTATATAGCCCTTTCCAATTTTGTCTAGTATGGTAGAATGTTTAAATTTTATTTTCAACTTGTTCTAAAGTTTTGAACTTTCACTTTCCTCTCTCTCTTTCTCTTGCAAAGATATTTTATTAAATATAAGTATAATGCACACAAAAATGTATGTAGCATGTAGCAAAAATTGAATATGCATGTAAATCAAGCATGTCAAACTCAAATCCTAACACGGGCCAAATAAAAAAGTAATAAGATTATGTGGGCCGCAAAAAAAGAAAACAAGTAATTAAATTTTTATAGTAACATTTATGTAGGTTTATTTTAAAAAATACTAATAAGAAAAAAGAAAGTAAAGTTAATATTTTCTGCCCTGATATTTGGCATCTCTTTTCTGCTACCATCTTTCCTACTTCGGGGGAAATCTTGTTCGCAGTGATTAATTTTAAAACTGACCCAAGGTGAACGTCAGTAATTCTCGATCTGATTGGAGACTTATTTCCTTTCATAAGTGAAAATAACTGCTCGCACCGATAAGTACTTCCAAACATGGACATAATTTCATATGCTAATTTTCGAGTGTTTTCAAATCTGGCTGGCAAATATTTGTAAAATTCAGAAACGCCAACTTCAATGAATTTTGCCTTTAAATCTGAATCGCACTGGATATCTATTACCTCCATTTGCATATGATTAGGTACTGATTCTATATTTATCGAGAAAATCGAAGAAAACAAAGTAAACTTGCCTTCCAAAGATTTGAAATCAGAAAACCTTGTTTCAAATTCATTTCTAAGACTTAAAATTTTTTCCGCATATTTTTGATACAATGCAGTTTCACCTAAACTTGATTTGTACATGTTGCATGTCGGAAAGTGCATTAAATCTTCGTTTTTCAACTGCTTTTCCCAAAGAACTAGCTTACATTTGAATGCATTAACTTGGTCACACATGTTGGTAATGATCTGATCCTTTCCTTGCAGTTTCAAATTTAAATCCGACAAGTGTTTTGTTATGTCAACCATGAAGGAAAAATCTTGCAACCATACTTGATCAGAAAACAAAGTGATGTCTTGATTCTTGGTTATTAAAAACTGACATATTTCTTCTTTCAAGTCCCAACATTTTTTGAGAACCTTGGAGCATGATAGCCAACGTACCTCGGTATAGTATGATAAACCTGAATATTCGCTTTCTAATTCAGTTAAGAACAGAGAGAACTGTCGCTGATTTAAACCTCGAGATCTTATGAAATTGATGAATTTTTTGATAGATGTCAACACATTTTCCATTTTTATTACCTTTGTACAAAAAACTTCCTGATGTATAATGTAATGCGTATGATGAATATTGGAACCATCAGAAATTTCACTTAGTTTTTTTCGCACTAATGCTACGTTTCGTTGGTTTTTCCAGTCTTTGAAGGAGCTCCATCTGTTGCTACAGAAGTCAATTTTGATTAAGGTGAATTGTATTTTTGCAGAAGATCATAAACTCAATTAAATATATCTTCTCCTGTAGTAGTGCCATGCATCGGTACTGGTTCCAATAATTCCTCAAAAATGTTGAAATCCGTGTCGCAAGCTCGAAAAAAAAACCAGCTAACTGAGCTTCGCCCCCAATGTCCGTACTCTCATCACAGGCAATGGAAAATGCTTCGAAAACAAGATGATTTTTCTTTTATATGATCATTTAAATTTCTGGCCATATCAGTAACTCTTTCCACAACGGTATTTCGAGACAAAGATATTGCTTGAAACGTCTTCACACTTCCAGGACAAACAATTTCTGCAGCTTTAATTAAACATTCCTTGATGAAATCACCTTCAGTAAAAGGTTTTGAGTGTTTAGCTATCATCTCCGATAAAACGTAGCTTGCATGCACCGCCGCTTCACTCTCTTGTGATACTTTAGTAAACATAAACTGTTGTTTTTTCATTCCCAACTTGAACTCTTTTAACTTTTCTTGTCTCATTAAACCTTCGTAGGTATCATATTTTGATTTATGTTGTTCATAATGACGTTTAATGTTATATAAATTTGGTACACTAATAGCATTATTACATATCAAGCAGATGATTTTATCTTTTACTTCAGAGCAAAAATACTCTAATTCCCCCTTTTCTTGAAAATTCCTATGTTCGTCAGCAATTTTTCGTTTAGTTTTACTGCCACTTGGTTTTGATGAAGACATATTGAATACAAAGGTCTGAAAAAAAAATTGTAATCACTAACACAAAATAATAAAACGTTTTATTTAATATTTTAAAATTTTTTTAAAAATTAATATTTTTTAACTTACCAGACCAAGAATAACTGCACAAATTATTGAACGTAACTTAAACATTTTTTTTTTCTAGTACTCCGAAAGAATATTTTCTTTAAACTTTAAGGCACACAATACTTATGGCGATGTACATACGTTATGTATGTAGGTATAATATTATCAAAACTTACGACTTATGTATGGCGACCAGTGGTTTGTTATTAAGAAATAAATTATGTATAATTACAATTTTTAAAAATGAGGGGGGGCTACAAATTTTTATTATTATTATTTTTTAATTTATAAATTTTTTTAAATTAAAATATATTGTCTGGTGGGCCGCATGAAGCCCGCGGGCCGTGAGTTTGACATGCTTGATGTAAATAAACAATACCACCAAATTTATGGTTTTGAAATTCTAATCTGTGACCTGAAACATTCCAAAAATTATTGCATTTTAAAAATCTATCAAGTTGAAAATTCCAAGTTTGTTATAAGCTTAGTATTTTAATTAGAATTTATTATTTTTGGGACTTTTAAAATTAAGCTTTTTTATAGGAGTAGTTTTTCGTATATATATTTTTAAAATACCAAAGTTCATTATAACAATGGTAATTTAAGTGGAATAGAATTGGGGATTATCTTAGGTTCGTTAAAAGTGAATGTTCGCTATATCCCATGTTCATTTTAGTGTGGTTTTACTGTGTATATATAGGGCAACAATGAACTTTAGAAGCAATGTGTTGGGTGAAGCTACAAAGAAAGGTTTGTGTAGGACGGACTGCAGGAGGAAGATTGGTTCCACGGAGTGCTACCACGTGAGGAGGTAGTGCGGCTACTGGTGCAAGAGGGAGACTTCCTTGTCCGGCAGTCCATAAAGGGAGAGCAGCCCCAGACTGTCATCTCTGTCAGATGGCACGGGGCCCATCGACACTTCATCCTTCAAATCACCCCGGAGGGCCACTACCGCCTGGAGGGGCCGGCTTTCCCCACTGTGGCCGCTCTGGTTGACTTCCTCCGCTGCACATCCCAGCCCCTCACTGCTTCCTCTGGGGCTGTACTATTGCGGCCGGTGCCCCGCGAGGTCTGGGAGCTCAACAATGATGACGTCATACTTATTGAGCGCATTGGCAAGGTAAACTGAAACATCTGGTTGTTGAGTCACAAGTTCTTACAAGGTGAGGGCAGGGCAACTTTGGGGAAGTGTACCGGGGCCGACTCCGCACCACCACTCAGGATGTAGCAGTCAAGATCTGCCAGCTCAATCTCCCCGATGAGCACAAGAAGAGGTTCCTCAGAGAAGGCCGTATCTTGAAGCACTACGAACACCCCAATATTGTCAAACTCATTGGCATCTGTGTTCAGAAGCAACCCATCATGATAGTCATGGAACTGGTGCCAGGTAAGTTTTAAAATTATATTTAAGAACTCCTACTAGAAATATCATTTCCCCATTATCATATATGTAGCAGTGTGATAAGATTATTGCCTTGAAACTAAAATTAACAACCTTTTGCAGTGTCACACCAGATTACTAGAATACTAGACAAACAATGGAGTTCCTCCCAGGTCTCAACCAAGAACAACACCTTGACAGTCATGTTTATTTAGTATTATTGAGATCAGGTACAATATTTTGATTATAGATAAGAATTTATATTATTGCATATCAGATGATATAAAATTTATCCAGAAGTTTGTTTCTCTCCAAAAGGTAAAACACTATTAATATAGTTTACAATGCCCATATTTAGTGGCACCCTAAAATACTCATCAAAACTCCCGGGCATATGCAGTATATATCAGTTTCTGAAAAAGGATTTTTATAAAATATTTATGTTAAAAACATTTCAAAATACTCTTCAAGTCCAGAATTTATCTGTAGAGGAATTTGTGCCCTACTGTTTGGAAAAAAATAGTAGAGAATCTTGTAGAGAAAAGGGTTTCTAAAGTTATACCCATGGTAATGAGAGCTAGAAACCTTTTGATCCTACATTGCTACCAATGGCATCTTCTGAATCTTTCAAGTTGATAACTTAAGGTTATAAGACCAAATCCAAATAAATAATTAATGTGTTTACTATTTATTAATTTGGATTTGGTCTTATAACACACTATTTATTATTTAGATGTGGTCTTATTATCCTGTGTTTCTAATCTATAATCCAAATTATGCCTTATCAAGTTGATAACTAAGTAATGTTAGAATCCTCAGAAAATCCTCACAAATATCTTGGTAGTTAGTAGATTAGGATTGTGGAAGGCTCTAATTTCATTATGTTGTAAGCACAATATCCAGCAATCTCCTCAAAATATATCTATGGGGAATGAGAGATTGTATTGTAAGAATTTTAAAAATTTATCATTTTTAGTGCTGTTGTCTGAAGGTATAACAACACTGTTAATCTAAATGACACATATCATTTATTGCAATTTAGTATTTTCATCCTGTGAATTTATTATCATTGAATACAGAATATAACCCTTTCAATTCAACTGTTCTCCAAAACCTAACCAATTCATCCAACAACACCTACCTCAAGTCAGCACCTTGGGGTGATGAAATAAGGTTTGACTGTATATATTGTTGTGATAGAGGATGAAGTGTATAAATGTATTTCATATTAATAACTAGGACATAGCCTGTTGAACATGCAATGGAAAGATTCAATGCCATCTAAACACAAGTTAATAAGACCAAATATAAATAAATAAATATTGTGTAATGTTTCGGTAACAATGCTGTTACTGAAACGTCGCATAATATTTATTTATTTGGATTTGGTCTTTTTACCTTGTGTTTATAATCTATAATCCAAATTGTGCCTTATCAATGCCATCTAAACTGAAATGAATCTTTAGAATGAAATAAGCTCAGTTTATTACAAGAGATCAATCACAGCATCCATGGCACTCTAGTGGATCTTTCTCCATGGTCTATCCATCAGCATGATAGATAGCCAACTCCATGTGGAAATATTTTTGCAATACATGTGTAAAGTATTGGCTGTTGTTCTTTTGAAGATATAAAAAACTCGTAAAGAAATTTCTCTGTAAATAGAATTTCTATCTTTTATATTGATTCTACATTTTATTTCAATCTTTTATATTTTATTTCCAATGTTTCTCGGTAACCCGCTGTCACCCTTTTCAAGCAAAAATGTATTTGCTATTACCTGAAAACTTATTATTACCAACCTGCAAAAATGACATTTTACGCAATTTTCTAAGTGTTAAGCACAAGAGAGAGAGAGGATATAATAATAAATAAATATAATATGGTCCCATGCGTTTTAAAAAAGTTTTAACATAAATATAGCAACTCTCTGGTAAGAGGATGCCTACTTTTAAAGTTCCCTTTGGTTCTGCAACTAGGTGTCCCTTACAAGGAGGTTCTAGTGTATTACTAATCAAAATATTCCAAAACTATACCAATATCTAATAGTATATTTGCCCATTCAGAAAATGACCTTGTATACTGATGCTGAGGCTGTGGTCCAGGGGGCTCCCTGCTGAAGTTCCTGAGAGCCAACGGCCCCCATCTCACTCAACATGAGCTGCTCACTCTCTGCCTAGATGCTGCAGCAGGCATGGAGTACCTGGAGTCCAAGAACTGTATCCACAGGTGGGTGGCGGACTGCAGCAGTGAGAGCTGGATGCTGATGTCTGTGGAGCAGGGACCTGGCTGCCCGCAACTGCCTGGTTGGCCGGGACAATGTGGTGAAGATATCAGACTTCGGCATGTCCCGGGAGGAGGAGGAGTACACAGTGTCTGACGGCATGAAGCAGATCCCCATCAAGTGGACTGCTCCTGAGGCCCTCAACTATGGTTTGTTATGTTTCTTTTGGTGCTGGTACTTTCTCACATTTGATGCCATCATTTCTATGATAAGGCACAATTTGGATTATAGATTAATCTAGAAAATAAGACCAAATCTAAAAAAATAGTGTATGACGTTTCGGTAACAACGCTGTTTCTGAAACGTCGCATGTTATTTATTTTTTGGATTTAGTCTTATTACCTTGTAGTTATAAATCTGTTTGAAATGAGATTTTCAACTTTTCTATGGTTTCTACCATTATCTTTTTAAAAAAATATTTCATTTACCTTGCTCCCATGTCTATCCACAAATTTTATGAGCAATTTTTCAAATACTTACAGAGCCCCTAGAAGTCTCTGAAGTTTGATACATCTGTTCAAACCTAAAGAAAATTCAAGTTTATAAAATTTCTGAGTTTTCTAGATGATCAGGTATGGACTAATTTCTCTATTTCCTTACTCTTGATTATGATGTTTTGTAAATTTAGAAATTATATAGCTATATGATAAATTTGTAAATTTTTAATTCGGAACTATAAAAATTGAATAAATAATTGATAAAAATAATTTTTAAAAAAACTTTCATTTTAATGCACTTGAATCGAGAAAAAATAATCAGCTACTGCCATTGAACAATTAATTTATGAGTCATAATAAAAGTGACAGGGAACAATCATCATGAATTTCAAACTTAATGTTGTTGTAGTTTCTTATCCCCTTATGTAAAGATTACACGAATTCCATGAGTTCCTGCTCCTCGAGCTGTTTTATGATAAGCAGCGACCTCTCCCAAAGGTCCTGTTTAGTGCATCTAATGCAAGCCAAAATGTGTTCTGGAGCTGCAGGTGCCAAGCTACATTTTGGGCAAGTGGGGTAGATTTTGTTATTATTTTCTATCTCCAATGGCTTGAGATGGCCTGTTCTAAATCTTGTTAGTGTTGTTTGATGCTGTCTATTTCTGATGTTCAGAGCTCCTCCTGGGTTCACTCCACTGTACCAACTGTGCACGGGGAAAGAAGCCCTGTCTTGGCACCAGCCTTAGGGCTGGGAAAAGGGCAGGGACGCCCACCCCTCACTCACCCTTGAGGATAGGGGAGTGGAGAGGCGACTCTGCATGTTTGCCTTGCGTCGGAGTGCCACTGGCCGATCGCCAGTGAAGCTGTAAGCTGGCGATCGGCCCTTGGTTAGCTGGCGCGAGGCGCACAAGTCTTGAAACTCTTGGGTCTTCGCTCTGTGTGTGTGCCATTGGGAGCGTCCTTGCCGTGCGCACCATGAAAAACCAAGGGGTGCACACAGTAGTAACACCCTCCCGCCTTCGCGTTGGTTCTCCGTGTAAACCTCAGAACCTCAGAGGTCCTTGATTCATCGGCAGATTCAGGGAGTGCTGTGAACAAAGGGTTCGAGGGCCAAAGGGGGGGGGGTCCTATTGGAGGTAGGACGGGTTTAACTAAGTCCGAACGGGAGGGCTTGGTCAGCAACCTTGCCATGAACTCTCGGAGACGCCTGTGGGTTTGATTGGTCGACCCCATGGAGCCAGACTGTTAAAGGTGATCATCTTTTCATTAAATAAGATACTTTAATATTTGTTAATTATATTGTTTAAATAATTTGTATTTTTAAATTTAATTGTAAAAAAAAAATTGTAAATTTATATATGTAAATTCTTGTTCAAAAATCAATCAATAATAGAGAATTTGCATATGTCTTGTTTGTTAGAAAGAATAATAGTTTTTTTGGTTTGGCAGAGAAGCTAGATGCTCTCAAGTTAGTTTTTTCTCAGTGTAAATATGTTTGTATAATATCTTAAAATTTTCTGCTCTAATTTAATTTAATTTCATTAATAAAATAAAAAGTTAATTTCATCAAGGAAGTATATTTATTTATTTTTTCTCTTTGAGGACTTCAAGAAAAGAAAATATTAAACAAGGTAACAGCTCTATCCTCTCTTACACCCAACACAGACCATAATGGCGGGCGCGAGGGGCCAAACAATGGCCGCTCGGTGCATGGAGAATGCATCATTCCCTTTTGGCTGGGTGACCTGGATGTCAGCAATGGGTATGCTATCGCATGCCGGTTTATGGACCGAAAGGTCTGGGTGGCCACTGCTCCAAGGATGTACCAACTGTGCGTGGGGAAAGAATGCCCACCCCTCACTCACCCTTGAGGATAGGGGAGTGGAGAGGCGACTCTGCGTGTTCGTCCGCATCGGGGTGCCACTGGCTAATGGCCAGTGAAGCTGTAAGCTGGCCATCTGCCCTTGGTTGGCTGATGCGAGGGGCACGTGTCCTGAAACTCTTGGGTCTTCCCTCTGTGTGTGCGCCATTGGGAGAGTCCTTGCCGTGCGCACCATGAAAAACCAAGGGGTGCACACAGCAGTACCACCCTCCCGCCTTCGCGTCGGTTCCCCGCATAAACCTCAGAACCTCAGAGGTCCTTGATTCGTCGGCAGATTCAGGGAGTACTGTGAACAAAGGGTTCAAGGGCCAAAGGGGGGGGAGTCCTATTGGAGCGTAGGACGGGTTTAATTAAGTCCGAACGAGAGGGCTGGGTCAGCAACCTTGCCATGAACTCTTGGAGTAGCCTGTGGGTTTGATTGGTCGACCCCATGGAGCCAGACCATAAAGGCGGGCGCGAGGGGCCAAACAATGGCCGCTCGGTGCATGGAGAATGCATCATTCCTTTTTGGTTAGGTGACCTAGATACAGCAATGGGTATGCTATCACATGCCGGTTTATGGACCGAAAGGTCTGGGCGGCCAATGCTCCAAGGATGTACCAACTGTGCTTAGGTGGGATCCTCCAGTTCTTGTTTATTTTTGTTTTGGCTATTGTTTCTATTTCTTTAAAAGTAAGTTTATTTTTCTTTGGCAAGGGTTCTTTTGTGCCTTTTTTCGCTAGCACATCAGCAGCTTCATTGCCAACGTGTGAGGGTATCCATTGAAGGTGAATTTTTGAGGTTTTTGGAGATAACTAATTATGTTCCTGCTTACTTTGTCTCTGAGTTCTCCTGTGTGACTCAAGTATTGTATGGCACTTCTACTATCTGTAAGAGTCCAGATATCTTGATAATTAGTATTTCTGATGGATTTTAAGGCTTCATAGATGGCTATAATTTCTGATCTGAAGACTGAGCAAAAATCTGGGTTTCTTCTGTTTATTTTTTAAATGCTATTTGTGGATTTAATTAGACAGCCACTGCCAATGTGTCCCAACTCGTCTCTGCTACCATTGGGGTAGATAGTTATTGCATTTTTAGGAATTTTATTAATTATTTCTAATGATAATTGTTTTAAGTAATCTGGATTTTGGCATTGTTTGTTGGTGGGTTCATTTAAATTGGCATTAAAAATAACATTTTGTAGTGGTTCGCATGGAGATATTTTTCTGCTAAATAATTTTTTTTTTCACTTTATATTTTAAAAATCCATTTCTTTTGGCCAGGTGGAGAGGGCCTTCTTTTTTGAGTCTTATATTCTATTCCCAATTAAGTATGTAATTGGAAGTTCTGTGTTTGTTTCCATAACTCTTGATTTTGTTTATATATTTTGGCAGATTGTAGATTCTTCTATCCTTTAAGGGCATAATGTCTGGCTCGTAAAGAACAATATCATTAAGGCAAGTATTTCGAAGACCTGTAATAATTCTAGCTGCACTTAGTTGTATCCTTTCCAGTGATTTTAGATTTGTTTCAGATGCTGTACCATAGATTTGATATCCATATTCCAGGATAGGTCTAATGAGATGTGTAAGTTAATTTTAGTGTTGTTTCACGGCTCCCCACTCTCTTCCTGAAATATATTTCAGGATTTTTAGTCAGTCTCTTCCTTTTCTAATAACTTCTTCAATATGTTTACTGGAGTTAATTTCTGGATCCAGGGTGTAGCCGAGATATTTAGGATGTTTATTATATTGCAATTGTTGTTCTTTCAGAATAATTTTTGGTCTTATTTTGTATAGTTTCTTATCGGTAGTAAAAAGACAGGTTTCAAATTTTTGGGGGTAAAATTATAATTTATGTGTTTATTAGCAAATTTTCCTAGGTGGAAAAGAATCTTGTTCAAATCTCTTTCAGCTTTTTTCAAGTTAGTATTGCTGCTCCATAGAACAATGTCATCAGCGAAAAGTCCAATATTGGTTTTATGTGAAATATTTTCTTCTATGCCTGCAATAAATAGGGTAAAGAGAGTTGGGCTAAGGACTGATCCTTGTGGTAATCCTTCGTACAATTTAAAGGTTTTAGAAAGAGTGCCATTATATTTGACCCTGATGTATCTATTTTTAAGGAAATCAATTATCCAAGTGATAGCTTTTCCATCAATTTTGAAATGTTGGTATAATTTTGTAATTAACTTGTTTTTCCATACCTTATCAAAAGCTTGTGTAAGGTCTAAAAAAAGCAGCTATTGTGTGGTTAGTTGGTTTTCTGTTTGTGCATCTTTTACCTTTTGTGTGAAAAAATACCCATGTCCTTTCCTAAATCCATATTGTTCTTCTGGTAAGAGATTTCTTGTGTCGAGGTGGTATGTGAGTCGTCTGAGTATAATTTTTTCCATTAATTTGCAACAAATACTTGTGAGGGAGATAGATCGGTAGTTTTTTGGGTTATCAGCAGATTTGTCAAGTTTTTCAATAGGAATTATTGTTGCAGTTTTCCAGTCTTGAGGCAATTTTCCAGGAGTTATTGAAAATATCAAGAAGTCTTTCTTTGCCATTTTTGCCCAAGTTTGATATCATTTGGCCATGGTATCTGGCCCAGGAGTCTTGTTCAGGTCAGTGTTTTCTAATGCATAATCTAGCTCTTTCATATTGATTTTTTCATGGAAAATATTATTAGTGCTAGTGATGTTTTTACAGTCATGGATAATCTTTCGGGCCTTTTTTTCAACTTTCTTATCTTTTATTTCAAATTTGATTTAACTACTTATTTGATATAAATTACCTAAAATATTAGCAGCATTTTTGTCATTAGTTGCTGGGGTACCATCTGTATTCTTAATCATATTTGTGTTTTCAGTTTGTGGCTGGGCTCTGTCAATTTGTTCTGCCAAATGCCAAAGTTTTGTATTTGGGTTTCTTGGGTTCAGGTTTTCACAAGTTTGTTTCCATTTTTCCCTTTTCAAATTAACCTATAATCTTTTTATTTTTGCATTCACAATGTTCAGTTCAGTTCTACAATTTGTTTGGCTTTGGGTGCACTTTTTTTGTAGTTCATTTCTTTTAGTTATAAGTGTTTGAATATCTTTTGCCTGGTGTGTATAATTTGGAATCCATTTCTTAATATTACCTCTTGGTATTGAAACTTTGGCTGCTTTAATAATGGTGTTTTTGAAAGATATCCAATTTTGTTCCAGATCTTTTATTCTAGTGGGTGCTTTTCTCAAGTCTTCATTGGTGTTTTTCTGGTAAAGATTCCAATTAGCCTTTTTGAAGTTCCAGAATTTTTCTTTGAGCTGGTTTTGGTCTTGGTGCTAATTTCTATCAAAATAGGTAAATGATCACTTCCAATACTTTTTAATATTTGCCATTTGCATTTGTGGAAAATGTCAGGACTGGAGAAACTTATATCAAGGGCTTGTGCTGTATTATAACTGTAGGAATGGTGGGTAGGATTCCCAACATTTAAGCACATGAAGGCATTGTCGTCAAATAAGTTTGAAAGTATTTTGCCTCTTAGGTTTGGCGTGGAACATCCCCATAGTTGATGTTTGGCATTAAGGTCACCTACAATAATAGTGTTGTCTGTAAGAAATTGAGCCATTGTTCCATCGTCAATAAGTTTATTGTTTGGAGGGTGATACATATTGAATATGTTGATAGTTTTGTTTTGACTGATGTAGACTTTGATACCTTGGGCTTCGAGGTCTGATGTGTTTGGAATATTAATGGCTATGTCTTAATACTAATCATAATTGTTTAATGGTGGTAGCTTAAATATTTTCTCCTTTTAGTGCAATAAAAGTTTTTACAAAAATCATTTTTATGAATCAATTCTTTTGATACCTTACAAGAAGGAGGATGTCGGGTAGAAGTATCAATAACCATTTATTTCATTCTCTCAAGCTGAGTAGCCTTCATTCCATATTCCCCCTCATTCTCTGCCATTGAAGATCCTATTCCACCAGTAAATGTACAGCTGACCTCGGATGAAATTAGCATATAATAAGTTGGTGAAGAAATTTTGATATGCCTGGAAATGGAGAAAAATAATTTTTCTCTCAGTCAAAAAAATCCTAACAACTTTTTCAGAGCCCACACAATTGTTATTTAATAGTCCATTGGTTTTCCATCCCCCCCCCTCAAAAAAAGCACCATTTAATATTTCCAAGTTCTCTGTTAAAAAATGTACTTTTCCATATTTGGCAGGTATATTGGCTTGATTATTTTTCCTTGTTGTGCCAATTGGAGCCATGATTGGTTAAACGCATGTGTTCACCCATAAGGGATCTGCTATTATATAAAAGATGTTATTCTTTTGGGCGTTTTCTAATCTTGCCAACATAGTCAGCCTGCATGAACTGCAGACAACTTTATAAATAAAGCCTGGTGCCAGAGTTAAAGATAGTGGTGGGATGACAGAGCATTTCTCTCTCAAATTTGGACTGGCTGGAAAGGCATTGTTGCCTCTTTATGGTTATATATTTAGGAAAAATAATTACACATAATGAGATAGCTACCTCTTTTTGACACTAGATTAAAAATGAAGCCATAGAAAAAAGTATCATAAAGAGTAAAAGTCTTTCAAGAAAGAGAAGAAATGAAGGAATAAGCTATATTTTTTTAGTATGCTGATAGTGCAATATAAAGATTGATCACCTACTAGAATAGGAGCTACTATATGAATGCAGATTACTAGTCTAATATCAATAGTGGTAGAGAGGTAAGAAAGGGCATGTTGTGGGAAGGACTTCCACCAAATGCACACACTCTTGTGTGAAGAAAAACTGAAAACCCATCACACACACACATTAGATTGGGAATTTATCCACTATACAGTCCTGATCTCATGAGATTTTTATTTGTTACATCTTGAAATATTTTTAAAAGGAAAAATCTAGATACTATGGTAGAGGAGATCTTAGAGAATGTTCAATATGGGTGACACATTCAAAGCTTTTATTTAAGGTTTTTTTTTTTGCTTATCCCTAGTACACGTGGTACAGGCCATGATAATCATGATGGGTAGAAATAGGCGACTGCTTTTACTGTAAGTACATCACATGTCTACACATGTGAAAAGCAGTTCGACTTTGCACTTACAAATGTGGCAGAGCCCCGTTTGGTTACTTGCACTCGCTGGTGGGGTTGAATTTTGCAAGAATTGGGGGCCATTGGAGCCTTTTTTTTTTATCAGAAAAAAAGTATCAATGCGGGAATCAAACCCGGGTCATAGCGGTCGAAAACTAACGGTTTAGACCATCCTTCCACCGACCCCCCATTTAAGGGGTTTAACAGGTAGAAACACCACATTAGGGACAATGTATCCTCTCTACTGAAGGGAGATCATATTTCTAAAAGTAAATTTCCCTACTTGTCATTATTTTAAAATAACGAAAGCTGTGAGTGACTGATGTCTACAGAAACATAAATCACTTTGAATATTATGTTTGAAGCATTCAAATCTCTTAATTGATGAGCTGCTTTTAGTCTATTGCTTTGATCTCAATTTCTCTTCCATGATCCAAGTCACCCCAAACTGTAGGAGACCAAAGATTCAGATACCTTGCTTGATTACGAGGTAAATGCAGGGGCCACATGGTGGGAAAATTGTGAAAATTTATAACAATCTAGAGGCAAGTTGAGGAGTTCTGGTACACATCATTTTGTGTTTCTTTTTGTCACCCCAATCTGTCTGAGATGTCAGTCTTATTGAGATGACCACTCAATTGAAATATTATGCTTAGTAACCATTGAGACATGAAAAATGTAAGTTTTTTTTTTTGGTTTTCCATTATCAAAATAGTTTCTAAAAATAACATGAATATTATGATAATAATATAAAGCGCTTTGTTTTGACTAAAAGCTTTTTTAAATGTTTCAAAAAGTATTTTTTTTTTTTTTAAATAGGCATATGTAGTTGGATCAACAAACTTTTTTTTTTTTTATCAGACATGGCCTCCCTTGCACACAGCAAGTTTGTAATGAGGTGCTGCAAGGTAAATTAGAGCTTCAAACCTCACAAATATCAATATACAGTAAAACCCCTCTATAGTGAACCCCAATGGGACAGAGCTTTTGGTTCACTATAGCCACGGTTTGGCCATTTTAAAAAACTTTTCTGAATTTTTAGACCAAATAATTAAAAAACAGCCAAACAAAAAGGAAAAGGCAGCCACTTAATAATGGTCACTTTGTTTTAATTCCCTAAATTGACCTATTTCTTTACAGTAATGTTGAATATCAAAAGAAGTCATTTGATAATAGGTTCTTCTTATCATTAGCATACAGGTTTATATATAAACCTATGTATTATTTAAAAATTAAGCCAAATCCCCAGGCAAAACATTATTAATTATATATTTAAAAGGTATAAGAGTATTTTAGAACATCTTTCTCAAATAATATAATACTATAATCATTTGAAAAAATGCCTTTAATACCTTGTTGTTTGAAAGTGAAATTTGAAAATCAGAATTGTCTTAAATAATGGTTATTTCTGATACGTTTCTATTAATTGTTAAATATTAATGGTGAAAATTATTTTGTAAGAAATCGCACTTTATATATATATAAAGATAAATAAAAGATACACTATTTTTTTAAGCTACTATAATTATTTTATTCTATTTACAATTCGATTATACGTATATTGTTGTTTACAAGATGATGATCAATAATACAGAGTAGAGTAATAATATATCACAGATCATTCCTCCTTCCTTATATTGTTCATAGTTGGAGAAAACCGGCAAGGAGGGCATCGAGGTCGGGTAGATCTCCTAGGCGGAGGTGATGTGGAAATTTGAGGGTCTTGTTCCAGTCGGTGAGGTCCTGCTCCAGCGTTGTCCAAGGTCCAATCAGAATCTTCAGCATATTTGGTATCTGAACCTGTCCTGATCTGATTGACATGCACTTTAAATGTGCCTTTTAGGTTCTTTACTAGATAAACATTGTAACCTAGTCGTCGTATCACCTGGGCCTTGAACCATTTGCGCCTATTTTGTATTACTCTTGTAAACAGCACTTTATCTCCAACTTGAAAATGTCGCCTTCCACACTCATTTCTCCCAAAAGTCTTCTGGATAAATTCAGAGTTCAAGCAATTTACAAATGTTCTAGGCACATAACTTAAGAGACGTTCTACAGGAGGCTTATCTAAAGAGGTAGGCGTATTTCTATAATTAAACAGAACATTTTGTAAAATACAGTCCATATTTGAGTTTGGAGATTCTTCTAACGACTTTTCCAGAGATTTTTTTATTATTCTTACCGAAACTTCAGCAATTCCGTTAGACGAGGGATTATATGCTGGCGAGGTTAAGTGGTATACATTATTTTTCCGTAAGAACTCCTTAAATTCAATCGAATTGAAGGGGGGGCCATTGTCAGACACTAAGCATTGCGGTAATCCATACCTGGCGAAACACTCCCGTAGAAGCTTAATATTTTCTTGCGAAGTAGTACCTCTAACTGGGAATACTTCAATCCAATTTGAATTTGCATCTACTACTAATAAATAACAATCACCTCTGAAATAGAAATGGTCAACATGAACTCGCTGCCACGGTTGGTTAGTCCTGGGCCAAGGTGTGTTCTCAGCGGGAGGAGCTGTCTGATGATGCATACAGGGAGAACATTCCTTCACAAACTCTTCAATTTGACTATCCATTTTTGGCCACCAAACCGAAGATCTGGCTAGAGATTTCATGCGATTGATTCCTATATGACTTTGATGAAGTAACTTCAACATTTGATCTTGACAGGTTCTTGGAATCACTGCCCTAGAATCAACAAAAATGCATCCCTGCAGTACAGAAAAATTTTCCAATTTTGAAAGGAATGGTTTCATTGTTTCATCCTTTTTTGCTAACTGAGGGTCTTCTAATAAATATTCCTTGAGCTTATTTAAAACCGGATCTTTATTGGTTTCTTCTTCAATAATGAGGTGGTCCAATGGAGTTACATTTAAAAATGATATATCATGTGTCACCAAATCAATGTTGTCTTCCCTTGAATTTATTTCCTCAAGTGGAAGTCTTGAAAATGCATCCACACAGAGCATGGTATCTTTATTTGTATATCTAATATCGAAATCGAAATTTGACAACTCTAAAGCCCACCTATGCAAGCGATTTGCAATTAAAGGCGGAAGAAGTCTTTTGTTTCCAAAAACAGTCGTTAAAGCTTTATGATCACTCTTTAACACAAATTTTCTCCCAAACAAGTATTGTCTCAGTTTGGAAGTTGCAAACACAATAGCAAGTGCTTCTTTCTCAGTCTGAGAGTATTTGACTTCTGCACTTGACAATGTTCTGGAAACAAAGGTGATTGGCTTCTCTTCCCCTTCCACAATATGACACAAGACCCCACTTATGCCATAGGCAGATGCATCGCAGGTTAAAGTTAATGGAAGCTTCATTGAATAGTGAATAAGCGCCTGGGAATTTAATAGAGTTAACTTCAAATTCAGAAATGCCTTTTCGCATTGGCTAGACCATTTCCAACGATTGTCCTTCTTTAGGAGTTGATAAAGAGGACCAGCCAAGGTTGACATATTAGGTATGTATTTTGAATAGAAGCTCAACATCCCTAGAAAACTCTTCAATGATGTTTTGTCGAAAGGCTTTTTACACCTTTCTAATGCTTCCAATTTCTTTGAATCTGGTCTAACACCATCTAAAGGGTGAAATTTAGCTCTTTCAATTTATCGAAGATCATTTTTAGAATTCTGTAATGTTCTTGTTCATCTTTAGAACCAATGAAAATATCATCTAAGTATATCACCGTGTTGGGAACATCATGAAAAAGGCTGTCCATACACCTCTGGAAAATGGCTGAAGCTGGACTGATGCCAAAAGGCAATCTATTATATCGGTAAAGTCCTCTATGGGTAGATACCACTAGCAGATTTTTTGATGCTTCATCCATTTCAATTTGATGATATGCGGAGGAGAGATCCAATTTGGTAAAAATCTTGTTTCCTCCTAGATTTCCCAACATAGTTTCTATAGTAGGTAATGGATATTTCTCATCTTCAATGCAATTATTCGAAGTATTTTTAAAATCACCACACAAACGTAGTTCTCCATTTGACTTTATTACCGTTACTAAAGGCGTAGACCAATCACTAGCATTAACTTTTTCAATTATTTGACTTTTTTCAAGTCTGTCTAGTTCTTTGTCTATCTTCTCTTTAATGGAAAAGGGTACTGGTCTAAATTTAAAAAATTTGGGCTTTGCATTTGGCCTCAATGATATTGAACCTTTAATGCCCTGAATTGGTAAATCTTTATTTTCAAATACTCTCTTATATACTTCTAAAAACAGTTCTAAATTTGAAATTACATTTATATTATTACAGATATCAAAAACGCAATTGGGCCAATCAGTTTTTAAAATTCTTATCCAATTTCTGCCCAGTAGCGGCGTTTGGTTATTAAACTGGCCTGTCACAATTAGGGGTAGTTTTTCCTGATAGTTTTTGTAACTAACATTTACCAAGCATTTTCCAAAAACTGGTATCATATTTCCTGAAAAACTTTTCAAATGTCCACTGTATTTCTCTAGAGTGACATTTTTGAGATTTGTAAGAAAAAATTTCTTTGAAACTACAGACACGTCTGCACCAGTGTCAACCTCCATTATAGTGTCTGCATCTTCAATTTTAACGTTTACCATTATTTTTGGTGCGTTTTCTAATGTGTTGCACTGAATAGTATTCAATTTATTCTGATTGGGTTTATTCATTCCAGAATTTTGGGCCGATTTTTTATTCCAACATACTGGAGCAATGTGCCCTTTCTTATTGCAAATATAACATTGAGCATTTTTAAATTTGCATAACTTCGTATCGTGGTTAGACTTTCCACAAATTTTGCAAGGATTATTGTATTTACATGGGAATTTAAAATTTTTAGATCTGGCTTTCAACTTATCAATATCATGACCAGGATTTTTCATCAAATTTACTTGTGACTTCGCTGCCTCTACAGAATTTGCAATATTTATTGCACTATCAAACGTTAAAAATGGTTCACTTAGCAGCCTTTTAAGCGTAGCTTCATCGAAGCAACCACTTACAAATTGATCACACAAATTTTCATTTATGTCAGTAAATTTGCACTTGTCTGCCTGAGATTTAAGCCTCAAAACAAATTTTCCCACAGGCTCATTTTCTTTTTGTACAATCTTGTGAAATAAATATCTTTCATAGTGCTTATTTTTTATTGGATATAAATGGTTGGTTAAAACCTCTACTAAATCTTTATATTTAAGGTCACTTGGCCTTCTGGGTACCAACAAATCGCGCAAAGTCTTATAAACATTAACATCAATAGACGTTAATAACACAGATACTTTGTCTGCTTCTAATGTTTTGTTCAATTTAAAACATTCTTCTAATTGTTCCAAATAACAATTTAGATCTTCACCTTCACGAAACCTTGGATAATTTAAATTAGTGGTGGCCATACTTACGTTAATTCTTCGTCGCCATTTGATACGTTTCTATTAATTGTTAAATATTAATGGTGAAAATTATTTTGTAAGAAATCGCACTTTATATATATATAAAGATAAATAAAAGATACACTATTTTTTTAAGCTACTATAATTATTTTATTCTATTTACAATTCGATTATACGTATATTGTTGTTTACAAGATGATGATCAATAATACAGAGTAGAGTAATAATATATCACAGATCAATTTCCATCAAAGGAATAAAGCTCCGTGTATTCTGAATCAATTGAGGATGAATCAAAAGTATCCAATTCATAAAAATCGGACGCGAAACATGTTGATACGATAGCGCGATTGGTAAAATTGTGAATTAAAAACGCCAATTTGCAAACAAAAAATCAGTGGTAAAAGGGCCGGCCAGGGGGAATATCCGCGAACCCTGAATGAGTCATATACCTAACAAGAATTCCATTCTAAAAATAGAACTGTAGTGGTAGTTTTTGAGATTTTATAAGTCGATTTATTTGTGGCCCATGAGACACGGGTTGGGGGAACTGTTTTTTTTTTTCTTCTTCCTTCTTCTTCCAATTCCAGTTTCCACATATTCTTCTGAAGTGCATATTAAATTTTGTTTTTAACCTGTTATTCAAACCATTTCTGGCTTTAAAATTATTTGGAATTATTTTTTAGCCTAGGTTAAACTTGATATAGAACGCTTCTAAAAGGGCATGCTGCCACTGTTTTTTTTTTTTAGAACCTCATTCTTTGTTTCTTTTCTTTATTTTGAAGCCATTTGTATTTTTCTTCTATTTGAAAATTGTCGAATGCAAAGATATTCTATTAAATAAAAGTACAATGTGTAAAAATTCACACAACATACAGCAAAAATAGAATGGAAATGAAAACAAACAATGCCGCTAATTTTTTGTTTTTAAATCGCGATCCGTGAGCTGAAACATGCTCAAAATTTTGTTGTTTTAAATTTTTTTTTAAATCATAATTTTAAGTTCGTTATAAGCCTAGTATTTTTAATAGATTTTATCATTTTGGGACCGAAAATAGGTTCATTATAGGGGTAGTTCGTTATTTTAAAAATCGCAAAGTTCGTTATAACGATGGTATTTTCAATGGAATGGAATCGGGAATCGCCGTGGGTTTGTTATAAGGCAAGGTTCGCTATATCCAGGGTTCATATTAGCGGGGTTTTACTGTATTTAGGTATTTTATATTTTTTGTTCTATTTATTTTGAAAAATAATACAAAAGAGAAATTGTACTGGGTGGTTGATAAATCAAGAGAAAGGCATCATGGAACTAAAAGTGTTCTTATTATTTATCTTATCGGTCAGTCAACCTAGTACTAAGATATTTGTGGCCATGCAGGGAAATACACCTCCCTCTGTGATGTGTGGAGCTTTGGTGTGCTCATGTGGGAGATCTTCAGTCTCGGGGGCACGCCCTACTCTGGCCTGCCCAATGCCAAGGCCCGGGAGATGATAGACTCCGGGTACCGGCTCCCCTCTCCTGAACACACTCCAGCCCCTGTCTACGAACTCATGCTCCAGTGCTGGGAATATGAGCCGGATAGAAGACCCAACTTCCGCAGCATCCACTCCTCTCTCAAGTGCATGGAGGCCTCTTACCGCAAGTGATACCTCACATTGAGTTACAGTATTTTATATCGAGATATTATTTTTTTTTAGACTTTCCTACTCTGAAATATATAAACACCTTCAATGAGCGGCAACTTTTGTAAAGACAAAAATGACCTGACAAGAGGGACAAACATTATTTTGATATTAATAGAAATGTACACTATTTTAGTGCAAATGTATTTTAAAAAATAAAACTGCCGATATTGTATTAGTAAAAATAATGAGAAGGCCTGAACCCCTCCCAGAGTAATTTTGTCAGTTTAATGTACCACAGTGTATTTGGCAGATTTGCTTAATTATGCAGCACTGAATATAAATTATTGATGAAGGTATTTAGGCTAACTATGAGGACAGTAGAACCTATCTGCCAGTAATATATAAATGTTGGCACAATATTTAACATGGCTGTAGAATTGGTTGTATTTTAAACATTCACACTTAAGTAGTGTACATTTCTAATTATTTTAATAGGATGGTCTCTCAGGGGAGTTTCTGCTATATTTAACTCTTATTTGTGATAGCCCTAGTGCCTTCCTTCCTAAAATAGGAATTAATTTTAGAAAAACAAATTTTTTCTAAATGAAATACTCAAAAGTTATTAATTTTAAAAGTTGGTAATATATCTAAATAAATGTTTTAAAGCTTTATTTTAAAAAAAATCAATTTGGAGTGAAAACACGTACCTCATGCAGAGCTAAATTATTTTTCTAGCAAAAACTGTTTCACAATTTTATAAATTTCACATTACTTACCAACTACCAAGTTAGAATACAATTTCCATAGTGTTCTGTTTGTGTTGTTTATTGTCAATAACTGCTTTAAATAGTGTTGTCTTTTTTTTAAAGTAATGGATTAATCTATCAAGTGGCAGCTGCAAATCCTTTTATGCCCATTCACTGTTCTGGTCCACTTTTTGACCTGTTAGTGCCATTTTGATATCATGCCTTTGTTTAGGCCAGGAGAATTAGAAGATCATTACAAAGCCAAATTCATGCCTAACACCATCCTCATATGTATATGAACTGTTTTTCAGACTAGAGCAGAAAATATGTTAAAACCCCATAATTTTACTGTTAATCAGTCAATTAAATGGTCACCCAAAGCCCCCTATCAAAATTTATACACACAAGACCATATATCTCGTTTGGTATTTGGCATATTTCAATTTTGCCTCCAGGGTTGAATATTTTGCCTTTTTTAACTCCCAAGTTCAGTCATAATAGAATTCCCACAACATGTACTTTTCAAAATACCTATTGGCGAGGCACAATTTGGAATATAGATTATAAACATATAAGACCAAATCCAAATAAATAAATAGTGTGTGACATTTCGGTAACAGCGTTGTTACCATCTTCAGACAAAAGTACTTACCGAAACGTCGCACGCTATTTATTTATTTGGATTTGGTCTTATTACCTTAGGTTTATTGGCATTTTAATAAAAACTAATAATAATAGTTTTTTTTATGCTCTAATAGATCTTTGAGATAAAAAATGAAGTTATTTATATTTAAATCTTTTAAGCCAATAGTTATATAAAATGCTAAAGAGTCAAATAACCTCCTCAACAATTCATTTGACACTAAATCAATGCTTTATTTAGCTTTTTTGTTAAAATCCTGGCCAATTCTCTTTCCTTATTTAATTCAATCTTTGTTGGATTTAAAGGTGGAAGGGAATTGGTCAATATTGTAACAAGGAGTTAGAGTAAATCTGTAATTGTGTTAAATTAGAAAGGTATTTTAAGGTTATAGCAACCACAGTCTCTCTCTGCTGCTTTTTAGGCATTTCAACATTTCTAGCCTAACTATACAAATAATGTTTATTGATACACCCAAGATGTTAAAACTATGCTAAATTTATGATTATACTAAAAAATAATTGTAGGTTTTGGACATGAATGTAGTAAGTCCTGTTTGAAGTTTCCATTAAAATGCCTGCCGCTACTTAAATAGTTCATTTTACTGTAATCTTTTTCTATCATCCTTTGATTTCACAATGATGTTTGAACTATGTTAGTGATATCCACAGGGCCTGCCTTGAACTGACAAACGCCATTAGGCTCAAACCGTGGTCCACCAGGTGGGTACTTTTCAGTTTGTGCCAAAGCTGGTGTTGTGGCTTTGTCACTGATCTGAGGCAGCTACGGTCAATAAATGACATCTAGTTTTGATGTTTAATTTTGATGGGAGAGGTGACCTTATAGATCATTATGCTCCTGGCCAAATTTCCATTTATACCCAACTTATTATTTGCAAATGTTAAATATCATCATTAAAAAGCATTAATAAAAATTGTGTTATTTTAAATGTTAAAACATAAAATAAATATACCAAAGAGTTTGTTTTCATTTTATATAGTTCTTATATTTGATAAATTGTAAATGTGTTTATAATATTAATTCAACATTTTTTTTTTAAAGTAGCGTATAGTCACATTTTATTGTTTCATTCAAATAATTTGTCACATTTTCAGTAATACAATACATTATTAAATATGTCAAATACAGTAGAACCTCCCTGTAAAGGACACCAAGTGGCAGAGCCAAAGTTTCTTTTGTCTTCTATTACTGGAGAGTTGCTTATTAATAAAAGTGGCCATTTTGTCGATGAAAACTGTCCATTGTAGAGAGATGTTCTCTAACACGAGTGTCCTCTCACGTAGGTTCTACTGTAATACCATTTTAATGCATATTTACTCATAAAATTTCAACTACTCATTTTGAAAATGGGCTTAATAACCAACCATTCATAAATTTTATAAGCTTGTATATCACATCAATGCAACCTTTAAATGAAGTTTATTTTTAAAAAGTACACATACAAAATGGCAAAAAAACCTATTATTTAAAAGTATTTTAACAAATTATTTCTAATTATTGGAATACTCTATTCAAACGGCCCTTAGTTATTGCACAATTATATATTTCACTCTCGAAATTTATATTTTAATATAACTTATTTTAATCAATACATTTAAGTTATTTATTCATCTTTTATTTATTTACTTTTATCCATTTATTTTTTTATTCCTTTTTTTCATTTATCTTCATATTAATTATTAATAAAAATAGAACATTTCAAGAAACAAAAATGAACCTAAAACCCTGTTGTATTCAAATTGATCAATTCTTATACCTAAGATTTATTTGATGATATCAAAGTAATTTTTTTTTCAAGGTTCAAATTAAATGATAAAATATTCTTAGTATTGAAATAAAGTATTCTTAGTATGTAAAAAATTATTGAACTTCTCCTTTCTTTGATTTAATCCAAAGTAAGATGTGGATTGGCTGGTTAATGCAAGTGATTGCCAATCAGAGCTTGAATAAAATGGATACCATATTTACCTACCTCTTTTACTAAGCTGTAGATAAGGCTATACATTTTATAGAAAAAAACATATATATTTTGTAAACAAAGTTGTCCTATATGTGGTGTGAGTATGTAATGTTGAAGTGAAGAAATATAAAGATCAAACCTCCATGTTGGGTGCTCTGCCATCAGAAAATATTTCAGCTATAGGTGGCAGCAGGTGTTAGCTGAAATGTTTTCAAATCTAAATAAATGGTTAAAGGCCTTTACAATCCCAGCACCTCACTTCTGTGTGGAAGATCTTGAAACTGTCACTGATTCCAGACTAACCAAAAGAGTGGCTAACCAATTTTGAAGGAGAAATCACAGCATAGATGGCTGCTAAGAAAACACAATGTTGTCTCTCTTTCCTTCACACATAGTTATCTGAGTAGTTTACAACAGATTTTATAGCTCTGGTTTGTTTACAGCTAGGGATTGTTTTTTTTTCCCCATTGACACGTTCCAGACTTTTCAATAGCCCATTCTCAGAAAGTCCTAGCTAGGTTTTTGGTTCCCTTTTTCTTTTCATTCCAAAAGTTGGCCAATGTTTGAGTCCTGCTGCTGGCTTGCTCTGCAACGGTCCACTCGGCGCAACATTCTCCATCCTTGATGTCACCTGATCTTCAGCATGTCAATTTTCTCACAATGTTTGCAGTTTCCACACGGTCTGGAATGAGCATCAATTTTGTTATCCCTTTTTCCCCAGGCTCTTTTCTGATCCGAAAATGGTACTGCTGTAGTCTTTCCAATCAGCTCTGATAACCAGGTGAGTGCTGTTGCATGCTAATCAAGAATTCCCATTCATATAGGTATTTGTGAAAGTGTTTTACTGATTTTACATGATGGCCAAGACTCCTTTCTTGTAGCACAGTAATTCTACTCAGGTTTTGTTAGGACCTAATTGTAGTTAATTTGATTATATATTCCTACCCATCTTGAACCTAAGACAAAACAGTTCCAATACTGATGTTACTGGCATCTATGTTCAATAGAAATTTTGCTCCAGGTTGGGGATATGCCAGAATTGGACTGGAACATAGACCACCCTTTAGCATCTTGAGTCCAGTGAAAGGATGTTTTTGCTCCTGTCGATGTGTATAATAGGGCAGCAATCTCTCCATATCCTTTCCCGAAATGTCTAGTATGTGCACAGTTGCAAGCTTTCCTTTGGTTTGGGCCAATATCTGACGCACTGTTTTCACTTGTCTGGATTCCCTCTGTAGATGCTGCTGTATGGCCCAGGAACTCCCCTTCTGGGACATCTGACCTATGGATTCCACACCAAATTTGTTGCCTTAAATTTCACAGTAGAAACATGTCCCACAAGCCAGGCTTGAGGACTTCCTTCAACTTGTCCAGCCTCTTGATCACATCTTCCAACCTATCCAATCACATAAAACCTCCAGTGGCACTTTCCTCCCCAACACCCCAGTATTTGCAGGGGCCTTGATTAACTAATCTTGTAAAATGATTCCACTTCTTTAGTGCCTTACTGAAAATGCTGAAGGAGGTGATCTTAGCATCTTCTGCACTCCCATGTCTTGAATGCCTTCACAATAAATATTTGCACTCTTTATATCAGCCTCAAATTCCTGTAGGCTTTCTCTTCTGGATTTTAGTTGAGACTGGAACACCTGTCTCAAATGTTGGTTCCCAAATCTCCAGTTCATCCATCAGACTTACACAATTCCATTGGTCCAGGATTGTCTGAAACTCCAGCACTAGTCTTCATAGAGCCACAATCAGGTTCATCTCCAGTTGGGTTGAAGGAAACAGCGTCGAATTGTCTCTTGAAATTTCCAAGAAGCCTGTCCATCAAAGCTCGGTGGTGGTACTTTAAGTCTGTCATAAAAAAAACCCAGCAATAATAACACCTTGATCTCATCCTCCAGCTTCTTGAACTCTTCGCTCTGACTTTGCCAATATTTGTTTCTATGGTGGTAAGGAATCCTTTCTGTCCAGGGTTGCAATTTCCTCCTTGAACGCTACGTCCATTCCTGTAAGTGCCCGATGCAGCTCCTCTTTTTTGTCTTTGAAATCTCTCCTGTTGACACTTATGGTCTGTTTCTTCTTGTTGACACCTATACTCCACATTTGTGCCAACATGACTTTAACACTTCGCCATATTCTGACTTAAGGATATAAAAATGTTCCATTACAATGCCGGTTCTACTTAAAATAAACACAAGATTTTAAAACTACTATATCATGTTTTTGACTATAAATGTTCACATTAAATTTTTTGAAAATTTTAAAAAATATTTTCACCCTATTTTTTTTTTCTAAAATTATCACTATACCCCTTTTTTTAAATATATTTTAATAATGAAACTTTTAAATACAGTAGAACCTCCCTGTAAAGGATACCTAATTGCAGAGCCAAAGTGTCCTTTAGGGAGAGGTGTCTGCTAAAGGGAGGTTCTACTGTAATTCTTAAAAAAGGTAAAGAGATAAAGAAAGGGGTTGTGTCTCCATCAATGACTCTTGTAAATATCACCTGGTGTTGTTTGTTTTCTAGTCCCCAGTAGGTGCTACAATTAGTATTTTTTTATCTTTTAAATGTCTAGAAAATTAATGTTTTTAAAATGATATTGAAAAAAGGAATTAATAAATGCATATTGTTATTCTTTGTTGTGTTGTTGTTTGATTCCCACAATTTGCTCTACCTACTCTCTCATAGCCTACCAAAGCCTAATTTCCACATGTCACAAGATTTACAGGGGGTCGGTGGAAGGGTGGTCTAAACCGTTGGTTTTCAACCACTATGACCCGGAATTGAATCTCGCACTGGACACTTTTTTTTATAATAATAAAAAAAAAAAGCTCCAATGGCCCCCAATTCTTGCAAAAGTCCAACCCTACCAGTGAGTGCAAGTAACCAAAAGGGGCTCTGACATATTTGTAAGTGCAAAAGTCGAACCGCTATCCACCATGATTATCATGGTCTCTACCACGTGTACTAGGGATAATGAAAAAAAAAAGTCACACAACAATCCCAAATAAGGGAACTTGACATTCCACCAGACTCCAATAAGAGAACCTAATAAGAAACTTTTTTTTTCAGCTTTAGGGTCAAATAGTTATTTGAATACTAAATAAAAACACTTTGCGATAAGGCACAATTTGGATTATATATTATAAAGCCAAGGTAGTTAGACAAAATCTAAATCAATAATGGGACGTTTTAGTAATGTTTTGTTACCATCATCAGCGAAAAGTACTTAATGATGTTTCAGTACTTTTGTCTGATGATGCTAACGATGCTGTTACTGAAATGTCACACACTATTTATTTGGAATTGGTCTTATTATCTTGTGTTTAAAAACTCTGTGTTAAAACCAAGTATATAGGAAAGGGTTTTACAAGATGAGACATGTATATATAATGTTTCACCCCCCATCACATACATATACACTTAAAAATTAGCCCATTGCACATTTGATGGGGAAGATTTAAGAATAATTAAACCTATAAAAAGGTTTCAATGTAATAAGATCTGACTATTACCCCACTATAGGAGAATATGGAAATCCAGCTTCAGAGATTCCTAAAATACACAAAGAATAGTCTCTATCAAAATAATTCATGAATACAACACTGAAGGTACAATTCGGATTCTACATTGGAAACAAAGGTAATAATACCAAATCCATAAATAGTGTGTGATGCCTTGGTAATGATGGTAACAATGCTGTTACTGAAACATCACACACTATTTATTTGGATTTGGTCTTAATATGATAATGCACAATTTGGATTTTAGATAATCTAAAAACACAAGGTAATAAAACCAAATAAATAAATGGTGGGTGATGTTTTGGTAACTGTGTGGTCACCGAAACATCAGACTATTTATTTGGATTTGGTCTTATTACCTTGTGTTATAACACTAAATTGTTTTAAAAAGCACAGACAGTGTGTGTGAATTTCAATATAAAATATTTTTCATATTACAAAAATAAAAGGAATTTGCTGGAAATGAATCCATGATCTTTATATTTAGTATAGAGAACTTCATTTCTCTCAATGCAACTACCGAGAGAGAGAGAGAGAGAAACACAGTGCACT
>CP092864.1:168705448-168740546 GCA_030710605.1 Cordylochernes scorpioides
AGCAGGATACGAACCTGTGTGATGTGGCTACGACTGTGTATCTGTTTGTAAGAATGTTCTGTGTGTGAGAGGATCTCCTGCGCTGGAGTGTTGGTGGATTGGTGATGGGCTGAGCATCCTCCTCTGTACCGTACTCTCCATAGGGAACGTAAGAAAAGGGGTGTTAAAAAGGTGCTCAGGGATGAAAAGGAATGAATCTTGGAATATGGTGGTGCGTTTGAGGAATGCAGACTTAGGTCGTGGCGAACAATTCGGCAGGATGATCCAAATCCGGCCACTAAAGTCCTCGGAAGGTTTCTAGTTTGGGATGGAGAGAAAAGGGGACGGTAGTCATGCCAATGAAGTAGCGCAAGAAGAATCTCTTGATGTTGGGTTATGAACATAATGGTTTATTGCAAGTGGTCAGAGGGCAACTAACTGAATTCTGTGACGTACATCCTGAACGGATTGTTTCAAGACGGGTCTGTGACTATCAGTAATCCTGCTGACACTTTAAAAGGAAATGAATTTGGAAAAAACTATCAGTTTCGGGGTGTTCAATGGGCAACGCAGGTGGTGTTATTCTAATTCAAAATATATTTCCGTCATTCTATATAGGGATTCTCTGACGATAGAATCTTATGGGGTCATCAATATTAATGTCGTGGTCACCAACCTTTTCTGAATGAGTAATGAAGTCCTTTAAAAGTGTTCCAAAGGACTATCGAAAGCTCTTCAAGACAATACATCAAGATTGATTGAATTTGTCTTAATCGGGACGACGGAAATAAATAAATCAGCAAATGTGTAATGGTCATGGAGACGTTTGGGTTAATAAACGCCATTGTAAGGAGGGATAGAAAAAAATGGAATTGTTTAATCATAATAAAATAATTAACTATGGTCAACGGCACTAACATATACAAGGGGGGATCAATAAATAAGGTGAATTATCTTATTTCTTAAAAATTAAAAAAGCAAAAATAAATTAAACCACAGAATACTAAAATATAACATGAGAGACTATTTAAGGTGTTCTGTTCTTTTTTTCCCACGCGCGGCGCGAGACTTATAAATAAACTAAAATGGAAGCTCCCTTGAAGGATTGCACCACGCTTGAACAACGTGCAGTTATTCGTTTCTTGAATGCAGAAGTATTCAAACATCTCAAATATGCAAAAGAATGAAAAATATCTATGGTGAGTCTTGTTTGTCTCAAAAAACATTTATAAATGGGTTAACGAGTTCATAAATGGACGAATTACATGTACCGATATTGAGCGACCTGGACGACCAAGTGTTACAGCGACGCCAAGCACGATAAATGCGGTTGAAAACTTAATTTTGGAGAAAAGGAAAAATATCCATTTTTACCATAGCCGACAATTTGAATATAAGCTATGGAACTGTGCACACCATTATTGAAGAACAATTGCAATTTAGAAAAATATGCTGCAGATGGATTCCACATTCCCTTAATTTGGACCAAAAACTTAACCGTATTCGGGTTTCAAAGGCTCTGTTGAAGCGGTATGAAGAGGAAGGTGATCATTTCCTTGACCAAATTGTAACTGGAGATGAGATTTGGTGTTATCATTATGATCCTTCGACAAAACGTGCATCTATGGAATTGAAACGAGGCGACTCTCCAAGACCAAAAAAAATCAGGTCTCAACGTTCGGCCGGTAAAGTTTTGTTAACAATTTTTGGAATGTTGATGGACCAATCTGTCTTGATTTTTTATCCTCAAGGCAACGTATGAACAGCGACCTTTATTGTGACATTCTTTTAAATAAGCTAAAGCCCGGTATAATAAACAAAAGAAGAGGTAAGCTTAGTAAAGGTGTTCTCTTCCTTCATGATAATGCAAGGCCGCATTACTCATGTAAAACTGTATCTACAATCATTAAATTAGGTTTTGAAGTTTTAGAATATATCCTGCATATAGTTCAGACCTAGCCCCCTCTGACTATTTTATTTTTGGACTATTAAAGAAGGAGTTAAAGGGAAAGCGATTTGACTCGGATGAAGATGTCCAGAAAGTGGTGCAAGATTTTTTCACACGCTTCCTAAGAGTGCCTATAAAGAGGGTATTTACAAGTTGCCAGAACGATGGAGACGATGTATAGAAAGCCAAGATGATTATTTTGAATAAATCAAGTCCTAATTTCTAATATCGTTCTTATTTTTTTAATACATTATAATTCACCTTATTTATTGATCTCACCTTGTATTTGTTTATAACTGACCTATTTTCCAATTTCGCATTGTTAGTGTTAATAAGGAGAGCACTTAATTGAGGGCTAAAAAATTTGCGGAGTAGGATTACGTGTTGGTGAGGATGGGAGCATTATCTTCGTTGTTGGGGAAGGTTCTAATTGGTTATCAATCTTTGGGATGGTGTCAGGAGTAGAAATGTATCTGGCTGTTAATGTCGCTTTGTCATTATCTAAGAAAATATCCGGGTTCATGTGATTAAATTGGTTACTCAATGTAGATGCATAATTCTTATAATCATCATGAAATATTTCAGGTGGGAAATGATGGTAAATAAAATGTGATTTTGGCGCGCTATTGTTGTTCGTTGAGTGAGGTGTGAATATGTACTTAGTGTCTTCAGAATAGTGTTTCAATTTGTTTACGTGGATAATCTCCGTGTCTAAGTTTTGAGCTTGATTAGGTCTATTGATTCTAACTGTATGGGGGGATATCACCTCAATTATCTCATATGGTCCACTGAAGTTAGGCACTAATTTTCCCGTATTGGGGTGTTGGAAAATTTTGGTAAGGACTAGATCGCCTACCTCTAAGTCGGGGGACCTATGTTTCTTATCAAATCTGATCTTATCTAGCTTATGACGTTCTTTCGTTCTCTATAACGCTAGGCGTCTAGATTCAGTGACCGATGGATAAGGATCTAGATGTGTGACAGTTCTTTCGGCAGGAGCCGTTCATGAGGTAAGATGGGGGAAATACCGTGACGGAATGAGGGGTATCGTTATATGCCTTAACTACTTTGGATTGAAGCATAGTCCAACTAGCTCTAGGATGTTGAAGATGGAGAAGCCTAAGTTTTCCGGTCAAGGTTGCGTTCAAACGTTCGGATAAACCGTTTGCTTGTGGATGGTTGCTGGTAGTGAGCATTGGTTGTATGCTATGGGCGATTAGAAATCTCCTAAATCTCGGTGATGTAAAGGCAGGGGCTTTATCTGTAAGGAGACGCCTCGGACAACCACTTTGTAGCACCCTTTTTATTACTTGAATATATGTGGTCGTACTGGTGGAACGAGATGGAAATGTCCATGCAAATCGAGTCGCGTGGTCTACTACTACATGTAGGTAATTTTTTTGCGCTCCCATATCTAGCAAACCCGGCTATAGTGTCCATAGAGACCAGATCGAATGGCAGTGGAGATTCTGGCAATTCGCCCAACTCTCCATACTTCGGTCCTTTTGGGGTTTTGCTCATTTGACAGATGTTACTATTCTTAACGAAGGCACGAATGTCTATCGACATTCCGCTCCAAAAGTATTGGGCGGAGATGATCCTAGTCAATTGAGAAATTCCTGGATAGTTGAATTTCTGGTGGGCTTCTCTAAGTATGGTGGGTCGTAAGGATGGCGGAACAACTATTTTGGTCACACCACGTCTTATGACGGTAGTCAGGCCTGAGGTTTGGTGAACATACTTGGAATTATCCCGAAGCTCATTTTGGTACACTTTTAATTGCGTGGCGTCAAGGAGGCTACAAAACGGATTCCGGGATAACAGGTCAGCCTCTAGTTGTTTGGTGTATTTGATGAACTTCACCTGATAGTCGTAGACTGACAATCTCAAACTCCATCGAAAGAGTCTTCCTGTCGGATTTTTGATGTTTTTCAGCCACTGTAAGGCGCAATGATCGGTGAAAATAGTAAAACAATTTCACGCCAGATAGACCTTGAAACGATCTACTGTTTCAATTATGGCTAGACACTCTAATTCGGTGATGGTATAATTGAGCTCGTATTTAAGCAGAGTGCGGCTATAATATTGTACTGGATATGAGTTTCCATCTGGAGAGAGAGAGAGATGGAGCTGTTTCAGTACTCCTCCTATCCCTTGCAAAGATGCATCAGAGTACACTTGACAGGGCAAATCTGATTTATAAAGATGGAGAATGGGACCTGATGAAAGTAGTTGTTTGAGTTTGTCAAATGCCTTTTGACAGTCTGACGTCCATTCCCATTTAACGTTATTTTTCGAAAGTTGATTTAGAGGATTTCTAATGCCCGAATAATCTGGAATGAATTTGTTGTAAACATTAATGGCGCTTAGGGGAATGATTGCAAGGTTTTTACGTTAGTAGAGGGTTTTATGGCATTAATTACATCTATATTCTTAACATGTGGAGTGCAGGAACCTGAACTAATCTTATATCCCAGGTAGTCAATAGATGTCCTGAAAACCTGACATTTATTAAGATTTAATTTTATATTTTCTAATTTACAAAAGTGAAAAAATTCCTGTAAGTGTCTTAAGTGTTCTTCTAAACTGTTAGAATGGATTATGAAGTCATCAAAATAATAATTAGCAAATGTTAATTTTTGTGTTTCTGTATCAATTGATTTAACTGTCTTTCCAATATTTGGGGACTTAATTTGCGACCAAATGGAAGTCTATTAAAATGATATTGCCCCAGGTGGGTTACAAAAGAAAGTAGGGGTCTAGATTCCAGATGGATCGGAATTTGCCAGAAGAGGAGGTTATATCTATGGTGGAAAAGTATTTAGAATTAGATAATTGATAAAGTACTGTTTCTATTAGTGGTATGGGATAATTATCTACAGACAATAATTCGTTAAATATTCTAAAATCTACACAAAAACGTTTCGACCCATCCCTTTTTCTAGCAAGTGTTACGGGAGCGGCATATGGGCTATTTGATGGTTCTATTATTTCATTTTCTAACATTTTCTCTATTTGGTATTTTATTTCAGGGTAATCGCTATATGGTATTCTATATGGTCTTAGTGTTATAATATTATCACTGTTAGGTATAGTTTTAACCGGGTCGATATTTGAGCAGGTACTGAAAACTTATCGATAGGAAACATACAAATATTTTCTCTAATAAGATTTTTACATTAATTTATTAGATGAGGATGTGCAACTATATAATTTTCTACATTTGTGGTACTATTAAGGTTGTCATGAGGAAAATATTGAGTAGTGTGGGGCATGGTATGATTATTAGGGTCGGGTTGAATTGTCAAGGTTTTTAATGATAGCGTAAAATAATATTTAAAACAATATTGTGACTGTGCTAACATGATATAATCCTGATATATTCTTTTTGAAAAAAAAAATCAATAGTCAATCGAAATATCCCCAAAGAATTTAAAGAAAAATGCCAAATGGTAGATAATTTTCTATTATATAAATAACAAGTGTTCCTTAAAGGATCCTACAGTAACTAAAATAAATGCAAACCCTACAGGTTGGATATTATGAGATAAATTCCTAATAGTAACATCATTATTTAAAGGTAAATTTTAGTTCCTAATGTTTTGAATTGTTTTAAACAAATAATATTAATGTTAGCGCGAGTATCTATTAGAAATGAACATAAATGGTTGGCTAGTAGCAACTTGAGAGTCAGGGTACTTACGCCGTTAATGGCGTGTGGATTGTACTTCTGGTTACTTGGTAGCGTTGTCTCTTGGGTCACGAAAATAACGCGGCGGTGTCGATAGTCGAGTATGATCGGCACGCTGTCCAGGCATGGTGGACCGTTGTGGGCACTGATTGTTCCAGTGGGGCCCTTGGCAGTGCTTGCATGGTGTAGGCGGGGTGGAGGGAGATCCTCCTGGTCGCTTCTGGGTATGAAGCACATCCTCGGATGAGCGCCTTAACGGATTGTTAAGCTCCCTTAAGAACGACTCCGCGGAACTTGATCCGTCAAATCTGGCTGCGGTGGTGGGCGCGTCCCGCCCTAGTCTTCTCATCATTGCTGTTATTGCGTCTATCACCGACTTATTCTCTTGAACTAACTCGGACTCCTTCTGGCCTGCTTGTCTCTTCGCCTTGCTCATTCTCTTGAGGTTCTTAAGACTGTCGACTCTTACTTGTCGTATGTGTCGTGGTCGAATGGAAGGGCGCAAGCGTTGTACATGTATGCGTCAAAAAAAGAACTTGTTCCACACTCGTGAGCGCGCGCGCACGCGGCGGTGGCGTAGCATTCGCCGCGCCCGCTGGCTCCCAGATTTATTTTGTACAGATTTATACATGGATCAATTTGTATTTAATATTTAACATAATAATTATGGTGAAAATAAATTATATATTTTGGGTATTATACAAATTATGACATATCTATATACACTTCGTTCTCTTTTTATGCGTTTTTTTTATGCGGTTTTGGAGTTATGCGGTGCAAGAAAAAAAAAAATTATTCGAATTTCGAAAATTTTTTTTTTGGTGATTCACTTTTTCTGAAAACGAATAAGAATAACAACTACAACTCTACTATTACGCAATCAATACAAAGAAAGAATTTTGTAACGTCCTGGTTGTATGTTAAGTTATCCAACAAACAGTAGAGGGGAAGTTCCAATGTCTTTTATTCCGCGCCTGCCGGTGTCTTACACAACTCGTGCAAAACCGAAATCAAAACTGAAAACCCGCCGGCGTGCCAGCTGCCGTTACAAATTTCTTTTTTCTTTTATTGACATGTTTTCTCTTGATTTGTTCTTAAAAACAAAAGAGACAAAAACAAAAATACCTCGTTAAAATTGCGTGTTTTTATGCTGCATTTTTGTATGAAACTAATTTAAAAAAGCCTGCATATTGGAAAGCATTAGAAAATAAAACTTTGTGAAAGAAGGTTACTACCGAAAACCGGAAGATAAATTTACTCAAGTGAATTGTAAGTTTTTTTTTGAATAATTTTAGTGCGTAATTGTACATTAAGTTTTTTCTATAATTTTTAGTCCTCTTAAAGAAAATGTGTGACAATAATAAAAAAAAACAAAAAAGAAGTGCAATTTCGCTAGAAACCAAAATTATAATTCTCGATTGCTTGGCGAAAGGAGAAAGATCAACAGCAATAGGTAAACGTTATAATTTAGGCGAATCTATTATAAGAGCAATAAAAAAAATGAATCGGCAATAAGAAGATCAGTCAGATCTGGTACAAATTTGAGTTCTAAAATTTCATCATATTCAAGAGGCACTTTAATAGAAAAAACAGAAAAGGCTCTCGTAATTTGGATTGAAGATTTAACTCAAAAAATAATTCCGTTAGATGGACATTTAATCAAGATGAAAGCCCTTAAATTTTACAAGGAGTTAAAAGAATCAGAGCCATCTACATCTTCACGTGAAAGTAATCCACAATTCTCTGCCAGCACAGGGTGGTTAACTGGTTTTATAAAAAGACATTCTTTTCATAATCTAAAAATAAAAGGTGAGGTGGCTTCTGCAGATGAAGCTGCTAGAAAATATCCTGAAAAGTTGGCTAAAATTATTAAAGATGGAGGATATTGTTTCCACATCAAATCTTCAATGCTGATGAAACAGGATTGTTTTGGAAAAAATGCCAACCCGTACTTACATTGCAAAGTCCGAAAAAAATGCCAGTGGTTTTAAAGCTGCTAAAGATCGAGTTACTTTACTGCATCTGGCGATCGAATGTTAAAACCGCTGCTTGTAAATCGATCTTTAAAACCACGTGCATTAAAAGGAAAAGACTTAAATACACTGCCCGTACATTGGATGGCAAACAAGAAGGCCTGGGTAACAACGGCTATTTTCACTGAATGGTTCAATAAATGCTTCGTACCCGAAGTAGAAAATTATATGAAAGAGATGGGTCTCGAATTTAAGATCTTATTAATTCTTGACAATGCACCAGGTCATCCAAACTTAGAACATCCAAATTAAAAGGTAGTTTTTTTTCCCTCCAAACACAACGAGCCTAATTCAACCATTAGATCAGGGAATTATTTCAACATTTAAAAAATATTATGTAAAATTCACTTTCCAATTCATTTTCGATAAACTGGAATCCGATACAATAACAGTTACTGAAGTTTGGAAACAATTTAATATCTTGAACTGTGTAGATCATGTTGCGTTAGCAATTGCCGAGATAAAATCACAAACTTTAAATGCATGTTGGAAAGCTGCTTGGCCTGAATGCGTATCAAAGAGAAATGAATCAAATAGAACAACAATAGTAACATCAGATATTATTTCAATTGCTAAGGAAATAGGTGGGGAAGGTTTTGATGATTTTGGCGAGCATGATATAGAAGAATTGCTTGTGGACGAAGCCCTAAATGATGATGATATTTTGGAAAGTATGGTAGATACTACTAAAGATTTCGAAACAGTGTAGCTAGCGAACTGGAAGATGTTACTCCACTGGACGAAAAATTACTTCGGGAAGGCCTTCAACTTTCCGGTAACTTGGTAAATTTTTTTATTCAAAATGATAATGATGTAGAACGCGCCTTAAAATTCCAACGTGATCTGAAATTTTGTATGTCTGGCTACAGAGAACTCTACAAAGAACTAGTCAAGCCATCACAGCGTTTGATTACTGACTACCTTGTCAAAGAAAAAAAAAAATCACTGAAGTCCTAAAGAAGCATTACCATGTAGATCTGATGACGTAATTTTATCTTCAAGTGATGAAAGTGATCTTGCACCAATCCACAAACGGGTTCGCACATTATCAGACAGCGAATAATGATGAAAACATTCTTAATATGATTTTAAATAAAGTTTTGTTTATGTTTTTTTTTTTTTTTTTTACATATTAAGTTTTGTTTTTGTTATTAACACACATATGTGCCATTTATTAAAATATGATGAGAAAAAATTAAATCTTATTATTTATAAATCTTTTTTATGCGATTTCTGGTGCATTTTAAAACATTATTTAGGTTTTATGCGATTTTTTTAATAAATGGAACGTATCCATCATTTTACATATAAATGTATGTCTTTTTTTGTGCGATTTTTTTTATGCGGATTCCCCTGGAACGCATCTACCGCATAAAAAAAAGAACCAAGTGTATATATATAATTGAATGTCTGTCTGTATGTTTGTACTCTATAGATTCAAAAACTATACATCCAATCACCGTGAAATTTTAGGATATTATTAGGTATATCCCCGGGAAGATTTTTGAAAAATAATTTCTTGAATATCTTGAATATCCTTAGAGTTATTTGCAGATTTGTAGATTTAACTCGCAAGCAGCGCCCCCATTGCGACGTTAATAACAAGTTTTTATCTATAAGTTTTATTATCACTAAGTTTATTATCTTAAAGATTATTTATCAAATGTAAGATTTCTACCTATTAATTGCGCACAAGTCAAAGTTAGTTATATCATTTATCTACAACATATATTTCGGGAGAATAGATAAAATGATGATTTTGTAATGTAGAAATTAGGAAAGACAAAATTCAGGATGACACGGCAATTTTTTTGAGACAAGAATAATGATACAATTCCAAGGCAAGATACTATTCCTTCAACTTCCAATTACCGAGAGAACCAATTAATATTGATTTTATTCAACTTATCGAGTATTTTTCAAGGGACCAGGAAAAAATGTTCACTTTATCGAGAGATTCAAATTTACGAGTTTCAAATTATCAAAATATATCTATTATATTTTTTGTAAGTGTATTATCTTAAAGATTATTTATCAAACGTAAGATTTTCTACCTATTAATTGCGCACAAGTCAAAGTTAGTTTTATCATTTATCTACAATATATATTTCGGGAGAATAGATAAAATGATGATTTTGTAATGTAGAAAATTAGAGAAGACAAAATTCAGGATGACACGGCGATTTATTTGAGACAAGAATAATGATACAATTCCAAGGCAAGATACTATTCCTTTAACTTCAAATTACCGAAGTAACCAATTAATATTGATTTTATTCAACTTATCGAGTATTTTTCAAGGGACCGGGAAAAAATGTTCATTTATCGAGATATTCAAATTTACGAGTTTCAAATTATCAAAATACTCGTATATATAAATCTGTTATATTTAAAAATTAATTTAAAAAATGAGAATAGATGGGTAAGTTTACATAGATGCATTATCGACGTCCTCTTCGTCATTGTCGAGGCAGCTGCACCATTGTCCTCCAAGTGTTCTATAGTGTACTGTGGGTGAGCCTTGTGGAGGTCGCGGAAGTGGACTCCAAGATGTCCAAACTTTCAGTGTGAATTCTTCATTGAAATCAAGCAATGTACATTTGGTGCATATGAGTTGCTTCAGGTAGGCATGACAAGTTCAATGTGTACACGTTACCATCAGGATAGCCTTTTCCTATTAGTTCTTCATCAGAATAATATATGTATGCTCCTTCAAATTCAATTAACAATATAAAAAGTAGAGTTCCTCCTTCTCACCATGCTTGGAATGAACATGAAATTTCCCTTTAGGAGTAGTACATGGAGGACATGATGTAGGGTTATAATATTGTTAAGGTTGTCCTTATTTCTTGCACTGTATCTCGGTTTGAGGCATATTGATGTGTCTTCCTCCTCCCGCCATTTGTTCTCGATACATTCGCCATGGCAGGTCATTTGGCAGAATCAATTATTCTCTATATGTCCTCGTCACAGATGTTCCATTATATATATATCTTAACACACGTGTGTGTCAGAATAAAAAATAAGAAACTATAATTACAATTTTAATAATCTTTACAATTATCTGAAAGTTGGACCTCTAAAACCCTCAAGGAAAGGGTGAGAGATAAATTTCAAAATATTATTATAAATTGAGTATAAAAAATAAAAACTAGTAAAAACTTGTGATTATAAATTCATTTAAAATATATTTATAAATAATACGCTTTTACCTATTACGCAAAGAACACTTCATATTATTCCATGACATTATTGGCGGATAGAGGTGTAAAATTTCGAGTTTTAGACAAGGCTTTTGCAAGCTCAACAAATGAAAAGCTAAATTTTGGATAAAGGCTTTGAAGCTAACATCAACCATTGCATTCAGTCTTCTCCACACTTTGAGACTTCAATTGTAAATTTCCAACTCAATTTTTTTATACAAGCATTATTAAAACAACAAAAAAGGTAATCCACCTTTTGAGAAAAAAGGTTATTTCCATATTGCAGGACAGACAAGCACTAAGCGAAATAACATTCATGCAAGATGGAGGACCTCCTCAAATCTCCCGCGCTGCCAAACAATTTCTGAAGGATACGTTCGGTGAATATTGTGTGATAAGTCGCCACTTTATACACCATGGCCTCCAAGATCACCAGACTTGATGCCTTGCGATCTTTGGCTATGGGGGTACATTAAGTCGCTTGTTTATCGATGCCGGCCTACCACATTGGCCATGTTGAAGGCTTCTATCAAACGGCACGTTTCATCAATTTCAACATATATGTTATTTAATGCTATCCAATCTGTCATCCAACGTCTGCAGGCGGTGTTTGAGAATGAAGGGCGCCACATTGAGCAAGGACCTAATACAAGAGAGATGGCAGTTCCCTCATGTGTTATACAAGGTGGGATCAATAAATAAGGTGAATTATAATTTATAAAAAAAAATAAGAACGAAATTAAAAATTAGGACTTGATTTATTCAAAATAATCACCTTGGCTTTCTATACATCGTCTCCATCGTTCTGGCAACTTGTAAATACCCTCTTTATAGGCACTCTTAGGAAGCGTGTGAAAAAAATCTTGCACCACTTTCTGGACATCTTCATCCGAGTCAAATCGCTTTCCCTTTAACTTCTTCTTTAGTAGTCCAAAAGGGAAATAGTCAGAGGGGGCTAGGTCTGGACTATATGCAGGTAGTTCTAAAACTTCGAAACCTAATTTAATGATTGTAGATACAGTTTTACATGATGTATACGGCCTTGCATTATCATGAAGAATCATGAATCAATATCGGTACATGTAATTCGTCCATTTATGAACTCGTTAACCCATTTATAAATGTTTTTTGAGACAACAAAGACTCACCATAGATATTTTTCATTCTTTGCATATTTGAGATTTTTGAATACCTTCTGCATTCAAGAAACGAATAACTGCACGTTGTTCGAGCGTGGTGCAATCATTCAAGGGAGCTTCCATTTTAGTTTATTTATAAGTCTCGCGCCGCCGCGTGGGAAAAAAGAACGGAACACCTTAAATAGTCTCTCGATGTTATATTTTAGTATTCTGTGGTTTAAATTATTTTTGCTTTTTTAATTTTTAAGAAATAAGATAATTCACCTTATTTATTGATCCCCCTTGTATAAGCTTCCATGTATTATAAGATCTTCCAATATTTTTCAGCTCTTTGTGTTGGGTGATGGGCATAATAAATGCTGTCTGATAAAATGTCTGTCTAATAAAGGCATCTTGACCCTTTTTTTTTGTGAACATTAATTTTTTGTTTGTCATTTGCTCACATCTTATATTATGTCGTGCAGACCAAAGTGTTATACTTTCTCGAATAACACTGGTACACACAATTTTACCCCTTACGTTTAGTTTTTCGCTTTTCGCTCATTAGAAAAATAGCATAAGGAATATTCGCTGTACACCCCTAACTTTAGAAATTTTGCGCAAAAAAAATAATACCAAATAATTTCACTACTATGTTATTCAACGCCAAAGGTCGAATCTAAAAATGGTTTTTATTTGAGGGGACATATTTTTAAAATTTTGTACAGTATAATAAGCAATGCTAACATTTGACAAGCCCATTGGATATTTGGAATAAAGTACGACAAATAGATTTGTCACCACCCTCTTTATTTCATTTGTAGGATCATGACAAATTTACAGTTAAATAGTCAAGTGCGCCAATTTGTCAAGAAACTACACATTTCTTATTGAAAGAAATCCTATTAGTATGGTGCCATTATAATTTTTGTTCTATATTAACATTTCAAAAAATCGTGTATTGATTTCAACAGCGTTTTTCAAACATTCAATTTATTTCACAAAACCGCGTTTGAAATATCTATATTAATAAAATGCAAATTTCATAAGTGTTGTTCACTAAAAACTTTCGTTACAATGCATCAATTTCGACCAAATTTTCAACATTTATGTAAAACGAGATGGAGCAGGTTTTGCTTAACATCAAAATATTTTTCCCTAACATTAACATGCGTAACTTCGCTGTTATCGATTAAATACAAAAAAAAATCAACAGAGTTAATTTTTTTACATACTAGCTAATAATCTCAATCTAAAAAATATTCTAAACAAGCAATTTTAAGATAACACCATATGTAAAACAGTCGGCCAAGAAAACAAATAACGTGTAATATATATATAATAAATATAATATATATAATATAACGGTATAATAGCGGTATAAAGAAATAATGAGCCTATCGTTCAAATTTATAATTGTAACGAATAGTATTTTAAGTAAAACATTTTAAAAACACACAGTTTGGAACGGGACGTTTCACAAGAGTGACATCCATGGCGCCAATTTATAATTGTAACGAATAGTATTTGAATTAAAACGTTTTTAAAATATATACGCACTCGGGTAAAACCCGGGCGTTGCTCGGGCCATTCGTATTATATAAATATATAATAAAAAATATAATGTAATGAATATTATTATCATTATTATCATAATAGTCTATGTTCCGGAAAATTATTTTCAATAATATTCGTTAGGCAAACTTTCACTCAGATAAAACCCGGGCGAAGCCGGATACACATCCGCTAGTATATATATATATATATTGAATTTTTGATACATGTTTCAATTTGCATTTACGTATTTTATATCAGAGATGGATTGAATTTAAAAATCGTCACCCAATTCTTCTACCTTTGGTGAAATAGTGTTTTTTAAATTTATCATTTGATATTATTAGGGTGCTTTCCTGTTATTCAAAAAGGAAAACTACGTGTCGATCAGTTATATTTTTCAATTTATCAAACAAATTGGCCGCTGAATTACTGATTCTGTTAGAGCTCCATCTAGCGAATAAAATCGTAACTAAAATCAATTTCGAATTTTTCATTATTTGCCCTAAATATTCCCATTGCATCCTGAACACAATGGTGTTTACCGCATTGCTATAGCGAAAATATTCGCGGAGTTATTAATTTTTAAAGTTGTGCAAGACTTTTGGATCACCCTGTATATATATTTTTAATGTTATATATATATATTATATTTAAATAAAAAATATATTATTTCTGTTGTTGTTTTGGATCATCTTGATGATTATGTTATGGTGATTGCAGTCGTGGTTAATTCTTGATTGAATAATAATAAAAATATTGGTTTTGATCAGTAATTGTTTTTATTGTGCTAAATGAATATATAAAAACATGATTTGGTAAAAAGTACTGCCTGGCTTAAAGTTTGAATAAATAAAACAAAATATTATTTACATAATTACAAAGTTTTGGGTCGGCCAATCGGGGAAGAGAGAAAATATCTTTATTTTACGGGCTGCTAACCAAAATGAATGATTTTTGAGCCCCGATGGACGCATAAAGCGGAATATATACAAAGCATAGTTGGAGGGGCCTGGGGATGGGTGGCCAGGGATCATCGCCAGGTGAGGCCAGGAGAGCCGGGATGTAGAGGAGGACCGGGGGGGGGGGGGAGCAGGGTGGTGATCCGCGGAGTTCAGGGGGTGGCAGAGACGGGTTCAATGGTGTTGAGCCCAGGGGTGACCGTGGAGAGCAGACAGACGACCGCAATGATTAAAGTATATGATTTTAAGCCCAAAAGGTGTAGCAGGCAGACAAGCCGCAATGCACAATGTCAAAGTATCAAGGTGCTGCACGCAACCAAGGCTGTTCAAAAAGGTTAGATTCCCCAGGCCAGGGAAAATAAAAGAAAGACAGCTGTTGTTTCAATAAGAAAATTAGATAAAGCGAGAATGATTCAGCAACTGATGGAAAAGATAGATTATTTTTATTTAATTTTTTTTTTTGTAAAAATGAATATATTAAAGTTTTGGATAAGATTACTGATGAGGGTACCAGTGCTAAGACGACCAACCAGAAAAGTACACCATAGATTGCATAGCGCGTTCAAATGGGTCGCTGCGTAAGTCGATTTCTCGAGCAGCCCGCGCCGTCGAATCGCCAAACCATTTGCCCTCTGTCCTTGGGTTACAGAGACAGCGTCAGGGGCGATCACATACGCAGGGCAGGTCGCGAAACCGATCTTAAACAGCGGCACAGGCCAGAGTTACGTCTACGAGCAGCCGCCAATGACCGGTGTTAACCATGAGGTGAGGAGTCCGAGTCACTCAGGTGATCGGAATCCTCCGCGCGGACGCGTGGCTTAAGTCTATCAGAGACCTTTAAGAACTCCAGGCAGACTCGCCAAGTTCTCCTGTTGAAGATAAAGTCTTTGAGTGACCGCGGAGTGTACCCTAATTCTTCTGCACAGGTGGAAAGAAGGGGGAATCTAAGGGCATCAAGACTGCTGCACTCAAGCACGATGTGAGACAGAGTTTCTTCCCTGTCAGCGTCGCAGTAAGGGCAGGAAGGATCGTCAATGACGCCTATCCTGTGGGCGAAACTGTCCGTCCACGTGTGTTCCGATAGCAGGCCTACCACAATGTGCTCGCTAGGGACGATGTACGCATACCTTTTGTCTAAAAGACTCATTGGAGTAAGGCCAAAACGGGTGTGGTTAGAAGGAGCTAGAGAGAGGAATCTGCTTTCCCATGCTTCACGCGCCCGGCCGTAGATTGCCGATTTTACAAACGACAAAGGAGCGAGTTTGTAACAGCTTGGGTCAGCAGACTCAGCACCCCGCTTTGCGAGTGTGTCCGCAATGTCATTACCCACGTTCCCACTGTGGCCCTTGATCCATTGTATGGTGCATCTGTTCCCATTGCGATTCAATCGCGAAATCAGTAGCAGAGCTCTGTCGATAAGGTAATTACCAGTCTTAGAGTTCAGAACTGACTTCACGACTGAGAGGTTGTCCAGGAAGAATCCTAAGGTTAGATGATTTGGTAAAGTGGTTGCGTTTTCAAGTGCCTTAACCAATCCAAGGGCTTCCGCCTGAAAGACAGAACAATGAGGGGACAGAACATGAGATTCACGTATTTCAGGTGCACAATCGAGACAAGAGAACCTGTACACGCCGGCGCCAACTCCATCTCTGGTTTTGGAACCATCTGTATAGTATGCCACGTGGAAGAAAAGAGCAGGAATATTACTGGGAGCGGAGTAATAGGGGGGGGGTAGGGGAGAGGATGTGGAAAGGGAGGAGGCTCGAGTGGAATTTCAGCGTCAACCAATCCATTCTTTTTAAGGTATAGCTCAGTTTTAGCCGAGATTTCCAGATCGACAGGAAGGACTCTAGAGAGGGAGATTAGAGCAGCGTTGCTGGTTGATCTGAAAGCTCTACAAGCTCTCACTAGGAAAGGCCTTTGAGCACTCAGTAGAACATTCAAGGAGCGTTGAGAAAGATTAGGAAACCATACCGCCGAGGCATATCTGCCACTTGCAGATACAGAGTTCTCAAGGCGCGGTAACCAAAACCAAAGTTGAGATTAGCGGCTGCGGTCAAACGCGGCAACATACCGCGGACCTTGGCGCAGACTTCAACTACGTGCTGGTAGAAAGATAGACGTTGATCAAATCTCACTCCCAGCACCTTAATTGAGTCCCACCATTGGATTGGCCGTCCGTGGATAACCAGATCCCGGCGCGGTTCAGGCAGTCTCCCGTGTGGTCTGAGGAGAACCATAGCCTGGCACTTCCCCACGCTGAGTTCCAGTTTATGCAAACTGCACCACCTAGCGATCATATCTATGGTGTGTTGGGCCGCGGGAAGTTGACTAGGTCGGCATCCCGAGACCACCACGATCAGATCATCCGCGTAGGCTTGCGGGAAAACATTATTCCTGTAGTCCAGCGTGAGGAGTTCGTCAAAGACAATATTCCAAAGGAATGGGCCGAGAACTGAACCCTGGGGACATCCTTTGGAAGTTCGTCTCGACACAGTACAACCATTCATAGGTAGTCTCACAACACGGTTACATAGAAACGAGTTTATCAGGTGATAAATGTTTCTGGGACAGACGTTTTTGTGCAACGCTCTCAAGATACTGGAGTGGAGCACGTTGTGGGGAAGAACAACAATGAGTATTTATAGAGAAAGCGCGACCTCTGGCGGTCGATTTAAACAGAGTATTTATATCTATGAAATAATAATTCTCTCTCTCTCTCTCTCTCTCTAAATAAAATAATACTTGAATATAACAATTTTAAATAAAAATTTTCTAATTTAACATTTCAAATAATATCTTAATATAGCATTTTAAATAATATCTTAATATAACATATATATATATATATATATATATACAGTATATATACAGTATATATATATGTTATAGATTAGAAATTTTTTGTGTGTTTGATTGTTGAAAAGAGGTGCAGTCGTGGAAAAATAAAAATTATTATTTACCTTTCAAGCAGATTTTTATTTTGAATCTCTTGAAGTAAAAATATACATATAAAATTATTTATATCACAGTAATATAAAATTTAGAAAATGAATTCTATATTCGTGATTTTCATTAGAAAAGGTAGGGTTCACTTTACATATTTACAACAACAATAATTAAAGTGCTATTATTTTGAATATATGGTCAAAAATGTATAACAGTCAATGAATGAAAAATAAAATATATGTTTTTAAAATAAAATAAAATATTTGCATTTTTAGATTATATAATATTTCCCCCCTGTGAAAAAGATTTTCAAAAAGTTAAAATTGAAAATAAAAATGGCTATTACAAAAATAATTAATTAAACGAAATCAAAATGTCTATAAAATAATTACAAATTAAACAATAAAAATCAATGTCCATATTTTTTAAAATAAACAAAAGAAAGTTTGTTTACTAATAATTTATATAATTATGAAATTAAAATAAAACTATATATAAGAAATAATGATAGATTGATTGATATAAAAATTTATATGAAGCCAAAAAGGTATTTAAAATATGAATAATTATGTCATTATGCCTGCTGTATTTCAAAATATTAAATGGCAGTAGAAATGTTTATTTTTACACAAATATAATTAAAAATGAGTTTTTCCTAAAATATAAACATTTAAATGTATGTGAAACAATATTTAAAAGTATTTTAAAACAATGGTTGAATAATTAAATGATAATAGAGAGATATTTGAAGTGACATTAAGTTATGTGTGTAGGCAAAAGAATTGGGGTTGATATTTTTTCTCCATTGTCCATTACCAAAATATGGCCTTTCTGTAAAAAACATGGTTTATCATCAATATCTATTAACTTTGTGCTAGAATTTTGGTTTACTATAGGGTCATTTTCTATATTAGTGCTATTTTGAAGTAAAAAATCTGATTCTGGGTAAAATAATTTGAGTTTATTTGAGTGTATAATTTCTGTTTGTTTTCTTTGTGGTAAATTGGGTTTATTTATTTCATATGTGACAGGAGAAAGTTGTTTTAAAATTTTAAATGGGCCTATATATCTTTGTGTTAATTTACCAGTGTTTGGATAAATAAAGGTTTTCACTAATACCTGATCTCCTTCTTTAAAAATGGGTTCTGGGTGTTTAATATCATAAAGCTGTTTGCTGTGTTCATGGGATTTTATGGTTCTTTCAATGGTTAATTTTCTTGCTTTTTCTATTGGTGTATGTGTTTCTGTGTCATGTTCTATATACTGTGGTTGTATTCCATAGTATAAGAACCTAGGTGTAAAGCCTGTTATGGTATGTACTGTATCATTATAACTTTCAGTAATATTAGGAATATATTTTGTCCAAGGGATCTTTAAATTATGATTATATTCACATCTTAACCTATTTATGTTAGTGGAATTTAATCTTTCTACTTTTGCATTTGTTTCTGGGTGATGGGCACTGGTGAGTAGATGCTTAACATTATTTTTTCCTAAAAATTGTTTAAATTTATTGCTAAGAAAAGCTGCATTTCTGTCAATTATTAATATTTCAGGTTTGTTAATTTGGAATAAATTTTTTAAACAAGTTATATATGAATCAGTGGATAAAGATTTTGTAGGAAAGGTCCAAAGGAATCTACTGTGATGATCTACTATCATATGGATACTGTGTTTGGTTGTCCCATAATTATGCAAGCCTCCCATTGTGTCTAAAGAAAAAATATGATTTGGGTGTGTAGCTATTGGCATCTGTTGTAGTGGTCCATAAACAATTCTGTTATCCCTAGATTTATTTAACTGGCAAGTTTCACAATGCTTTGTGTAATTAGCAATATCCCTAGTCAGATGTGGCCAATAATAGTATGGAGAAATTATTTTAGTCATTTGAGTTGTTCCAATATGTCCATGTTTTGTATGTACTTTGTTTAATAATTTGTGTCTTAATGTTTGTGGTACATAAGCTCTTTTAAAACCCTTTCTATTAATTATAAAGATATCATTTTGTATTTTAAATTTACTATTGCTAATTTGTTCTGTTGTTTGATGTTCTTTTAACTCATTATATGTTAGGTAAAATGATACTGGTGCTCTTGACAGCATGTCTGCTTCTATATTATTTAATCCTTTAATATGTTTTATGTCAAAGTTATATTGAGATAGAATTAAGGACCATCTAAATAATCTACCATGTGGGTTTTTTACATTTTTGATCCATTTTAAAGGCAAGTGATCTGTGTGCAATGTAAAGTGTACATTATGTAAATATGTATGAAATCTTTGTACTGAATTAATTATTGCTAATGTTTCTATTTCTGAAGCAGTATAATTCTGCTCATATGGGTGAAGTTTTCTTGAATAATAAGCTATGGGGTGTAAAATGCCTTGTTCATCAGGTTGTTTCAGGACTCCTGCTACTCCTAAACCTGAGGCATCTGTGATTAAATGGCATGGTTTTGATGGGTCATAAATATAAAGTACAGGTTTTGAAATTAGTGCATTTTTAAGAGTTTGGAATGCTTGTTCATGTTTTGTACTCCATAACCAAGCAGCATTTTTTAACAAAAGTTCATTTAATGGTGCCCTAATTTGTGCATAGTGGGGAATAAATTTATTATATATATTAATTGTACCTAAAAATCTTTGTAATGTTTTAATATTGTATGGTCTATTTAATTTTAAAATTGCTTCAATATTTGTGTTATTGGGTGTATATTTTCCTGAGTTAATTGTGTATCCTAAAAATTTTATTTCTTTTTGTAAAAATTTACATTTATTGAGATTGAGTTTTATATTTTCTTGTTCAAATATGTTTAATATGTCTTCTAAATGTGTAATATGTTCTTCATAAGTTTTGGAGTGTATAATAATGTCATCAAAATAATTTAAAGCATACTGTATGTTATGTTTAGTGAAAATTGATTTCATAATTCTTTCAAATTGTGAGGGTCCATTTTTTAAACCATATGGAAGTCTATTCCATTCATAACAACCTAATTGTGTTACAAATGAATTTTTATATTTATCTTTTTCATCTATGGGTATATGCCAATATGCATTTTTAACATCTAGAATAGTATATATTTTTGACTGTGATAACCTATCTATAATTTGTTCTATAAGTGGAATTGGGGTATGTTCTGGAACTGTTTTTTGATTAAGTTTCCTATAATCTATACAGAGTCTTGTGGGGTGATTTGGGGTATCAGATTTCTTATTCACTAATAATGCTGGAGAACTATAGGGGCTAGATGAAGGCCTAATAATACCATACTTTAATAATTCAGTTATTTGTTTTTGTATTTCAGCATTATTGTAAAAAGATGTCCTATATGGCTTTTGTGCTATTGGAATATTATCTGAAAGAGATATGCAAATTGGGTTAGTTCTTATGCATCCTATATCAAAATTGTGTTGAGAGAAAACATTCTTATATTTATGCAAAATATCTGAAATTGTTTGAATTGAGAAATTTGGGTTAATATCTAAGTTACTAAGGTCTAGATATGAGTTATAATTGACAATAGGGCATGGAATTTGCATACTGTGATATGAGTTAGAATCAATAATGGGATTTGAATTATGATCTATATGTTTAACATATGTATTTGGTATATCAAAAGAATTAAAATTATACAATGGGTTAATATTTAGAAGAGATGAATTTTTAACATAGTATGGGTCTGGAATACATAGGGTGGTAGCATATGATTTTTGGTCATCAGTTTTTGGATTAAAGGAATACAAGAATTTATAATTTTGAAAAAGAAGGTTTTTTGAGAAATCTATTTGTAATCTAAATTTATAAAATATTGGTAAACCTAAAATAATATATTCTATTGGAGTATCACAAACAAACATTTCATGATATTTTGTAATTTTACCTAAGCTAAGCCTAACTAATATTTTGTATAATGGATAACTAAATCCTTCTACCTGACCTATTTTGTCTTTTGGGGAATTATCTAACATTTTATAATGAATATAATTTAAGTATTTTAATGGGATAATAGATATTGATGATGCAGTATCAAGTACACAGGGTAAGGATACCTGATTTATAAGGACAGAAAATAATAGTATTGTTCTACCTGGGTTTATGGGCTTTGGGGTAGTATTCTTCAGTGGGTAGTACCTGGGAGAATCGGGTGAAGAGGCACTAGGAACTGTCGGTTGGTAGTCATGGGGAGTGGGTGGAGGGAAGGAACTAGAAGCTGCGGCTTGGTAGGAGTGGGGACTGGCTGAAGAGAAGGATCTGGAAGCTGTTGGGCTGCGGTATGGGCACACTGAGTGGTAGTGCCATTGAAGCTCCAATCCCAGACGTTCGCAAATTCGGCAAGGCATTGGTGGCCTCTGCACTTGCGAGTTACCATAATATCCGGCAGGTCTGGGTGATGGGTGAAGCGCTGGATTAAAAGCTTGGAGACGGCCCTTTTCCACCGGCGTTCCAGATCCCGTTAAGCTATTTTCAACTTTTATGGCCATGGTTAGCCACTCCGAGGGCTGCACTGCGTCTATTGTAGCCAGGTAGGGCTTGTATTTTGTTTTTACTCCCTCATTTAATAGCTCCACTATGGAGGTGAGGTTCAACTCAACACTATTTATCAGTTGCATCTTTCTGTGAAAGTATTGAGTGACTGTTTCCTGTTCCTCTTGGGTGATCCTCATCATTTCCACCAAGGGCGTCAATTTGACCTTCTGGAACCTGATTATTAGGCTTTCTTTTAATTTACCCCAGTCTTCAATGTTGCAGAGGCTTTCGAAATAATAGGTCAAGGCCTCATCCTGTAGGTAGTCTGATAGGTGAAGCACCTTCCAACCGTGATCCAACCCGTAGGAGTCACTCTTTCTTTCAAAATTTGTAATCCACGTTTTAATATTTAGACTATTATTATATTTTACAAATGATGGCATCGCTTGGTATGCAAATTCAGCATCTTTTTCTTTTTTGTTTTTGCCATTTTGTCACAAGTTTCAAATAAATTGATAGAAAATTTAATAAAAATTAGGTAGATCCTGTCGACTTATGTTATAGATTAGAAATTTTTTGTGTTTGATTGTTGAAAAGAGGTGCAGTCGTGGAAAAATAAAAATTATTATTTACCTTTCAAGCAGATTTTTATTTTGAATCTCTTGAAGTAAAAATATACATAAAATTATTTATATCACAGTAATATAAAATTTAGAAAATGAATTCTATATTCGTGATTTTCATTAGAAAAGGTAGGGTTCACTTTACATATTTACAACAACAATAATTAAAGTGCTATTATTTTGAATATATGGTCAAAAATGTATAACAGTCAATGAATGAAAAATAAAATATATGTTTTTAAAATAAAATAAAATATTTGCATTTTTAGATTATATAATATATATATATCTTAATATAACATATATATATATATACAGTATATATACAGTATATATATATATATATATATGGTAATTTAAACCAACAACCCTATATTTTATAATACTTATAACAAGATTGTCATGTTGTATATAGAAACACATCTATAAATAATTATAAGCATGATTGACATGTGTCTTTGCATCACCATATGTAATGTACTTTGTACAAACCGAGGATAAATAAATAAAACTATGTAATAAATTAAGGGCTAAGTTAAAGCAAGATTGAGAAGTTCAAAAACGTCTAAAATCGAGAGAGAATCCCAACAACTTTAAAAAGGAATTCGGCAGCCCGTTGCCATCAAGGTCAAAGGGTGCAGAATGCCGCAGACGTTCAAAGTCCAAATTTTCACATCTCTCCCCCTCCCTCCTCGGCGAAGGTATATAAAAAACCTCGGTTTTAGCCGAACTCAGACAGTCACTCCACCATCGGCGTGAGCCCTTGTCGGTCGTAGCCAGGTCCACGTCATCGACCATGTAAAACAGTAAGAAATATTCTAACTCCATCTTGCTCTCTTAGCTCGACTTTTATCTGTTCATGGAACTTGCCTACTTCAACTGTCTCTTCGTTTTTGTGTGTGTGGACATTCCCAAGCTTTCCACTCTGCCTCGACCACGACTGCCTGTACTCTGTGAAAACTGTTAAAGGTCTTCCAAAGTGCAGAGAGGTACTGGAAAGCTCTCCACGCCCTGACTGTCCCTCTCGGTTACTACAGGTTTGACCCTCGGTTACCACAGTTATAGCGAGAGTCGACAGGATCCCTCATCACAGATAAGTCGACAGGGCCTTATCTCAGAAAAGTCGACAGGATGACCACGACGAAGGAGACCCCAACGAAGAAGGTAAGAAGCCTGTCCAGATAGAAGCGACAAAGAGCAAAGATGGAGGAACCAACCCGCCAATCCAACGAAACGACCAAGCAATCTCCTCCCCAACGACACAGCCGAAAATCGCGCAAAATAAGCCGGTGAGAAGTTCCTCACCTTCGGCCTTACAACGCAACCATCTTCCAGTCGACATGCCGCCGTCGCCAAACAGAAGTTACAAGCTTCTACAAGCTCTACTTGGAGCGTCTTCCCCATCAGAAGGACAACAACTAAAGACCAAGTCTCCTGACTGAACAATCCTCAAACCTGTAAGTTTTAAAAACCTACGTAACTTTCTTCTCATGCTCACAATTTATTCTCCATAATTTTAATGTTTATTTTCACTGTAATCATTTTAAATCAATTTTTACCATTTTTATATCATTTCAATCCAAATTTTAAATTTTTTACACCCTCATTTATCAATTTTTACTCTTTTTTAAAGAATTTATAAATTTTAATTCATTGCTTCCAATTTTACATTTAAAAAACATTATTTTTTAAAATACACGAATCACAATTCTAAACTTATTTGTGTATTTTTCTTAATATCTCATTTTTATAGCAAAGCACTAATTTCTTAATCATATACTCAAAACTTTGCAAAAATCATTGTTATGTTCACTATTTGATGTAAACGCCCCATTCAAATTATAAGTCACTATCACGCCATTGCCCTTTTACAAGGATTATTTTTGCACTACCAAAATCAACTTTTAAAAAATATATTCAAATTTTAATAAACATAGGTGAAACGCATTTTTTTAAATTGCGAAAACGAAAGATACAATATCTTCAAAATCACAACTAGAAAAGTAACTATCTTTTCCAAAACAAGTTAAAAATAAAATTCCCATCAACTACCACGCCAGTAGCTACATTAAGTCACAGTCTTCCAAAACTATTACAATCGTTAAATTCCAACATAGCTACACTCCCTCGTCCTTTCTTTTTACATGCATAATTATTAATCATCCACACATCTCTCTCAACAAACTTCAACACACTCCCCATCACTTTCTCCAATTGGCCACCATCTATTAGCGCGCGACTTAGCAACAAATCAATCTCGAGCCACACAAGCTTCATATCGTCGCCACTAAACGTGCTACATCCACTAACAGCCAAAATATCTCGATGTGTTTTGTACAACCACCACCAATGACTAGTAAATTAGTTATTCATGGTGAAACAAGTTAGATGCTGTACCAAAAACAAAGACTTCACGTGACACCTTTCCATTCAATTCACTCACTCGTATCACACAGCGCATCACAACAATTTTTCTCACTTAACAGGCCACAAAGACGCCTTCATGCCTGTGACGCAACTCACCCCAAAGCGTGTCCACGTCGAAATTCGCACTTTTACTCACATCTAAACCTGACATCATTGAATAACATTTTTACTAAGTCCGCAACAACGTCGAAACACAACACTTACGAACACCGAGAAGACTACATATTTCAAATAGACCATAAAATTGTCAGAAAGCTTTCACCACTTTCAAAGGGAGTTTAACCAGTAAACCAGTACCTTAACGTACATTCAAACCCTCAAAACTGTACGACAACAAATATTTCCAAAACCTCTGTTATCTGACAGAGCGCCCGCTTTTACCTCAGAAAAATTCCGTAAATTTCTAATAACACATGGTATACAACCCCTACTCACCACAAGCAATAACCCACAAGCAAACGGTTTAATAGAACGCTTAAATGCCACCATTACAGGCAAGCTCAGACTAGCTTATCTAGAAAATCCAAAAGCTTCCTGGACTCAACTAGTCAAACGCGTCACTCAGACATATAATAACACACCCCATTCTGTCACAAGTTTTCCACCCACCTACTTAATGTTCAATGTTATCCCCCCCCCCCCCCCAGATCTAAGAACTCATCTTAATCCATACCCCGAAATAAATATAGCTCGAGAGATAGCACGTTCTCGTACCCCAAATAAGCATAAAAAAGATAAAGAAACATTTAATAAGCAGCACAGAACACCACATTTCGAAGTGAATGATCTTGTTTTGGTCAAAAATTATAGACATCCCGGCACAGGTAAATTAGCACCATATTTTACTGGACCATACAGAATAATTGAAATAATCTCACCTAATGTCGTTCGAATAGATCGCCCCAATCAACCTCTCAATAGAGACAGTGACATGGCAATAAATTAAAATATTACACAGAGAATGTTCTGTACATTACACCTCCACAAACCCGATTTATTCAAAACCCACAGCGAATGTCTCAAGATGTATATCTCATTGAATTCAATCATTTGACTCCAGATATCTTCGAGACGCAACTATTCCGAATTATACCGCCTCAAACTTCCCAGCCATTCCTACATTTAAATCCATATTTATTTAATATCGATCGTTTTAAAACAAAGATCATGTAGCGACCAGAAAATTTCCTGTTAAATTCACAAACCTATTCCATCTACATACGCTACACCAACCCATTTGGATCTGTATTACCTACTTACTTACTCTCTTTCACACAATATAAAGATTTCTTTGAACCCACCAGATCCAAACTAGGAGAGAAAGAATTTAAAGCCAGTGCGCTGTAGACAGCACCCATATCTCCCCCTTCAAAAACAATATCCATCGCACCCCGCGTCACTAAATCCATCACCTCTCTCCCCGCTAACAAAGCTGTCAACTAAATATCCGCTATTGGAATGACCGACATGTGTAACATGTGTTTCACATCAGTCATTTATATTTCCTCGAGAATTTCACAAATTCCCAGACAGAGAGTCATAAAAATACCGAAATGATAGACTAAATATCTCGAGACACCATGCCGCGACAATAAATCCATTGCCACCCTCCCCCCTTACTCGCCTCCAATAAATTAAGGCCGTGTCCTATACATTATTTTATTCTACACATTTTGCTGCATTGACAGTCGATATCTTAACCTAACTTTTAAACATTTAGATATTTGAATTTGAACAAGACCTACCTTAAATTGAACATTCTGATATTTTAATCCTGTGTAAATCTCTAATTTTTTCTACATATCAAACATTTTACATGTTAAATTGAGATCACAATACACAACATTTTAGTAACCAATCCAAGCAATAAATTGCGCTTCTCAATTTTCGATTTATAAAACCTACACACCACATTTATAACTTCTTTTTAGAAGAAATACTAAACCTTCATCTACTCATTGTAATAATCTTTAATTATATTCTGTTTTTTTTTGTATAAAATATTTTATTTTTATTTTTTACCTTTCAATTATATAATCACAAGTTTCTAATCCAACATTATTTTTTAAAAAAAATCAATTTTACTTTTATTTTCATAATATTATTTTAGTATTACAAAATATTTATTTGTTGTCAAAAATCACTTTCCTTCTTCATTATTATTACTTTTATATATTGTATGTTTGATTTTGTCCACTTAAACTTTATGCAACTACAATGATATTTCTATATTTTTATTCATATTATATTTGTTTTTATACCTTTATATGAAATGACCATGTTTATCATCAACTATCGGGCATACAACAATCTATTTCTCTAACCACTTCAGTGTACTTCACTACTATCTTCTCAGCCATTGCTCACGTCAAAGTAGAAAAACGACAGTACTGCTTGACAATTTTTTTTTTTATTTCGTAATTTCAACAACCTCTTTGAACACAGTTCCCCAGATTTACAAATCCCAACTTCTGGCCTGAACACGTTTCAAAATTTATTTCAATCATCCACAGAGCAAAATCACCAACGCATGCACAAAGCGTTCACAACTAACAATTTTTTTCAGTTCTAGCGGACCACAATCAACCTTTCATTTTAAGTCAAGTCAGATCACCTACTGTCGATACAACAATTCTACTTATCGCATGGTTCTCTATTTCACCCCTTTCACAATCATATTAATGAACAACTTTTTCTTCGACAACTTTTCAACCCAATAACCCTACAATTGTAGCAAAGCACTGTAACCTTATACAGGAACACAGGTGAAACATTGCCTAGGAAGACGCTCAAGTCAATATCCTCGCTTTGCACCTGGATCTAAGTATTTGATTGCCTGTGTAAAACTAACAATTGCATATTCTTTAACCCCTAACCCTTTCCAACGCCCGCCAACAATCTCTTAGAACATCATTTTATTTTTATCATCATTATTTTTTATCAAACAAAGGTTTTATCTTAATTTCTCTTTTATAATGAATATCTTAACTTTAAATTAAACATAAGTTTTATTTTTATAAATTTCATATATATCCAAACAAACATCTTGTTATAGCCCTTTTTAACCCTCACAGTTTAAATTAATTAAAATAATTTTTAATTACTTACCTGTGTTAGAGAGGCTTTACCCGTTTAAACCCGGAAAAAACCCTTTCATTCCCGGGGCTCATCTATGATCATTTAAACCAACAACCCTATATTGTATAATACTTATAACAAGGTTGTCATGTTGTATATAGAAACACATCTATGAATAATTATATGCATGATTGACATGTGTCTTTGCATCACCATATGTAATGTACTTTGTACAAACTGAGGATAAATTAATAAAACTATGTAATAGATTAAGAGCTGAGTTAAAGCAAGATTGAGAAGTTCAAAAACGTCTAAAATCGAGAGAGAATTCCAACAACTTTTAAAGGGAATTCGGCAGCCCGTTGCCATCAAGGTCAAAAAAGGGTGCAGAATACCGCAGACGTTCAAAGTCCAAATTCTCACATCTCTCCCCCTTCCTCATCGGCGAAGGTATATAAAAAACCTCGGTTTTAGCCGAACTCAGACAGTCACTCCACCATCGGCGTGAGCCCTTGTCGGTCGTAGCCAGGTCCACGTCATCGACCATGTAAAACAGTAAGAAATATTCTAACTCCATCTTGCTCTCTTAGCTCGACTTTTATCTGTTCATGGAACTTGCCTACTACAACTGTGTCTCTTCGTTTTTGTGTGTGTGGACATTCCCAAGCTTTCCACTCTGCCTCGACCACGACTGCCTGTACTCTGTGAAAACTGTTAAAGGTCTTCCAAAGTGCAGAGAGGTACTGGAAAACTCTCCACGCCCTGACTGTCCCTCTCGGTTACTACAGGTTTGATCCTCGGTTACCACAGTTATAGCGAGAGTCGACAGGATCCCTCATCACAGATAAGTCGACAGGGCCTTATCTCATATATTCATTTCTAACGGACATAAATTCGTTAACCCTAATTGACTTATGATAAAATAATTTTATGACATAATGAAAATGGTTTTTCCTTTGTCCTAATTCTTTGTTCCACCACTTTATCCCAGGATCGAAGGTGAAGTTGAAAGATTTCACCTCCAGTGGTTGATATGCTGCTTCCAGAATTATATCGTTAGTTTGTCAACTACTCTGTCAATGTCAGTATCTTTTTCAATATTATTTGTATCAATTTCCAATTTTCTAAATTCTTATTTTGAAATTTGTTTTGCAAAGCGCGACTAATTTCCTTTTTTTAAATGAATTTCCAAGTAGCTTTTTTGAAATCATTTTATATTTTATCTAAATTACTATTAATATCAAATAAAGGTTTCACACAATTTTAGTGAATAAATACATGCATATTGCTATGAAAATAAAATGAAAGGATAACTTGTAAGATGTTTCCTATATAACATGTCTATTGAGGTATATAAGATTTGGGGCCAAAATTCTCAGAGTATAAGTACGAAAATTAATGGTTAAATAAAATTTAAACCGGTCTTTTAGACAAAATTTCTAACCATAGTTATAATATTACTCTGAAAAGTAGATAAAGAGTATTGCTAGATATAAGTTTCTTTTACTATATAAACACCACATGCCAACACGCGTTAAAAGGTGTGGCCGAATATGGTTGTGGTGGTCTATCAAAATTTCATTCCTTTTTTGTTTTGGCACCACTAGCAACAATGCTCTGCCTTCAGGATTTGGATTTTTCTATAGAGACATCCCTGTTATTCTTTGAAGTTCTGTTTGTATGATATTTTGTCTTCGCTAAGGCCTCGTTTTACAATTTTTATGAAGTCGTCCTCCTCATCTATTATCTTATTTAAAAATAAATTATCGTAATCTTCCTCCCAATCTATTTCTGGTAAGGGTCCTCTGGATAAGCCATCGGCGTCGAGATGTTTCTTTCCCGATTTATATATAACGTCGAAATCGTATTCTTGTATCTTCATTGCCCATCTGGCTAGCCGCCCGGTTGGATCTTTCAGATTTTTTAACCAGCATAGTGCGTGGTGGTCTGTTATTACCTTAAAATGTCTTCCATATAAGTACGGTCGTAATTTAGTCATTGACCAGACAACTGCCAAACATTCTTTTTAAGTTGTTGAATAATTTTTTTTTCGGGTTACTCAGAGCGCGACTTAAATATGATATGACTTTTTCTTCACCACCAATATTTTGAACTAATGTTGCTCCTATGCCAATGTTCGACGCGTCTGTGTGAATGTTGGTAGGTGTATCGGGATCAAAGTGAGATAAAATTGGTGGTTTTATTAAAGATGATTTAAGAGTTCTGAATGCTTCCTCTTGGGGTTTTGCCCAAATAAATGGAACATCCTTTCTTGTTAGCGTGATCAATGGATCAGCAATTTTTGCAAAGTCTCTAATAAATTTTCTGTAATACGAGCAAAGTCCTATAAATGATTGATTCTCTTTAGTTTTCCTAGATACTAGGAAATCTCTTACGACTCTAATGTTGTGCTCTGCAGGTTTAATTCCATATTGGTTGGTAACATGAACAAGAATCTCTATTTACTCAAATGCAAATCGGCATTTCTTGCCATTTAATTTAAGGTTTTATTCGCGAAAGCATTTTTAAACAGCTTCGATTCTTATAAGATGAGAAGGGAAATCACGGCTATAAATTATAACGTCATCTAAATAACACAAACACATTTTCCATCTCAAGTTATGAAGTACGTTGTCCATAATTCTCTCGAAAGTAGCTGGGGCATTACACAGACTGAACGGCATCACATTGAATTCGTATAGCCCGTGGGATGTTGTAAAAGCTGTTTTTTCTTATCTTTTTCCTTAATTTCAACCTGCCAATACCAAGATCTAAGGTCGACGGTTGAAAAATACCTTGATCCTTGCAGCGTATCCATTACGTCGTCAATTCTGGGGATGGGATACACATCCTTTACTGTGACGTTATTCAACTTTCTGTAGTCCACACAGAATCTCCAACTGCCATCTCGTTTTTTGACTAGGATAACTGGAAACGCCCAAGGGCTAGAGGATGGTCTTATCACTCCTTCTTTGAGCATGTATTGTATTTGTTCGTTTATGATGTTCCGTTCTTTGGGGCTAACCCGGTAGCGTTTGTGTTTAATGGGCTTTACATTTTCTGTGTCGATGCTATGTTTGGCCAAGTTGGTCCGACCCAATTTTGAAGAAAATAAATCTTCAAAATTAAGCAATATTCAATTCAATTCCTTCTGCTGGCTTAATGGCAAGTCTTCGTTGATTTGAACTTGTGATACCTTATTTTAACATCGACGTCTATGGAATTTATTATGATGGGATGACTTGCGTGTCCCATAGTTTGATTTTGCATCATCTTTAAAGGCCGGGGATACGGGTTAGTTATCCAAAGATAAGTTTCATTATCTCTAACAGTGATCATACTTCTAGCCAACCTAAGTCCGATTGTATGAACCAATTTTTCATATTGTTCTGCTATATATTCACCATTATCAGATTTTACCGAGGCTTTAATGAGTCTGAATGAGAGTCCGGGTATAATGACATTTTGGCTATTGATTATCTTCTTAGGTGTATCTGTGAGATTGTAGCGGCTACTAAATATTAACTTTTCATATTTCCATTATAAGTTTTAATTTGTTCAATAACTATTTATTCCAAATATTAAATTAAAATATTCATCTTATAAATATATAATGCTCATAAAATATACTTTATTAAAATCATATAAATTAACATTAATATCACATTATTTGTTGTCATAATAAAAAAATATATATATAATAAAATAATTATATATCATTCTAAATATAAATCATAAATCATGTAAAATATAAATATTTATATATAATATATCAAACACATATATTTTAAAATTTTATAATATTAAAATGTTATTTGACCACGACAGATATAAACAAAAGAAAGTCAACAAGTATACAGCAATTTAACCCTTTCTGATAATTTGTATTAGATAAATGTAATTAAAAGTTGATTTTACGAAAAATAATTTGTTGTCGGACTCCGTTTGGAATTACAAATCAACCAGCAACAAGATTATTGCACTCGCTTAATATATCATATTACAAAAATTATTTTTCACAATTCATCTTCGCATTCAGCCGTTTTAAAATATCTCGACCGATAATTGAAGTTCTTATATTAGACTTCAATATTATTAAATTATGAGCGAACGACTTTTCGTCAATCTTGACATTTAATACAATGGATCCAGCTATGTCCAGATTTCTTCCGTCTGGATCGACACACACTTTAGTGATGGTTTCAAAGTTTCGGCCTGTTTGGAGTGCAGTATTTTGGTCGACAATTGAGAGATCCGCGCCTGTGTCAACCAAGGCATCAATATATCCTATTTTTTCAATAAATAAATTTAATCGACATTTTGAATCTATCTTCTTAATGGCATTTATTGTCGGCTTACCTGGGTTTACGGGGACAGGCTCGCTACTTAGTTTAAATCCTCGAGCACGCTGTATTTATTGCGTGTTGGAACGTTGGGGCTCTCGCACACATCGCCATGCAGTCTTTGTGTCTGTGGGTTCATGCCATTCAAAGTTTCTCTTTCATCAACAATCATATCGTGGCTTGAAGGACTTTCCTCTATTACCCTGATGAACTTGGTTCTACAATATTTTGCAACGTAACCTGGTCTATTGCATTTAAAACAAATGGGCTTACCATCATCGGTACGAGTTTTTCCAGTTGCATTTCTTCTATAAAATAGCTTGCTATAAAACTGTCTTACAATTAATAGGCTAATCCCTTAATAGAATGTTCAAAACTATAAGTCTGAGGGATAAGTGTCTTTTAGGAAAAAATTTTATTTCAAGCTTTCGGGCCCAACCGCCCTTCGACAGGAAAATTACGCTACTGGATTTTCCTGTAATTTTCCTGTCGAAGGGCGGTTGGGCCCGAAAGCTTGAAATAAAATTTTTTCCTAAAAGACACTTATCCCTCAGACTTATAGTTTTGAACATATAAAACTGTCTATCATAGATTTCTCCCTGACCAATTCTGGAATGTTGGCGAGTAAGTTTTAAACTGCTTCGGAGGTTCGGCTGGAGGCTTGGAGTAATTTTCATACCGATATGGTCGGTTTTCTTTTGGGGGTTCATTCCACGTATTTGGGGATCTCTCCTTCTTGAAATTTCTGCTCGAAGAATTTTATTTTTTTCACATCTCTCTTGATATTCTTTTCCAAAAGTATCGATTTTTTGCATGAATCCAGCAATTCGTTGATAGATTTCGGAGGATTAAGGTACAAAACCAAAGCGTATTCCTTCCTAAGGCCACCGACTACAAACCTTTTTTTTAAATTTTCCTCCATAGTTGCATCTGCTTTGTCGCATAAAAGAAGGATTTCCTCGGCAAATCTCAATGTCGGCTCATTCCACTTTTGCATTTGATTAAGTTTGAGCATGAGTTCATCTTTGTTCTCGACGCTAGCGAAGTCTTGAATCAGACGACCTTTTAGTGTTTCCCAGCTGGTGAGGCTAACCTTATGGAGATCGTACCAGGTTCTTGCACTTCCTACCAGGTTCATGGCAGCGTAGCGGGCTATGATATAATCCGCCCATTGGTATAAAAATCCAATTTCCTCCAAGTACTCGATCCATTGGCGAGGATCGCCATTTCCGTCGTAGTTTTCGATCTTTAAATTCGAATTAAATAACATTCTATCCAGGCCAGCATCTCCGCCACTTGTTACACCTTGAGATGTAGATGGTTTTTGTTCAGCGGTTTCCATTGTATCGTAGAATAAACCAGAACGAGTTCGCCTCAAAAAGCTAACGCTTTATTTTGGTAAGGTTACAAAAAGAATAATGAAGAACGCCGGCGCGCGTGCGCCGGCGCGAGGTCACGTGACGACGCGAGCGCCGCTGGCTGCACAATGTTAACAAAGAATAAACAAATCAACCTTAATTTGTTTAATAAGTTAAATATTAATGAAAATATTTACACGAGTTTAAGTTGGCTGTGACAATATATACAGGAATATATATATAATAACTAATATTTACAATCAGTATTTTATAGATCCGGTCTTGTACATCTGCTGCATGTTTCTATAATTGTTTTTTTCGTCCATTTTTCATTGTTTCTTTGAAATTATATAGAATTATATAGTTCCTTTTCCTTTGTGTCTTTTCATTATAGTTGCAGGCTTTTTGGAAAGTTTGGTTTTGTAATTTACGTTCGTAGAATTAAATGCTAATTTTTTAATATAGCCATTAATATTTTCAATTTGGAGGACATATAAGAGGGCTTTTATTATTCTCCTTAGTGTCTTGCTTTCAAAGTTTTCCAATTTTTTAAAATATGCTTTTATTGGCTTAAAAAAAATGGGGTATCCATATATAAGAATGGTCTAATTATGGAAGTATAGAATGTTCTATTGCAGGTTGGTGAGAGTTTACTTTTATTGCTTAACAGTGAGTGTCTATATTTTGCTGCATTAGTGACGTTAACCCTGTTCTCAATGTTTTTTGGAAGGACAGGTGAGGAACCTCAACGACAAAAAAAAACCTGGTCTTTAAGGCCTCGTGAAACGGCTATTTAAGGCCAGAAGTGTGTGAGAACGCCAAGCAATGTGAAAAATGGTACACAAGTGAAATTTTGCTGGGATCAGATAAGTAAATTATGGCATCTCCTGATCGTGCCACTGAAATATCAAGAAAACCGAAGACGCTAGATGGACCCTGGAAAGTCGTTGAGAACTGTTAGGATGGTCTTGATAAAATATCCTAAGACGAAGCCTTATTTCCTGGAAATACCTATGCAGTGCTGTTGCTAAACGTCATTGTTTACACATGGGAAACAATAAGTTGCACAAGCATTTGTAAATTATTTTGTAAAAATCATTAAAATCGTTCTTTCAAAAATGGAACACCCTCTGTAGATTTCACTTTTCTCCATGCAAAATATAATATATCTTGGGCATAGAATTGTTCTAGATAATTTGTCAGCTAAACACCTTTTTGGTAGATTTGGAAGATAAAAAATTCATCATTGTTCACCGCATCAATCAACACAGGCCAGAAACGTCAGAAATAACGACTAAGAGAAACGCTGGGGTGAATCATTAATAACATTCAAATGTTTTAGGACAATGTAACAAGACAAT